>JAYRBT010000001.1:10730522-10831019 GCA_036023395.1 Myiotriccus ornatus
CAGAGGGGCAGAATCCCCTCCCTCCCCTGCTGCCCACACTGCTTTGGATGCAGCCCAGGACACGGGGGGTTTCTGGGCTCCCAGTGCACATGGCTGGGGCATGTCCAGCCTCTCACCCACCAGCACCCACAAGTCCTTCTCAGCAGGACTGTTCATCCCCCAGCCTGGGCTGTGTCCTGCAGCTTCCTGCCTGGAGAGAACCGAAGATGTTGGCTGCTTACCTTGAAGGGATACCTGCTGCTTTCACTTTTCAGTTCTTCCAAAGTGAAGATTTTCCCAATGAATCTCTTGGCATCATATATGGTGTTCTGAGGGTTGGCATCAGCCAGTTCCAGGGCATCATATCCCACATACACCCCTCTGTCTGTGAAGGAGACCACACTTGGGATGCTGTTGTGCCCGTTCTCGTCGGCAATGACCTTCACCTCCCCTATTCCAGGCAGGAAGACGCCGACGGAGCAGTAAGTGGTGCCGAGGTCGATCCCAAGGACTCTGGGGGTGGGCATGGGCAAATACTGCTGTGCCAGGTAGCTGGCCAACAGGAGAGCCAGAACAGCAGAGCCTGAAACACAGAGTGGTGAAAAACAGGACTGCAAGATCTACTGCTGCCAACCTGTCCTCCGGTGCAAATGGCACAGCGTCACTCTGCACCTCCTGCAGTTCTATTTCACACACCAGAGCCTGTTCAGCTCCCTAATTAGCTTTTAATTTCTTCCAAGGTCACCAGCTAATTCAGGTCCCTTAATTCAACAGAGTGGCTGTCAAAAATCTCAGTCATTAAATACTAAACTGATTCTTAAAAAAAGAAAGCCCAAGAGAGACGGCAAACCCAAAAATATCACCACACTGTAACAATTCCTTTTCTCTCTGCAAATTACTCCAGTAACACAGGCTAATTTGTGCTGCAGGGGGAGTGCCTCCAAATGACCCCGAAAGGACACAGAGTTTATGGGGCTGCACCAAATCCCAGTTCAACAAACTTCCAATTCAAACATCTCCTCCAGCTTCACTGAAGTCTGAAAATAAGGAGATACAAATCCATGCTGACTCATTCTGTTTCAGCCAGAGCTCCCAAAGAGCATCTTTTCTATGCCTTGAAATCAAGAGTTAAACTCGTTTAAGTGCAGAGTAGTTTGCTGTTTGATTGGGTTTGCCTTTAATTTTACTTATAATCGGCAGGCACAACAGGAAACCCAAATGTCAAGCAGAAAGTAATGCCTCAGGGGAGCAAAAAAATAAAAAGCACCAACGAAGTTTGGAGAAGAAATTTAAATGCGTTAAATTTCAAAGCATGGCCGAGCTCTTTTTTTCCCAGCAGGGAAGGGCTGTCACAGCTGTGCTTCAGACAGACCCGTCAGAAAGCCGTGGTTTGGTCTGGGCCGTGAATTTCCGAGCCATGCACCACTGAGCACTTTGGCTTTCGGAGAATCCCAGAACGGGTCCGGCTGGAAGGGACCACAGTGGGTCACCTGGTCCAAGCCCCCTGCTCAGCAGGGTCATCCCAGGGCACACGGTGATCTGTTCCAGCGCTCGGGTGGACCTTCCCGTGCATCAGTTTCTCCCGCTGCCTCTTGCCCCGTCGCTCGGCACCACCGAGCAGAGCCTGGTCCGTGCCCTGACACCTCCCTGCAGACCCTGGTCAGTTCCCCTCCCACTCGTCTCTTCTCCAGGCTGAACAGAGACAGTTCCCTCGGCCCCTCGTCCTACGAGAGATGCTCCAGTCCCTTAATCATCTTCGTCCCCTCCAGGAGCTGGACCCGCTCCAGGAGCTCCGCGTCCCTCCCGTACCGAGGAGCCCAGAACTGGACGCAACCGAACGCACAGAGCACGGCAAGCCCGCACCACGCTGGAGAGGCAGCCCGGGGCGACACCGCCGGCAGAGAGACGCGAGAGCCCCATCGAATCCCCGCACGAACCCGCCCCGAACGCGGCCCTCACCCAGCACCGCCATCTGCCCCGCCATGGCTGCCCGCGGCCGCTGACGGCTTCTTCCGGGCCGCGCGGGGCACGCCGGGACCCGTAGTACGCGCGCCCCGCCCGCCCTTCTCACGCCGTTCTACTGCGGGGCGAGCGAACCACAACTCCCAGCATGCACCGCGGCGCCGCCGCTTCCGGTGGGTACCGGCCAATAGGCGCCACCCGTTAGCAGGGGCGGGGCGGGCGGCGGGGGGCGGCGCATGCGCCTCTCCGGCAGGGCTGTGGCGGGGCTGCTGGGAGCGGTAGTCCCGCTCCCCCGCCGCCATGTTGCCCTGGCGCCCTCCCGCCGGCGAGCGGCGGCAGAGACCGCGGAGGTGGCGCTGCCGAGGGAGCACGGCAACCCGTTCATAAACACGGCAACCCGTTCATAAACACGGCTAAACCAGTCCGTGTTATATTCCTGACTGAAAGGGGGGGGATTTGTTCAGACCCTTCGTGTGTGATCAGTCTGCGAGTGCCCCCTGTGGGTGACCGGTCCGTCCCACCCGGTCATGGGCTCCCTTCGCTGGATCGGCGGCGCCACGACTGAGCTGGCCAGGGTCTCCACACCTTTACCCACTGCCAGCGCCCCTAAAGGATTCACATTAACGTTTTATGCAATAACTCTGCTTATTAAAGTGATTGTGACAGGTTAAGGTTCGAGCATTGCTGGTGACACTATCTGGCTGCAAAAACGTATTCAAGGCAATATACTAATTCAAGGCAATATACAGACAATCCCTAAAAATTGGCTTGAGATAACCATTCAGCGCACACAGAGCACAGTTCCCACCCAATAGGTGTCCCTATAAGGGAGAAGAGAGGTTCAGCTCGTCGACTGATCCCAGAAGTTTTGATGGAGTCTTCCCTAAATTCTCCCCATTCTTAATCTACTTTTATACTATTTCTTTACGTTTAGGTGGAGGTTGACTTTAGCCGTGCATTCTCAGTCAGAAGTGGTTGTACACTGGGGATGGATATCTCAGTATAATACCTGAGATACCAGGATGTCAGTCCACGGAGAGGGATTTTGCCACGGTTGCTGACTCAACGGCAGGACATCTTCCTTTACTTCCCTTGGTTTTCAGCTGCTGTGCAGCTTATCAGCTAGAAAGTTCCCTCCTCTGCAAGGGTTTTGGCAGAGCCTGGCCGCGGTGTCTCCACTCTGCTCCACCCTCCAGTTAGTCCCCCTTGGATTGTATTGTGTGTGGGAGGTCGTGTGTGCTGACTGAGCAACAGCCAGGGAGTAGCAAATGTATTTTCCCTTATGGTTTCCAAACCATTATCTTTTTATCCCCAGTCATCCTCCCACACTGGCATTCCTATTTCAGAGCTGAGGCCAGGTGGGCATCTGCCGTGTCCGTTCAGGGCAGTCATGGGCCCAGCTGCCACACATGGCAGGTGCTGTGGAAAAACGCTGGGTGCTGTGTCTGTGGACAAGGAAACCCCTGCTCAGGGACCTGACCTTTACTCCCAGGGCCTGTCCTGGGACCCGGGAAGGGCTTTTAATCCAACATGTTAAGCAGTGGCAGAGCACTTGTCTTTCATCTGTTCCTGTTGCCAGTGTAAGGACTCTAAATGAGGACAAGAGTCAGGTTTAGAAAGGAGACATTGTTTACTGTGTATAGTGATCAAGACGGACGTTTTCCACGTCTGCACGCTGATTCTCAAAACTTTATATATATACATTTTAGAAAACAAAGACATCACAGGTCACTGGCTACAAGTTACCTAGTTCTCCTATTAATTAGTATTCTACCTCCTATTGTTTAAATTATTCTCTTATTTCCTATGCTAATTAGTCCACAGGCAATGGTTCAATAGTAAGACAGCCATGGCAGTTTTCACTTCTTTGTGTCAATGGTGAGGGAAGATTTCCTTCTTGCCCTCCTGACATTTAGACACATAAGGAGAATGCAGGTGCAGCCTGCTCCTCAAATGCCTCCTGGAGGAGCAGAAGTGGTAATCATTCCAAGAAATACAAGGTCAAGTACAATGTAGGTTTTCTTCTTGTCAGCTGCCTCTCTCCTATGCTCTGCTCTCATAAGCAGTAAAGGATTTTCAGGCTGTTCTATATCAGGTTTCTGTTCCAGGCAGACATTAATGTAGTTTAATATACATGTTTTTTCTTAGAAAATATTGGTAAATGAATAGCTGTTAGCAAATAGTATAGTGGGAGAAAAGTTAGAGTAAGTTCCATTGCAGTTTCCATCTTTAGCACCTCTGTTTCTCCTAAGTGATGGAAAGACACATAACCCAAAAGTAATTCCCAGGAGCTTACTTCTTAAAAGCTTCTTCTATATGCAAAAAAGTGGCACCACTTTAACTTAACAGGGTAAAAGGTATGCATCCTCCACTTACGGTTAACACAGTTATACTGATGTGCTTCATTCTCGGCATGAGAAGGTGGAAACTCCGTGGTAAGGGACAAGGAGGTTAAGCCATTAAACCTCCTTAAATGGCTCATGATCTGACTGTTTTCTAATTACATAGGTAACTAATTTCTATTCCATATGTAAGAGTTGGATACTCTAATCATGAAGTTGGGACCATTGTAATTATGCTCATTCTCAAGTGGGAGGAAAGTTGTAAACATTGTTTACAGTATTTCTTGACTCCTATAACTCATGAGCAGGCACTTTGTGTTTTGTTCAACTCTCTGTAGTGATCTGAAAAAAAAGTTTAGTATAAACAGGGCATACAATCAATCATGGATTTTGCTCATAATTTTGATATTTAATAGCAAGCTTTTTTAATACATAGGGGCCGTCTGAAATATCGTGTGGCAGAGTGCAGATAGGTAGGGATGTTTTTTAAAAAATACTAATACAAAGCCTCATTTCAGAGATTTCTTCCTTTTCTAAAGCTTAAGCTAGGCTTTGGGTTTTGTCCTTGAGGTTAAACCTCTGAAAGACATCGGGATCACTTGATCCCAACTGAAGGACAGAACTCAGATGCCCTTTCCTATATAGTTTCCATTCTGTTTCTCCAAAGGAAAGCTGCTTAATGAATTCAGCGTATCAGTCAAGGCCTCCCCACCTGACTGACTCCCTGGAGGCCTCTGGCTGTTCCCTGCAGGATTACACAGCACGGGCCACCTGCCTGGGAGTCAAATCAAGGAGAGCATCTCAGCAGGCTTTCTGCCCTACAGCAGAAAATTCTTCAGAAGCCACTGACTTCCCTGCATCTGTTTTGGGCTTTTGTGTAGTTTGAAGGCTCAGTCCACGATACGTACTCTGTAGTCCCTTGAAGGCAACATTTGGTCTTCAGTACCTATACTTAGATGAATTCCAGAAGTGCCTAATTTCTTTTTTCCCCCACATCTTCTGCGTGACCTGTTAGGACCTGCTCATGGATGCTCCTGGACTCCGCACAGAGATGTCAGACTTCTCTTGCATCTGCACAATTGGCAGAACTAATTCTAGTGAGCTTGTCCTTCTTTTACCCACCCTCACAGAGCTTTCATTCATGACAGTGAGACCTGTCTCTGTTTTCCTCTGTTATCTGAGAGACTGCTACACCCACCCGGGGTTGTTCAGGATCAGAAGGGAACATTCAGCGTTTCTGGAGAAAATGGCTTGATTTCACACAGAATAATTGAATATTCATTGGTCAATAGAAGGGGAGGCTTATTTGACTGGGAGGGGAAAGCTATGGGTATCTCCTTCCCTCCAGAGTGCCTCATGGGGAAAGCATAAATGTGGTTGAGGGCAGACAGTGGAAGGCTGGTCTTTTTTCCTGAAACAATGTGCTTTATCCACTTGCCTGTAACAGCAGGCAAGGCACATACAGCCATGTTGAACATCGTTGCCTGAGGGTGGGCAGTGCAAGTTCAGACCAGTAAAAATGCTTCGAAAAAGCCAGCCTCTCTGATAAAGCTGAGTGAGGGTGAGAGACGTGCTGCAGTGACGCTGGCTGATAGTCTGAGCAGCCTCTGCTGCCTGCTGGTTTGGATACCTGGGCTGTGCCAGCTGTGCCACATCCACTGGCCCTTGGCCACCACCCACCAGGCCCTCAACACTCGCCTGCCACTGGCTTGAGTGTAACGGGGGCGTGCAGCTGACTCCCTCGGAGGGTCTCAGCCAAATGCTTGTTTATCCTGCTTAGAGCATCTGTTCACTCTGGTAGTAAGCTGTTTATAACATTTCAAACGGTTTTCAGGGATTAATTTCCTTCAAGGGGCTGTTCTTTTCCCCTGGTGCTTTGATAGGTGGAGGTAAACATGTTTTTGTCTGCAACTAGCTTGAGGGAGAGAGTTGTTCTTACAATGTAAGAGCAGAGGCTGGTTTTAAAACGGTTTCCCATCAGATGTGAACTGGTGTCTGCAGGAAAAATCCTGCTACACTGGGGAGTATTGCTCAAACTGCAGACCTGTGATGTGCTAAACACAGTTCAAGCATTCAGTGTGCGTGGAATCAAATACAGCTTGTTTTCATTTTGTAGGATGCTTTGCATTGGCTGTATCCTCACACTTGGAGGAAAGGAAATTGAGTTTGCAAAACATCCTCTTTCCTGCTGTTATACAAAACTGGACTTCCTCTTTCTAGGGTTTACTCAGTGAATGCTTTATGCACCTTCTCAGTCATCTTAAAGCCAGTGTCTGAACTGAAACACAGGGTGCTGGGATATGGTCAAAGCACAGTGTGATCCCAGTAACCCAGTATGATCAAACTGTGCTTTCCCACTGCAAAGGCGGAAGGGAGAGAGGGATTTGGATCCACTTTGGAGATGGAGAGTGGAGTCAAGGTCTCTCTGAGAAGGGAGGTGATTGGTGCTAGGAATTTAGAAGATGCCTAAACGTGAAACCTCATTTTCAGTTTTTAACTTACGTAATAGTAGCCTCTTAGCCTTAGTGCAATCACATTGTCAAAATTAAAAAGTTCACTGATAGTTTCTTTCCCTAATTAAAAAACATTGATCTTCCTTTACTCTATACGGTTGGGAAAGGGAAGGATTTCGGCTGTGCCCAGCCTTCCTCTAACAGACAGTTCAATGTCAGGCAGCTGGAAGAGGAGTATAACCTTCAATTAGATGCAAAAGTTTCCATTTAAATTCCAGCACATAGCCTAAAGACTTCTGGCTCCCGTTGAGTGGCTGACTGGCCATTGCCGGGCAGGTGTGTGCTGAATTCTTCATTAGCCAGAGACCCACTCCCCAGCCGGAGGCAGCAGGAGCAGCTTGGGGCTGTTCCCGGGATCTGCAGCCCCAGAGAGCACAAGGAGTAAGAGGAGTGTGAGGAGCTCCCAGCAGATGTCTCTGCCATGCAGCAATGCCTCTCCAGAACGCTTTAAGTGTATGACAGATACCTGCAGATTCATATGAAGCATATTAACCTTTTGCAATAGTTATCCAAAGTCTTGTAAAGGCGTAAGTCATGAAAATGGTGCCTCATTTTTCATTTCAGTTTATTTAATTGCTTTAACATACCCATTTCACTGAACCTCCATGAAATAATTTTGAGGTTAACAATGAAATTATTATTTCCTCTTTCATGAATAGAGTTGCAGTGATACCAGTGTAATGTAACCCAAAAGATGTCCTGGAAAAACAGTCTGGAAGAGAAATGAGATTTTCACGGGTGTCTCTGCCACTTGTCTACTCGAATTTCAGTTGGTTGGCATGCTGATACAGATTTCTGTGGTATGAATAGTAACAATAATAATAACCCAGAACTTGTATTGAAGAGACAAAGCATTTTGGCACTTGCTAGCCTGGCAACTGAGATTTTCTCTTCCTGCTTCACCACAGAGAGGTTGGGTAGGTGTTGCAAGGCCGAATGGCAGCTGTGAGGTTGGCTGAATTCTCCCCAGCCACGGCAGTCTGGGTTAGTGGGGCTGAATCGTGTCTTGGCTTGGATTTGTGCTGATGTCTGGAACACATCATCCACCTTCTGCTCGTCTCGGGTGTCCTCTGTGGAATCAGGGGGAATGGTGCTGTGGGGGGTGACAGGAAAACTGATTGCTGGTACAACTGTTAGCAGCACTTCATTGTATGAGGTGCTGCAGAGTGCAAGCTAGGAGGATGGGATGGCTGGGAGTCTCATCATCAGCACGAATCATGACAGTGATAATGATAATGAACAAGAGTCCCAGCAGTCTCCCAAGAGGCCATTTTCTCATTCACATTGTTGGTGTGCATATAAAATCTATACAGATGTCAGTCAGGCTTGTCAATTTTGTCTATTATAAATGACAACAAAAGGACAAACAGAAGAATGCACTCAAATGTGGCTTCCTTAACAGCAAATTCCCCAGGAAAAGGAGGTTTTGTGACATGTTTGGATAGAAAAAGGTCCTGCTTTTCTTTTTTTGTGGAGTACAGAGGATGAAGTATCAGAGTATGTATTTTACATTGTCCTTTTCCTGCAGGTATCACCTACAGTACTTCAGTGGGTTTGTGCACTGGATAAGAACTTTTGGGCCTTTGCAGTGAATCTTTTGACTGTCACAGAAGATCTATTTCAGTTATCACTTCAAAGTAGGTCTTAATGTACTTCAGAAGCCACTATGCTATGATTATTTTCCTAGTCTCTGTCCCAAATTATTTCTAATCCAAGTATACAGGAGAAATAATAGTTTAGAACATGTATTCCTCTTTACACAGTGTGAAGCAGAGGAACACAGAATATCAGTGACTCCAGAATAGATAACAAGCCTGGAGGGCCAATACAGTTTGCAGCAAGATGTCTCAAGCACCATTTCAGAGAGCTCACAACAGCATCAGCCTTCTTCCATTATTTTATGGACAGGAATCTGTATTGAGGAGGAGCAGCAAAGATCTGATGGGATAGACATGTCCTTTTTTATAATTGCTGTTTGGGCAAAGTGGTAGTGGCATTTGCAAATGATCTTTAGAGTACATATCTGTCCTGCAGGAACCAGAGTTGCAATTATTGTATAAATAGCCAGCATACTTCAGTTTAATGGATATGTAGTTCAAATGCAATGAAGACATGAGCAAGATCATCCAGCATTATACAAACTCAGTTTAATTTCTGAGTGCGGTATGTGAAACCAATAGCACTTGACAGCACATCCCACCATGCTTCTTTCATACTCTGGTCGGTCTGAAATAGGGAGAGAAATGTTGAGAACACAGAAGAAGAAAACTGTGTCATCATCAGCCTAAGTCAAGGTCCTTAGCGTTGCTTTGTACCTTCCCAGAACCTCTGGTCAATTGGCATCCACTTCACATTAGATGTTCCCTGTGCCAAGGCTTGCAATGTACCTGGAGGGCTCTTAAACCTATTTCTGACAATACTGATGGAATCATTCCGACATTAGTCAGATTACCCTTACAAGACAAGCAAAGATGTTGGCCACAGAATGTCTTCTTTTCTCAGCATCACTCCTCCGTGCACTGTCGTGTGAGTAGCAAGTGTCTGTTTCGCCTGGAGAGAAGTTTGTTGGAAGCAGATAACTGTAAAGTTAGAGCCATTCCAGAAGAAGTATGCACTGCTAGAGAAGATGATCCATCCACAGAAGCATAAATTAGTCTTTCTGTGCAATCACAATAAAATAAAAGTCCAATGCCAGCTTTGTCTCTCTTTCTTGAACGATTGCGCTGTGTGTAGGTCTGCTGGACTGTATCAATACCTTCGTGCAGCAAATAATTCATTGCCATGCTTTTGGCTCGGTCCTGCTGCTCAGCTGTGCAAGTGCTTGAAAAGTCAGCTATTGCTTATGCACAGCCCAGCACAGTTGTAGACTCTACAAGATATGTGAAATCTGCGTGCCAGCAGATTTGTGGGCACTGAGCCCTTAAGCTTCAGAATATTTTTACCAAATACAAAATACTGATAAAAATTCAACAGTATGTTTATGTCGTGGTTCTAAGAAACATTTCTGACTGTGTGCAAACAGTCTCATTGGGCAGGGCTGCTTTTTTTTTTTCCTTTTCATAGCACATGGCACAAAGGGTGCTGGTGCTGTCGGCATGCTGAGGTGCTCCCACAGTGCCCATAATTGCAATTAAACCTCAGTGTGAGGGAGGGATTTCACAGTCTCAGAAAGACGTAGTAGAAGTATATTAATTTCTGCTGAATTTTTGGGACAGAGAATGCGTCTCTTCATATGTTCTGGAGAAGTCCCAAATGTTTCCCATCTCAGTATAATAGCTCTTTTCTTACTGTCAGTCAGGCCCAAAGTGAGCAGAGCTGACAGATGTCGATTCTTTCAGATTTCCCCTTTCCTAAGGACCTTGACAGTGTCAGCTGCTGTAACAACAAACTCACTCTTTTTTTTTCATACCTGTTTACTCTCACTGTAGCTGTCCCCTCTCTCACAAGGAGATGAAGATTCAGTTCATATCATATAACATCAATACTTTACCCTCACTTTGCTGAAAAGGATCCAAGAAACGATATAACATACTACCTGTCCTTCTCTGTCTGCCATTTACTGCAGCAACCATCTTCCACACCTTCACTTCAGAAGCAGTTGGGTATGACAGAAGAACTGTAGGACAGATACAGATGCCACACATTAACAAAACCTGCAATATCCATCTCAGCAAAATAAACCAAAACCAAATCATGAATAAGGGTTTTTCAATTTCAGTGTTAATGAATAATCCAAATTTAAATATATCAGCATCCTTGTTACTCTCACATTAATTTAAAGGAAAACAATTTTTGGATATCATGTTGTGTATGGACACGGTTACTAATTTGCAGTTTTTTGAAGCTGGATTATACATTCTGCCTCAATATGTGGAAAATATGGGATGTCCGGAGAGTTCCAAGGGGTATGTGATTGGGAGCCAAATAGTTAAACCTCTTTGGTAATTTGATTTTGTACAGTAGATCTGCCATAACATAACATTGAATTGACTGTTATCTGCAGTCACTGAGGGCTAGTAATTTACTGCCATTATGTTTCTTCTTTCTGATTTCTGTGTGTGGTTGAGAATTCTATGGAAAAGCCTCTTTCTATGTGACTTTTAAATATTTTAGTTTTGAATTGCATGACCCTAAAAGCTGAGCAGGACAGACAAGAAAAGTTTTTTTTATATCTATATATTTATAAGACAAAAAGCTTTATTAACCTTTCCCCAGTTCTCAGAACTCATCTTTTCTTTTTTTTTTTTTTTAGTTCAGATTGATAGATTTTTAGCTCAAATATGTGATAAACAGCAGCAGAGCTCTTCCTGTAAAAGGCAGTCCTGTGAAAAATGCAGTTTAGTTTGCAGCCTGCGATAATGAGATAATTCACGGAGGGCCTGTCAGGAAAATCAGCTTGCCATCTCTATGCCATTTTTAAACAATGTGTATTATCTATCTTTTTTCCCCTCCATTTTTGACAGTAACAAGAAGCTTTCTCTATCCTATACTCAAGAATGACAATGGAAACGGGGGGAAAAAGCACTTTTCTTTTCATACACAAACATTGTGGCTGACTTGAAGGAAGTGATTACTGTTGGGAAACAGATCCACATCTCTACTCCTCCAGCTGGTGACCTCCATCCAGCTGGGTGCTTTGTAGCCTCCCTTGTATCCATGCTGTGTGGCATCACTGGCTTTTCCAGCTCGGGGAGCATCAGCAGAGCCCTACACATGGAACATGGTGAACCACATGTCCCTCTGGGGGAAGTGCAGAGTCCACTAATGCCATCTGGGAGCACAGTCTTTCAACAGTTAACCAAAAAGTCCATTCCAAACCCATCTATGCAACAATATTTAGTGCTAAACAAAATTGAGAAAATAGGGACTGGGGAGAAGGCTGTTCATGGTGAAAGAAAAAGCCTGGATTTGTTGGATAGTGCTTTAAGCAGCCGAACTGGTGGATTCAACCTGCTCTCACCACTGTTACGCTTTTTGAGTGTCTATTTTCCAGCTTTTATTTTTCAATATAGAATAAATGGTTTGCCTGCAATTTTATTTAAGTTATTCTATGTGACTATAACATTCTGCTTGTCTATCTGAGCAGGCTCTGTTCTGTCTGAATGGCAAAATGGATAGAGGATCTCAGTAGTTAGAGAAGGAAAAGCCATATTAGACTGGAGTCCATCATCCTGTAAGGGTATGATATAACACTGTGCCAGAGGCAATATCAGATATTAAACTGACATAATACAGAAGTGTTTTACACTGTCTTAAATTATAATGAGAGAAAGCAGCCCAGGAGCGGATTTCTTGTCGGTGCAGTAGCCGGGTTACCTTATGAGCAAGAGGTGATGCACAGACTATGACAAGGAACAGACTGCGGGGTTAGTTCAGGCAGTTAAACCTTCTCCAGCATCAGCCCTGCACATTTGGTACTGTAAGGTCCTGGGCAGCGTGCTCTTGCACTGCTGGTGCAAGCTGTGATCCCGTCAGCCCTGGCCAGCCAAGTGGAAGGGCTTGCTTCACTCCTTGGGTCTTGAAACAAAATCCATCGAAGCCGAGTTGTGTCGGTTTTGGTTTTTTTTTTTGCCTATTGTTTTGGAGCAGGGCGAGGCCTGCTCTGCGCAGCCCCGGAGGAAGGACTCGGTGCCGCGGTAGGTGGCACTCTGTCCCCAGCCAGCCCCGGTCCCCGGCAGGATGCGCTGGGCAGCCGGAGGAGGTGGGTTTGTGCTCAGCATCTGAAGGCAGCCCTGGTGTCTTGCTGGGAGGATGAAAAATCCCATGGCAACTTTCTGGCATCCTGGCTCGTCCCAAAATTAAGTGGATCTATTCCACTTAATTTCTCCCACATTTTAATTGGCTCAGCTGTAACTGGTGCTTTTCTTCTCCTAGACTGAAGCAGGCTTTGAAATAGCACTTTAACCATACATTCACCCACCCCCCAAATGTGAAGTAAAACAACATTTAGCAGTGCTTGTTAATTTGTAGTGCACATTAAAGCAGTTGTGGAAACTGGCACAGTACAAATATCCTCTCTCATAAGTATTTTCTGTAGATTTTTTTTTTTAGTAGAATATGAAATCATGAAATAGAAATGCTTTTATACTATTCTGCTGCTTGAGATATTATTGAGAGACAAGGAATATATTTAGTGCAGTGCTTTAAACTCTCCCAACATTTTTTTTTCTCTCAAAACACTTGTAACAAAAATACATTGCACCAGGTGCCCTGGTTTCACTTCTGCATGCTCTCTTCTCAGAGGTTTCACATAACTCAGAAATGGAAAGTCAAACTACACAGCGTGCATTTGCTGCTGATGGGCATATACACAGGGGTAGCCTAATAAAAATACAGCATTTCTTCTCAGTACAGTGTACATTTCCAGTGCTGAGTAAATACTAAATACAATGGCTGAAAGATCCTGTTACTAAGGCAACCGACTCCCATGTTATCTTTAAATATATATACATAATTCCTCTGTTACTTGAAAAGAAAAATTCTTGTCAAGATTTGGTGAACTGAATTCTTGATGAGATCTGTCTTACAAAAGGCCAAATATTGTGGTGCAGTGTCAGTTTATTTCAGGATTGAAAATTAACTCAGGAGCAACACTCCAGCAGAGAGGGTGTCAGAAAGACCAGAACTTCATGGCTGACCAAAACAATCCTTGGAGGCAATCTGATTTCATGGCATGCGTTCTGCATAGTGCGTATACTTCAGTGGACCTTATAGTGAACAAGTTTGCAGCTTCTTACACATCACCATGTTTTCAGCGAAGTGCTACAGGCATTAATGAGGTCTATGTTCAGGGTTTAGGAGTTGCCTTTTAAAAAAAAGAATATTTAAATAACTTCAGCTTAGTGCCTCATCCCAGCAGCTTGGGACACTAAATGAAGATATCTGTGAAGGCGTTTATCAGCCCCACATGTTTCTGAAGAGCAGGTATAAAAGAGGTCACAGAATAAGCTTGAGGAACAGTGAAGTTGTACTAGGTGAGACTTTCTCCTCCAAGTGAAGTCTTAACCCCAGCCTTTCACAGATGTAAGTTGTGAGGCAATTCGCAAATACTTTTCCCGTCTTCTCTGTTAGGTCTAAGAATTTTTGACCAGAACTAGAGAAATTCACCTATGTGGCACAAAGATCTCTCACTGCTTTGCTTTCCTTTTTTTTTTTAACACTGAGAGGAGCGTCTGTCCCTTCTCTCATATCATGTAATAAGGTTAGGAGGTCCTTATCCATGTCCCTCAGCTGGATTGCTCTCTCTCCATGGCTCGAGTCCAAGTACTTTCAGCTCTTTTTTGACATCTCAGAAGTGACACCATTCTGTTCCCATTTTTAGAAAATACCAGGGATATGCTGAGGCTGAGAAAAATCCTTGCTCCTAAGTAAGCTGTTCTGGATGAAACTTTTCTTGTCTCGTTTTTTTTCCCAGTCTTTTCAGAGGTTTCCCTAGTGTGGTCGTGAAGGCGGTGCTTGTAATTAGGGAGACTCATCGTTCCAAGCACAATTGACACAGTCCTTTTGTCAGTTATCCCCCAATAGGGATAATAGTATTTTATCCTTAAATCCAAAGGTTAAATGCGTTTTAACCAAAGTGCCTAAACCTGATGCTTAACTGCTATGTAAAGGAGGTCTGCCCCATACAGTCTTTTTCCTGGCTTAACAGCAGATGCTTGAGGAATGCACCCTCCCCTTGGAGGCCTCCGTCCATCTGGAGTTCCCAAGCAGCCCTTAGGCTTCTCTTCTCCCTTTTCATCAACAATAAGCTCCTTGCTCTCAAAACCTTCAGGGAATGTGGATTACGCAGGCATGGAAATGGGATTTTTAGTAACAAGTGGCCAAATGTTCAGACATCTCCTCTAAAGACATTTGTGCTTCTAGTGAAAAAAAGAGTCTGATCCCAATAAGGAATCTAAATTAATAATAATTTTTAAGCCCCCTCAAGTCTGAGATGCATTAAAATACAAGGTGACATTTGAATATGTACTGTGGGTCAGACTCTGATGCTTTAGGGCAAACTGAGTACTGTTTTACTTGCAAGTAGTTCCATTAATTTCAGTGACCCAGTTATGGAGTAAGACACCACTCAGCAAGAGAAAAATGTTTAAAATCTGCCCACAGTATTTGATGATAATTTGATTTCTGTACTGCCTTCCAGACCCAGTCACCCATTCTGCTTTCACCACAGTGCAGCATCTCTTTCATAGATGCTGACACCTCTAGATGGCTGTCAGCCTTTGTGATGAAGAATATTACAATAAAATTGCAGCTGTGTCAATAAAGCATTCATGAAGATGGTATTTTTTGAGCGATTCTTGTCGAATTCCTTGGGTTTTTCCCTTTTAAGTTGATATTCAGGTTTCTGAGACTATGGTAACTTCTGCGTATTTGCATATTGTAGGCTGTGCAGCCACAAATGGAGGTAATTGATTTTCTCCCTGAAGTAATTTGGTGCTCTTCACTTCAGAGATCATCCTTTGGATTATCGACTCCTTATTATTAGTCATTTGCAAAATTATTGCTATGGCTATGAGGTTCATAGCCCTGCCAGATTTTTGGCTTCTTTTCCTCAGGGTTTTCTTCCTGACCAGGAAGGTCTTAATCCTCTTGTATTTGGGTAGGGAAAAAAAAATAAATCCAGCTAGCTGTGCTGGCACCTTCTTCCATGAGGCTGACATTTCAAATCAGTTCTTTATCAGCACATGCTTCTTTCTTGCCTTTATGATAGCCTCAAAAAATGTTACAAAGAGCTTGGTCAGTGATGATAACCTCTCTAGAGCACTGACCTACAGCAGGGAGAGGAGTGTTTCCCAGTGACTACAGTATAGTAGCAAATAACTAGTTTGTGCTTGCACTTGGCTACACTGTCACCCTTTTCAGTGTTTCACAGTTGGACTAACACTTTGCTCATGATAGCTCTGTCCCATTTTTTTCCCTTCCAAATAAATTCATAACTTCAGCATAAACCCTCGCTCTAGGCTAAGTGGTACATTACCATCAATTGTCTTATTTAGTCCAAAGTTTTCCAAATTACCAGAATAGCTTTTGGAGATTCAGAGTAGACCTAGTGTGGGAGCCTTTTTGGTTTGGGTTGGATATTCTTTTAATGACAAAAGGTGAAATGGATGTTTTAGAAAAATTTCACCAAATGTATTGATAGTTATTAAACTTCTGATAGTTGCTTGTATTGATTTGCAAAGTATTTAGGACTTCCCAGAAATGGTAGGGATAATCTAAATTCAAGGTACTATTTGAGTTTCAGATACAGGTATTTCTGTTAGTGCTCTATTTTCATAGCAAGAAAGTTGCATTTCTCAGTGTTCTAAAACTGCAGGAGTGACTCAGTGCTTCAATTACCATTTGCGGTTCCCTTCTTGTGCCTTTGTTGTTTTCTGGTTTGCAGTTAAGGTAACCACTGAGTAGGAAGGAACTGGTTTTAGTTGTGCAGTTGTATCTGAACTAGGCAGAGGGGTGAAATGATGGAGCTGTCACAGCAGCATCCATGTCAGTAACACAGTTGGCCATCTGTGGCACATCCACATTATTCTTTTGGTTGTAAATCAGGCTCTGTGAGCTACCTGCCAAGCTCACGATCCTCTGGGAAAACTAATGCAGAACCAGAACCCTGAAATTTATATAAGTCATGACTGCCTTAGTTTTGGAGAAACACTGATGTGGAGGCATGGTGTTTTGGGACAAAACATGGGATAGAAGTAAAGACTACTTATCAGTGACTACTGATGGCAGTTCTTGTGTTTCATAGTGTTAATTTCAACAGTATTCATATATATGCACATTCATGTGTGTATACACAAACCCCTCACTTTCTGCCGAATCGGTAGCTTTCTGTTTATTAGGAGCCCTTGCTGTCTGCCTTTGAGGGGCTCAGGAACACCTCTGTGCAATGAAGAAAGGTTCTGTATTTCCTTAGTCTTAGCCTAGCCCCAATAGACGGCACTTTCGTCTCAGCCGCATATTTCTCTGGTAAAGGTGATTTTGCAAACTTTACCATAAACTTGTTCCATTGCCTAAGTTTTCCAATAGTTATAACATTTACCTAATATTTAATCTAAATTCCCCCTTGATGCATCTTAAACCCATTGCTTCTTGTTCTGTCCTTGTTCTCTAATGAGAATAATTGGTCTACATCCTCTCCATAACAACCCTTTGCATATTTGTAGACAGTAATGCTTCCCCTCAGTCCTCTTTCTTCCAGACTGAGCAGCCCCTGCTCTCGTAACCTTTTCTCAGAGGTCTTATTTACTAACTCTTAAATCATTTTTGTTGCTCTCCTCTGAACTCTCTCCAATTTCTCTGTCTGTTTTAAAATGCAGTGCCCCAAAATGAATGCCATTCTCCGAATGAGGCCTAGCCAGTGCTAAGTAGAGCAGAATAATTATCTTGCTTGTTTAACATGAGGTATTCCTCAGCATGGCTCTCGCCTCGTCTGCCAGAGCTCGGTCCCCTGGCCTCTTCGTCCATTTGTTATCCTTTGTAACCCTGCAGAAAACAGGAGCTTTCTAATGCAACGTTTTTAGGGCAAAACCAAATAAATTAACTCCTGATGTCTTAATTACTCCCCTTGCCAAATGGGAGGCACTTCCAGCATGGTGGAGCACCGGGCAGCTGAGCTGTGAGGTCTAGGGGAGCTCCAGGAGGCTCTGAGGTCCCTCAGCCCACCCACAGGTGCTCCTTGACACAAGTCACTGCGCTGCAGCCTTGCCCTCCCCTTCCCCATGCCTGCCCAGGGCCTGTGACCTCCCACAGCTTCCCCTCACACGTGTCCCACCTGCTGCCCACAGTGATTCCCGCAGCTGGGATTCTTTCCCCCTGTGCCAGTAATGAAGGGAGACCAGTGTGGCCATAACCCAGAGCTGCCCTCAGCCCCCAGGAGACCTTCCTTGGTGAGGTGGTTCCAGCTTGGCTGTCCCGTTCAGGCAGGCACGAGGATGGAAGTGCCACTGCTGCCTCTCCACATGTCCACACAGTTTGATGTTGCTCTCAGGTAAAACCAAGTACCTATCCCGGGTTGGCTCCTGCAGACCCACATCACAGCACTGATTGACCAACCCGCCTTTGGGTGAGATGCACTCCAGCATTTTCAGTGAGGATTCACCATTGCCCTTCTGACCTGCTGGGAGTCAAGCTTTGCAACTTGGTTGTCCCAATGCACTGGAGCTCTGGAGATCTGCACAGGGAGCCTCCCACAGCTGGGAAGGATGGAGAGGTCTGGAGGTGGTAGGTGGCTGCCAGCACGCTGGTGACAGAAATATCAGGGTCAGAGGAGGAAGAGCACATTAATTTTTTGAGTAACACTCAAAAAGTGGAGGATGTATTTATCTTAATTCAGAAACAGTTATCAAGGCAAGGGGTTTTATTTTGTTTTCATGCCCATACCACGAATGGTTTGCTGGAGCATCGTTTCTGATGGTTTTTGGGTCCTTGGTGTGAAAGGTTTGAGGGGTGAGGCTGTCCAGCAGCATGGGCAATGCAAGGGCAGCGTGGCTTCACAGCTGGTGGCTCACTGCTGGTGACAGGCAAGCACTGTTTCGAAGCTCCCTTGCAGATAGAAGCTGAGAGGTTATTTCCAAATTCTGTGCCAGCTCACACCAGTGAGAGCTGAGGTGCTGATACCCTGAGAGGTGCATGATCCAAGGAGAATGCAGGCAAACACAGGATATCACTTGTAACATCGACCACCACGGTTTTGCTTAGGAGCCTTTAGCAAAACTTGTCTCTTTACATTACAATTTATGCCCGTAATACAGGGACAGTGATACTTTCCAAGGAGTGCCATGTGACATACATAAAATGTTTGACAGGCTTTGGAGCTGAATCCAGAGCCCTTTCTTTCAAACATCCCCTTTGACTTTGCAGAGCTTGGTGTCAGCCCTGGAGACCCTCTGACTGGAAGCGCTGCTGCAGATGATTACTTTTTCAGGGAGCAAGACAATACCTGCTGACACACTGTTTTGCCTGTGAAGAATTAAAAACTCAGTGAATGAATTCGGCATAAAAGTTCCGGTCTCAGACTTCGAGAGAGAATGTGAGTGGTAAAAATACACCAGCATCTCAGGCTCTGTGTTCAGCAAAGGCGCTGGGCCAGAGATTCAGCTTTGCTGAGTCCACGTTTGTTGAAGCGGAGTGAAGAACTGCTTATGACTTCCTAACTCCATGTCTGGCTGCCAGCCCATGGCCAGACCAGGGAAGCCAGGGAGCTGCTCTGACATGTAGCATCTAACAGTGTGTCCCAAGGAACACAGATGGCACAACCTGGGCACATCCCCTGTGCCCTTCTTTCCCTTTCTTGTCTCTTGCCTCCCTTGCTGACATGGCCCTTGGAGAAAAGGTGGCCAAGGAGCAGCAGCGTGCTCTGAGGGGACATTTCAGTGCTGGCAATCAGTCGTGCACGCAGGTATAGCACAGCTCCTCTCTTTTACCTCGGCACCTCTGAAGCGAGGCAGGGAATGTGCCCAGGATTTACGAGGCTCATGCTGAATGCAGCCAGCATCATTGCCTGCTGCATTTTTCCAGATCGGTGCACCAGTATGCTGCTTAATAGACCTCTGGCATAATGTGCAACAGTACCAAGCTCTATACCTTAGAGCTAAAAATGAGGAGGCAGGAGGAGATGAACAGCATAGTTGTTTTTCATGCCGCTTGAAGTGAAATTACACAGGAAGTAAGTCACCTCCTGAAGAGACTAGACACAAGAGGAGTTATCTCTCTTGCTTATATTAAACAGAATGATTAAATGCCAGATAGTGAGAGCACGTCAGGCAGATCCCACACAAGCACTTTTCTTGCTAATAAAGGAAGCATATAAGTTACCAACTGACTTTAAAATGAATGAGAAAATGTAGTAGTAAAAATCACTACTGCCAATTTACCTTCTGGCAGGTGTAGGAGAGACCAGCTTTGGCTTGGAGTAGTGCTTTACACAGTCTTACAATACAATGCAGCTTGTGAAGAGTGCCTGAACATGTGAGGACATGGTGTCTGGGTTGCTCCATGCTTGACTGCTGAACTTGAATGGCCCTCACAAAAGCTTCACATATTGAGCAAAGAGCTGTGAAACCCAAACCCAGCTGACAGCATAGTCTGCTGTCTCTTTTGGCTTTGCAAAGGTATGCAACACTGGATTCACATAAACTGACTGAAGGAGGGTACACTGGAGCAAGATCTCTTCAAACCTCTTCTCAAATCCAGCATCCCTTTGGCATTTCTTGTTAGTCAGGGTCAAGACACCTGCCAGAGGAAATCCTTTTCCCAGGGAATTTCTCTTGCTGTCTCAACACTAACCCTGCTGTGCCTCAATCACACCAGGTAAGCTGGACCACTATGGTCCCTCCAAAGCATTACAGGGTTTTCAGCACAGCCTACATAGCAAATATCTCTACATCAGATCTCGTACCCAAGGAAAGACATTTTTTTTTCATCTTTCTATTTTTATCCCTTTTAAGTCTTACCAGCTAGCACATTACTTATGTTTAAAGGAAAAATACAATTCATTTTAAAGACTGTACTACTCTGTATAAAAACCTTTCCATTCACCTCACCAAATATGGTCGAGTTGTAAACCTAAAAACTAAGGGACAGTCCCATAGGGAAAGGGATTCATCCTATCTCTTAGCTCCCTGATTCTCGAGTTTAGCAATCTTCTATCTAGCGAAAATTTGCCTCCGCCAAGAAATATGTGCAAGGGTTTTGTAACTGGGGCTTAATTGAAACTGATCTGTACAAAACCTTCTCCCACAACCCTAGATTCGTCATAAAGAGGAAAGAATTGCTATATTACAGCAGAATAAAATTGTCTGCACAGAGACCTGGCACAGTATTACTGCCCCAAATGGGCTATTTCGTGCAATCAAGCCTTAAGTTAGGACCTAACACCTATGGGCCTTTCGGCTCCCCTGTCAGTGGGAAATTTGGGGGAATTTCTTCATAGGCTCCTGTTCTTTCAAACTCCCAGCATTACCACAAATTCTCTGACTCAGTGGAATAGTAGTAAAAATAAAGGAGGAGGGTGTGAATTTGTCTCTCTGGTGTCCCAGGCTGGAGAGAGAGGCACAAAAACTTTATTATTCAGATCTGCTGCTTGTCTTTGGTTACTGCTCTCACTGCTCTCTGGGGGCAGTAAGGGAAGGAGAGCATCACAGCCTAACATTTTCAGTTCATATCCAAAGCTGACCAAGTCAACTTATTCTCTTTCTCCCCCACCCTTATAACTTTTATGGGATAGGATATGAAGGGATCAAACAGCTGTTATTATACCTTGCTCCTTTAAAATATATACTTCCAGTTGCCTATATCTACTTTGCTACTCAGCTCCTAACAAAGTGATTAGTTGTCTATAACCCTTTTTTAAAAATAATCTTTAAAGGATGAGTGGGACAGAAAAACCCTATATCTTTTAGAGACCAACCCTAAAAGAAAATTCCTTCTAAAATTCCTTCTAAATCCATCTATTCCAGTTAATAGGGTTTGGCACAGCCACTATGTCTGCTATTCCAGACCTTAAAAGATAATTTATAACAGAACTTTGAATGTTTCCTGGCTCAATGCATTTTTTAATATACTGGATCATTTGCATTAGTGTCTCTGTTCACCTTATATTTCATGAGTAAGTAAATTGTGGAAGGTTAACCTTTTCTATAAAAAAATAGGCCTTTATGTGGAAGTCAATATTGGCACAGTCTGTAGAAGAACTCTGTCTCATCTGTCTGGGTGAATGCATTGTCTGGGCTTCATTGCAATTCTTTTGGTTTTACTCAGCCTTTCTTTCTTTCCTTTTTCTTTCCCCCCCGTCTAAAGCCAAAAAAAAAAGAAATTTAATAAACTAATATTAGGATCAAATCCTTTAAATTGTCGAGTCATGCTCTGGCTGGCTTTTCCCCCTGTATAGTGCTGTGCACCATGGTTCACACATTTATGCTTACAGCACATCCCTTCTTGACTAATTTATAGCATTTAAAAGCTTAGTTGATCTTGTGGGCTGCCTGGTTGCTTGGTGCTTAAGTGGACTCTTGGCTCTGTAGCAGTGATTCCAGGTCTAGCAGGCAGCAGTGTGCCCCCTCAGTGTTTGATTGCTACCCTACTCATCCAAGGACATAACTAGCAGTATGAAAGATTTCTCCAAAGACTGATGCATGCAATTAACTGAATTGCTTCAACAGGGTGTGGATAGGATAGATTTAAAGTGGAACCTGTTACTGTGCCAGTGGCTGGATGAGGATCCTGCTGTGCCAGTCGAGGGGGAAGAAAATCCTTCTCTGCCAGTTCTCAATGAAGAAGTTCTTGCTGTGACAGCAGATCTAGCTCACACGCTTGATTTAATGCCCTCAATTACCATATCTTTGTAATTATCATCCATGTCTGATAAGTCTTGTGGAAACTATCAGATCTTGAGTAGAGGATCTAGGAGACTTGTAAGAATATAATGCCTTGAATTGATCTTTCTGTTTAATGTTTCATCACTCTACTACTGATTGATCATTCTTTGAATAAAATGATAGCATAGCTGTATGCCAACACTTGTGATTCATTTTCACTTAGCTAATCAAAATGTTGTTTCACAAGACCCCGATGATGTTCGGGATGCCTTTTAGGAGGTATCACCTTACACCAAGCTGGCTGACTCAGATGGTCTATTTCTTATTCTGTTACCAGACCAAACCATGATTTATGAGGTGCAAGTAGTTCTTACGGGAGTACAGATCTGTTTGATTGCAAAGTTTTTCAACTAGTAAGAAACCATAGCAAATACTTTTTTTTTTTTTTCAGTTGAAGGAACTGCAGCATCCCTGCATACCCTGGATCAATACCTGCACATTTTCTGTTTTTACGTGTAACTTAAAGATTAGCAGAAGATTCTAGTCTGGTCCATACAGATCAGCCACTCATCTTTAGCTAGACAAGCCAAGCATATTGTTTTCACCATATCTCATGCTGGAAACATAATGCTAAGATTCAGACACTGACTTGCTTTTAGGAGGGCTTCTTTTAGCAATGTGAGAAAATGAAAAGCAAATTTTTTTCTTTCTTCCTCTGTGGGCATGAACTGTGTTCACGTTTGTAGCTGAATTTTGGAAGCACATACCCATCAGCCAGGGATGTGACTCTTACCTTTTTATGGGTGCTAGTTGTTCCTACTGTAATCCTGGTAAGTTAAACAGTGTAATGCAGTTTGATGTTTGCTGGAGCAATGAAGTGGTAAGCAAAGATCACCTTTAGGAAGAATTAAGCACTGAAGTAGGATAAAGCAGTGAGTCAGGCTAGTCTAATGTAGAAAAGAGACTGCAGTTTTCAGACTACAATTGTAAGCAAGTATTTCATAGGCCTTAGGGGCACAGGTGAATTTTACCCTGAAAACAAAGCATTTTCCTACAGGTTTATGTCTGGTATAATTATGTTCTCAAGGTTTAGCTTTTTTATTTTTTCATATTCCATGAGCCTCAGCAGCAATAATGCTGGAAAAAAATTGCACTGTAGCACTGAACACTGTCTGCCTGCAGCAAAGACAAAGTTCATAAAGGACACAGAAAGCACAGAACCCCTGTTAACCTTCTGAGAAGGAAGGTGTGTTAGTACACGCCGAGAACTCAATCTTTTTTTCCCCCTAGGTCTTTGTACAGTCTCATATGTTTTCTTTTCTAAGGAGACAATACACCACTGTAGTCATTTTGTAACTATCATCAGCTTCAAAAAGACTGTAGAAGATTCTGGCAGGGCCAGAATTTTGATTCATGATGTCAGCCACCCCTTTTCCCACTATTTTTTAAGAATTGACTTAAACAGCCTCTTAAACACTGACAGATTGGATATAAGCCCAAATCAATGGTCAGTGTGGTCAGTGGCTAGAATGGCCACTGGAGGATGTCCTGCAAAGTGATCAATAATCCATATTGGTTCTTTGGTTTTTTGTTTGGTTTTTTGTTTGGTTTGGTTTGGTTTTGTGGGTTTTTTTGTGTGCCTGTGTGTGTTTTTTTATTAATGATGTAATGATTAGCATCTGAGGAAACAGTATTTCCCTAAGTCCAATGATCCACACATACTTTTGAGCGTGATTGCAAATTTTCACATTTAAAGTGTTATGGATATGCCTTTCTCACAGACCAATATGTCAGACTTCTATCCACTTGCCTTTGCTTTCTACAACATTGATGGTCCTTTGAGTTAGTGATGCTTGTGCAATTCCAGATGAGAGCTCCCAGTGCTCACGTGGTACCACTTCTCCCTGATTAAGCAGAACAAGTGAGCACCTGATTGACTTTTACCATAAATGCTGACATTCTGCAGCCAAAGGGGAGAGGGGAAAAAAAACCCCTTTGATAATGTTTAAAGCACACAGGCCATTTTCAGCAAGGATTTCCATTTCAAGAGATTTGTTAGTGTAGTCTTGGATTAGTGTATGCATCGAAAGCTTATCTTAGGAAGATTTTCATCCTTTGAGTCACACACATACCAAAGCTCTTTGTTGTTCTGAATCCATCATTATGTGCTGAATAATGAATATTTTTAAAAGCTTTATGCAGGCACACTGTGACACCTTGACAATTTCAGCCAATCTCACTGTCTTTTTTTTTTTTTTTTTTTGACATTTCCTAACATAAAACTTTTAGCAAAGACTTTTAGCAATTTAGAAGTTCTTCAGTGCCAGGCAACTGAATTGCTGAGATGCTGATTTAAAAAAAGAGAAAGGTATCTTATGCTGATTTTGTTTTAGAACAAGCTGACTAGCTGCAATTGAGGTTAATTGACCTTTATAATGGATACACAGGACAGTACTAAAGCTGTATACATAAACTGCAAGTTTATTTGATAGCAAATTGTGTTAATTGACATTCATTGTGCATCTTTCTGTTGTTTATTGCTAGTTGCTCATGTGAATAGTTTGTTGATATTATAGATAGGACAAACATTTGTTTCAGATAAATAGGATTTTCAGTTGAATAGGTTTTAATTAAATGATCCCCTGTTCTCAATTTTGAAATTATGAAGTACTGTACAGTATGTAGCTAAACCTGTTATCTGGGATCTTATATTGTTGAATCATGTCTCACACAAATTTGTTTATTTTTTGTCAAATAATGTCTAATTTCTCTGCCAGTTGGGCAAGATTCAGGTCTTTTGCTGGAGTAAAACATGAAATTACAGTGTTGCAGAGACTATGTTTATGCAAGAATTACAGGTGATTGTTCTGTCTCACAGGACAATCCAGTGTTATAGCAAACACACATTCACTGCCATGTTAAAACTATGTCAGAGGATGTACAGCTTCTCTCATGCCCAGGTCCTGTTCTGCTGGACACTCAGCCATCATCTTTCACAGACCTCAGTAAACACCTGTAGGGCCTGTCCCATATGGCCACAGTCTTCATGCTTTTCACAACATACAACGCTTCTAACCCCTTAACTAAGTTTTAAATATGTCTGCAAATTAAATTCAAACCAGTCAATTTTCCCATTGGTTTTCACTAACGAAATGAAGCCATAGCTGGCAAAGTCACTCTTGTGATACAACCACTTCCACTGATAATGGCTTTCCCTCCACTCTGAAGGCAAAATAAAAAAAGCAACCCCTCCAAAGCCCCAGATGGAAGCTCTTTCTAGGTTACAAAGCATGTTTTGCTTAACGAATTTAAAATGAGCAAAGGTTGCTAACACATTTTAAAAAAAAAAAAAAAAAAAAAAAAGCAGAACAAAGGTAGATGTCCTGTAGGCATGTATGTAGCTTTAATATTTTCTGTATATTTTTACCACAGAGAGGCTTAAAGAGGAGTTCTTTAGTAAGTTACATTTTATTTTAATGTGCTGATGTAAAGAATGATGCCAGTCATTCACCTCTTGTGTTAGAGATGAGAGCAAATTTAGGAAGCAAAGCACTTGGGTAATATACAGAGAGATTTCTTTAAAAGTATGCAAGTTCCTTGGCTTTGCTGTATTCATTTTTCTCTAAAGTGTTTTTTCCCCACATGAGTGGCTTTCTCTTTCCATTTCTTATACATTTGCACTCTCTAAAGTCTAAGGTTATTGCCAATAGTATTTTAAGAAGTGCCTTCCCTGGAGGATGTTTTTTTTGATAGCCAGCAAGGGACTGCTCTTGAATTTGATGGTGAACATTTTAGAAAGATTTGTGATATAATGTCCATCACAGGCACGAGGACCTTGTTTCTTTTCACAGAAAAGTAACAGAAGGCTGGGGCCTGATTTTCAGCTCTGTCTGAACTAACTAGCTGCAGGAGCAGTCACTGAGACCTGGCATCTGAGTGAAGCAAGTCAGTAGTGTCCAGATGAGGGTGCTTCAGAAACGGGGAGTTGAAGTAGCAGAGGCTCTCTGTCCTGATGGCAGAGCACGCACTGCTGTGTTCAAACTCGATCCCAAGTCACTGAGCAACTCTTTAACGCTTGTGTGTGTTCGTTTGCATTCAGGGGAGCTGTGATTCACACAGTTTGGTTCCTTCCACACGAAAGCTAAGGCTTGGGAATGATTAAGGTTGAAATACTGCCGTGTCCTCCCTCAGCCATATGGATTTGACTGGTAGCCAAACAGTGTCAACCACCTTGTCCCAGTCTGTCAAAACAACCCTATGACCCTGCACAGTCCTGACTTGTCTCCGAGTGCTAATGCTGAGTTGCACAACATGCCTACGCCTCTGATGTTCCACCCTAAAAACCAGTGTATGGCACGGAACAGGAGAGCCCTTCCATGCTTGGGAAAGTAATAGGACAGTAGTAAGGGCTGTTCTAATCCTCACTCACTGTAAGATTGACCTCACAGAGGGCCCATGGAGAAACAGACTTAGAAACCTGAGGTCCCTGAGCATGGATCATTTGAGAAAGCCCAGGCTTTGCCACAGCCCCATGTCAGAGCATCAGTGAATAGGGGGGGTATTCATGTATTTGCTTGGCATGGGGAATGGGCCTTAGGAGGTGAGGACATGTGGGCTCTGCCCAAGGAACATGCACACTGTGGGACACTGGCCAGGTTTAAATTAAGCAGCCAAGGTATATGAACCGTTAAGGAACACCACTTGCCCTCCAGCCCTCTTGTCCCTCATTTGTGTATGAATTCTTGGCACAGGCAGATTTTCTGTGTTCTTGCTGTCAGCAGACAGTTCTCATGCCTAGCAGAGATTTCTAAGCATGTCAGAACAAATTCTGCTAAGACACAGAAAATGAAATGACCTTCTCAAACCTTCCAAGCCTATTATGGACCTCCTCCCACCTGTTTCCTTCTTCTAGAGAATATGTATTTCCCAAGAAATTCAGGTTCATTGCAATGACTGCTGTTAATTATGCATACGTGATGCAACTCTGTAGGTTTAACAGTTGTGTTAGTCTGAATTTATTACTATTTCCCAGTCTCTTTTGCCATGCACTTGTAGTGGCATTTGTTGGCCTTTCCTAGACAGGAGAAAATATGTTTGCCACCACTTCTACTGGTCTTGTAAGGAACAGACCAGCCTTCTCCTAGGGTCAGGTTAATTGTAGAATCATAGAATTATAGAATCATTTGAATTGGAAGGGACCTTAGAGATCATCTATTCCAACCCCTCTGCTGTGGACAGGGACAGCTTTCACAAGACCAGGTTGCTTAGAGCTCCATCCAACTTGGCCTTAAACACTCCCAGGTATGGGCTATCCACAGCTTCTCTGGGCAACCTGTTCCAGAGCCTCATCAACCTCACAGCAAAAGATTCCTTCCTAAAAGCTCATCTAAACCTACTCTGTTATAGTCTGAAAACATTCCCTCTTGTCCTGTCACTACAGGCTCTTTAAAATAGTCCCTCTCCATCTTTCCTGTCAGCTCCTTTCAGGTACTGGAAGGCCACAATTAGGTCACTCTGAAGCCTTCTCTTTTTCAGGATGAACAATCCCAGTTTTCTCAGCTTCTCCTTGTAGGAGAGGTGCTCCATCCTTCTAATCAACTTGGTGCCTCCTCTGGACTCTCTCCAACAGGTCCATGTCCTTCCTGTGCTGAGGACCCCAGAGCTGGATGCAATATAAGGCTTGACAAAGTCACTGGCTGATTGTCAGCCTGCAGCAAGGATTCCAGCCAGTGCCAGACCTCTGGCCAGCCTTCAGGACTTTAGGGGCAGATCAGGAGCTACAAGTTTATGGGTTCATCAGGTAAGACAAGCACTGGGGACGTACAAACTGAATGCTCTACACAGATGTATTATAGGCTCTTCTACATCCTGCTGAGCTGTAGGCAAAAATCTGCTCATTGCCTGCCAGCGACCAAGGATCAGGGATGCAAGTGAACACCTCATGCAGGAACTCTTAGACCAAAAGAATATACTTATACCATCCCATGTCTTGTGTTCCTGGAACTGACCAAAGCACAAAGCAGTAGTACAACATACACAGCCCGCAGACCTCTGAGCATGACACAAATAAGCTCCTCAGTGGTTAACATAGTCCAAAACCTCATCCTTGAGCTGTGAAAAAGAGGCAGGGGGGTTGCCAAGTTGTTACTAGACATGTTGAAATTACTTCCCTCTGACATGAAAAAAGAGCCGGGCATCTGTGATGAATTGTGACTCAGTTGCAGGACTGCCACCGAGGCTGTCTTAGGACAGATACCAGGCTGCCAGTGTGACCCAAGGCACCGAGTCACTCTGTGGTGTGTCTATCTTCCTTTAGCTGTTGAGCACAGATTTGTGTGTGTATGTATGTGTTTAGCAGTGGGCAGAAAGGACTATACTGATCTTGAATTGATGGAACAGCTCATTTCCATGGAAGGGGCAGGTTGTACTCATCCTGTGAACACAGTGACATCTAGAAACTGGCCTGTTTCACAGCACCCAAGGTATTCTTTCCTCTTTCAGTACTGGCCTGTTATCTCTGCACCAGCCTCTAAAGATTCTGCCAGTGTGATGCAGCTCTGTGACAATGCTAGAAATTATTTGAATTGCCACTACCTGGGAGAAAACACTGTGGTATAAAGGCACCTTTTATATCACAGCTGACAAGCTGTGGGCTTCTTCACATCACTGGAGAGACTGGCCACTCAATGGTAGGCTTGGTGAAGTATGGGATGGAAAGCTGGGTAGAAAATTGGCTGGACTACTGGACAAAGTCCAGCTGGCAGCCAGTAGTTAGTTGAGTCCCTCAGAAATGAGTCTCCTCCAGAATTTCCACAGGTCTGCCCACTTTCCACCATATGCTTCCTGTGCTCATTCCCACCTCAGCGAAATGAAAGCAAAACCCTCCTTGTTCCTAACCTCTATGCTGCTGCATTTATGCACTCTGACTTTCAGAAGTTTTGTTACCAAGCCTGGAGAATGGGATGCAGACTCCTGGGATTTGCAGGCTGTTGTTCCACATGGGTCACAAAACTGTGATCTGGCACTCAGCTCCCCTCTTTGATGGTGGAGCAGCCTTCCTCTAACGTGGTGCAGCTGTGAAGAGGGTGCTGAGCATGAGGCAGTGCTGCTAAACGTGGTGTTAGCTTTGACCAGAGGTGGTTCTCCTCTGGGGAGAGTTTTTCTGTGGGTCACCAAAGTCTTTTTGAGCTCGTGGCTTTCTGCTGTGGGCAGGCAGCAGCACACGTGTCAGCAGCCAGCCCAGCACCCCAGCCCTGGGGGAGGTTTGGTGCACCTGCAGCACAGCCTCTCTTCTGCTGGGGAAAGCCCCGCTGGCAGAAGGCGAGAAGGGCTTACCCTCCTTAGCTTCACCTCTGCTGTCACTGAGTGGTTCTGCATCCCTGTGTAACTGCAGGGAACAGTGGACTCTCGGTTACCTCCACATAAGAGACTTACAAATGCTTTAGTCCTCCTTAATGGCAGAGAAAGGGTAATAAAAATGAAAAGGGACATGACACTACTGAGCAAGTGACAGAGAGGAACAAAACCTCTACTGCTTTCTTTTCTTCCCTGTGTCTGGGACATTTTTAAGATTACTCAAAAGTAGCTAAGATCTGCACCAGACTTTTCCCAACAGTTCCTAGAATTATCTTTTATTCAGATTACCTAGCAGTAAAGCCAGCTGGAGGAATGTTGGTGCTATTACAAAGAGTTTAATCCATGATCAGTGTGATTAATGAGACTACTGAGAGGTGAAAGAAAGTTGGGTATGCTTCTTGTAGAAAACACATTTTCTTGCTTTCTGGTACGAAATTTCCTCATTCTTTTTCTCAGAATAATGTGACAGAACGGAAGTTTCTCAGTTTGAGATCTAATCTGCTCTGCCTTCGCAGGAAGCTGCAAATGTCTCGAGCAAGCCTTCAACTGATACGTTTTTCTAAATAAGAATCCCTTTGGACAAAGCCTTACTGATTAGAAACAGAAGTGGGTAAGTCACAGCTCATGCCCTTCATTCCCAACTAGTTAACCTCACACCTTTATACTCTTGCCATCAGCCCAAACTAGGCGAAGTTTAATTCTTGTAAAATAAATCAGCTCTTAGGTGTTTTGCTCTGTTGAAAGCTTTGCCTGTCTCACTGTAGCTAGTTAGGGAGACCTATTTTTATTTCCAAATCTATGCAAATTAACTTTTCTCAGAGTATTGGTATCAGGACACATCTCTGGTCCCTGGGGTTGTTAGCCCTTGACCCAGCTAACTTAGCTGTTTCTTGACAGTCTTAACCATATTTAAACTCACCTCAACATGTTTTTAGAGGCTCAGCAATTTTTCAGATGTCTAGATAGAAGCAACCTGAAGACTAAGCACCTCTGCCCCAAAAGCCAAAAGATAAGCCCCTCTTAGAGGAATTCAAGCTGACTTTAGTCCTCCTCTAGAATGAGATGATAGAAGCCAATTAAAATACATTATTTCAGAAGTTAAGTCGTATTAAGCTGTGGCAGTACTGCATGTCATGATGCACTACTGGCTAGAAAAGCATTAACAAATGTAGCTGCTTGACACAAGTTCTACCAATCCTCCATCCTGCCAGGGGATTCTGCATCCCCACCATGCCTGGCAGTATGGGATCATTGCTGCTAAATGATGATGTTTGTTGCCAGTGTAAAAAGTAAGTTAAAACCAGAAACAAATCTTAGTAGCTCCCTTCCTGGCTTATTTTTCTAAACAGAGTTTATTTACTCCAAATCTTTGAAACCTACTTAATGCCATTTTCTAAAATTGCAATTTTTATACTACAGCCTTCAAAGCAGATCTGTGTATTAGGAGCCTGACAACAGTAGTCAGCTGAGGTGTCATGAAAAGAATGGAAAGTATTTACACTGGGGGAAAAAAAAAAGAGAGAAAAGGTTTCCATTTGTTTATAGCTTCTTCAGAAATACTCCTTTTGAGATGGAACTTTTTATGTTTCATCTCTTCTGAAGGTGATTTTCTTTCAAACTGTCAGCAATATGTGTGAAATTTTTTAACATAATTGCAAAATGCCTTAAATTATGAAGATTGTGTGACTAATGAGTGCGCAAAAAGTCTCTCTATTGATTTGATACACAGATTATTATGCATGCTAAAAATGCTCAGTGGAGTTGCCATTTACTGTGTTAGTCTTAGAAGAGAGCAGCCTTTGAAATGTAATGACCACATTAAAAATCAAGTAGTTTTTAAAGGGCTTAAACACATGATTCTGTTTATTATTGAAGGAAGTACTCCAAAAGAAGACATTTAGTCAAAATGTGTATTCCAGTGTGAAATATACTGGGAAAAGACAATAAAATCTCATATGAAAGACAATCATGCACAATAACCGGGTTAGCTTCTGAGTTCTGTATACAAACAAATACTCTATTAACAAACTTCACACCACACACAAAAGGCAACGGCCCCACAGGAAAAAATATCATAAAAGCATAGCATTGATACTGATTATTTTTTTCTCCAAGCTTGCATTCTCTGTGTAATGCTTGGGACAAATGAGAACAGGTGAAAATAACCACAAAAGAATTGACACTGCATAAGCCATTTAGGTGGTTGTGTTCTTCTAAAAGATAAGGAACACAGAGAACTAGATTCAGATTCACCCTACAGTTCTTTCATGCCTTCAAGATAAAGTACAGGAGATGATAGTCTACTTTAGAGCTCGTTTTGGAGAAGAGTGGTATAAAACAGCTTTAATATTAAGGAGAATTAGCTTGGTACTCTTCCAAGTAGAGTATGAATGTATCCACTTTTAATTATGATGATATATCAATGAAGGTACATTCTGTACATGTATCAGCAAAACACAGCTGAAAATAGAGGCAGTGTGATTAATCCACATATTTTTAAAATAAATATGTACAGTATTTACATTTTGGACAGTTCCAGAAATTAACATTTCCAGATTATGAACCACTACCTAAAAATATCTCTATTATTATAGAAAATTCGCTGTACAAATATTTATAAATACTTACGTATAAACTTTTTCAGTGAAAAGTCCATGAATTCATTGAAAAGAAAAACGTGAGATATTCTTATCATTAACTAACATTTAGCTATAAAGTGTCCACATATTAAACAGTCTAGAGCATCATACATCAGACAAAAGTAGATTTTTGGTGTTGAGAATATTTTATGTCCTGCTTCTGTGCCATCATACTGCCAAATCTGATTGTCTCTTCTGAAAATCTGCAGAAAAGCAGCAGGACTGAGTCAGTTTGACTCAGTGATTGTTATTGACTGCACCATGTCAGACAGGGCTTCTGGGTCTGCTTCTTCTTTGCCATTATCTGAATTTTCTGATGAGATGTAACAGCCAGAATCTCTTGGACAGTCATTTAACTGTGATTTGTCAGAGTCTGGGCAAGGGCTTAAGTTCTGTGTCTCCTGACTGTCCTCACTTTTTTGCTGTTGTTCAACTAGAAAGAACAGAAAAAGAAAGAAAAAAAAAAGTCAAAATAAGCATCTTGGGAAAGAGTTTGAGGCAGCAGCATGACTGATCTTGAAGAACTTTAGAAACAGAGCTGGTAACACACACATGACTAGATCAGTATCTTTTGTCCGTCAGAAACAGAAACCTCAGAATCAAAGAACTACAAATATGGTTACACGAGTATAACAACATCTGCGTTGACGTTGAGGCTGGTTTTTATCCTTCTGTATGTTTCTCAGAGATGAATGCTGGACAATTTGGCCTTGTCCTTCAGCCTGAGGTCCTTTAGGCTGTCCACAGTCGCCATGTGAGGTCACCATGCCCACAGACACACGCCTACGCCCGTGTGTTCCAGAGTCTGCTCAGGCAATTTCATGTTTTATAACGTTGCATTATAGATGTTGTGCCTTTTGAATGTAACCCCCAACGTTTGACATGCACTGTGTGCTTTGTAGGGAGATAAAATGCTCTGGTCTTCAGAAGTGCTCAGCATCAAGATGTGGTAACCTGGTTTTCTAAAGCACTGAACTTTTCAGTGGGAGTGGGTGGCTGATGGAAACTTCCTAAGCTTAGCTTGGTATCCAGAAAGTTATTTTCCAAAACACAGAGACTTCAGAGAAAGCTGAGATGCCTGACTTCTGCTGTATGGTTTCTGAACACTGTTCCAAAACTGAGCAGAAGCAAATTATCTTGCAAATAATTTGTTCTTGTTTAACTGCTGGATGACTAGTCTGTTGAAACTTGAAAATGCAACTCATTGACAGCAACTCATTGAGAGTATCAACAGACCTCTCAAAAAAACCTCAACAAGACAGGACATACCTGTATATCATTACTCCAATTTATCTTGGTTTTAAATTGTGTATTCCTCTTTTCTGGCTTTGAGATACACGATGTTTACTGCCAGTATATTTCTTAAGAAAATAAACTATAAAATATAAAATCTTTCCCTTTTCTATTTTGTGTGTGCGTGTGTGTGCGCTATTATCACCCCCCTCTAACTGTACTTTTATTTCAAACTGTGTCTGGCTTTCCAAAGTATAGGGAAGAAGTCTCAGAGGAAACAGATGGTTTTACCCCAGATTTTTAGCCCTTCAGAAAAATGGAACCTTTTTGCTTTTGTGAAGACAGTTCCTTTATTTCACTTGATTTATTACTCCATGGTTAAATAGTTAGCTTTGAATCTTGAGTCACATTTAAACTGTCTCAATTTAAGTTCAGGCAGAATGGAAGTCCTAACATATAATATTTAGTGCTGTGTCAAAAGCTAAATCCAGTTTAGGTCCCAAAATTTTAAGATTTCCACAAAACAAATTCATACTGACTCTTGTTTCAATTGTTGGCAATTATAAAGTTTGGTGAAGTAGGAAAAGACTTTACATTTGACTTCTTTTTTTTTTTTTTTAATCTTATATTGTATAGTGAAGCATAAAGTAGAAATGAAAAATTGAAATGTTTTACTTTTAGAGTGAAACAGAACAGCAGGAGAGTTTCTTCAGAGACCTTCTTCATTGTATGAGATTCCAATGGACTTATTTAACAAACCAACGCGATATACTGAGAAACATTTTGAAGTCTTGATGGAAGTAGATTTGTTTGGCCTGATTAAGTCTTTTGAATATTTTCTAACTTTCAATTGCCTAAATAAGTTGTAAAACTAATCTGATCTTTGAAGAAAAGAATCCGAAGTCTCAACTTTGTCATTTCTGCATTAAGCCTGAGGTTATAGACATAACCTGATGTATTTAAAATAATTTTAAAAATACTTTAAATATATTCCAAGGAATAAAAGTTCCACCTTGTTCCCAAATAAATTAGCGGTTAATTGCACTTGCGTGAAGGAGGACACGTTTCAGCAGATTTAATTGATATCTGTAACTCTTTGATCTCCTTCTCACTTTACAGAACACAGTTTGTCATGTCAAATGTTATCTCTCTTTGCAGGGAAAATATTTGATCATGTAGGGTCCAATTGATTTCTGATTTAAGTCAGGAAGGAATTACAAAAGGCATTACACCAGCGAAGGCATTACTGCTGCTATTAGTAGCCACCGAAGTAGTTTAGCACATAGACCAGCAGATGCCCCAGTAAAGCCCTGTATAAACTGTGTCATTAGCTCCTCGCAGCCCCATCCCACGGGCGCAGACCCCGCGGGTCCCGGGCAGCACCCGGAGCTCCTGTGCGGCCGTGGGCAGCGCTCCCTGCCCTAATCCCCTCATCAGCCTAATGCTGCTCCCTGGTGCTTTTATCTGCTTCCCCAGCATCATCTGCTGCCCCGGCAAGCACTGACCTAAAAAAGTGTTAATCCTGTTTACATTTTCAAGGTCAGAGAGGAGCCTCCGTCCACTTTGTTTTACAGTGGGAAGACCAAATAACCAGTGGGTCAAAAGGAAAATGCAGTTTCAGTCAGTGCATTAGTGCCCTGTAACTAGTTGTCTAGATAATCTGAGTAGTTCCTATGTGAACAACGGATCCTAAATTTGTTTTGTATCAATGTCTCCCTTGTGTGTTTCAGGGAAAAAGGCTAAGATGGAAGCCTGGAACTAAGATCTTTTTTTTTTTTTTTTTTTAAATTGAATTTAGATCAGTTAGGAGAATAAGAAATTTACAAAGCATACAAATATGTAAAACTTCCTATAATAATTCCCTAATAGAATTTTTCTTACATGAAAAACTTACAAAATATTCAGGTTTTTGAGACAGTAAAAGTATTGTATTTTCTATCTTTCACATTGAGCAGAAAAAGTTAAGCTCTCCCCCTACACATTTAAGAAGAAAAGACTGAAAGCAAACTTTTGCACTTTTTTTTCTCTTTAAAGCAGCCTTAAATATCATGCAGTAAGTACTAAACCACTTGAACAGGATACTGAGTATTATAAATATATGCAGCACGCAGTTTTAGATGTTACTTCATGAGAAGAGTAAAGCAACTTTTGCTCTTTTTCTTTCTTTAAGCTTTTTGCTCTTATATTCAGTTCCACTTAAGTCCCTTCTCCGGCATGTATACGTTCAAGTAAAGGTAAGTTTGCTGCCTTGATCTTTTGGACATCAGAAGAAAGCTACGATGCACAGAACACAGAAATTGACAAAATTAAACTGCTGTTAGATGTTGCGGAATCATCGGAAATAACTATCTTATCAACGCATGGGAGTCCTATCATTTTTCTACAGCAAAGCAGTTTCACATAAGATAAATAGCTTTCAGTCACTGTTGTCTATGATATGGCCAGAAGAGCCCAAGATATGCATCATTTTGACACATATATTCCAGGAGTACTTCAGACGGTAGGATTATATTCAGACTTCTGAAAAAAATATGTGAGGCCTTTAGCCTTGGTAAGAGACGTGTGATGCATACTTATCTCCCCCACTGCTTAGATCTTTAAAATCAGGGTTTGTTACTCAGTGACATAGATGTGCATGACACATGCAGGGATAGAGTCCTTTTTTTCCTTCGACAGCTCTTTTCCCTTTCTTAATGAGGTTAAAGTCCTGATTAGGAGAGCGCTTTAAGCTTAGGTTTAAGGCAATTCGGCTCAAGAATGTACAGGGGTCACACTGACTCCTGTGTGGTTATGTCAGTTTAAACCAGATGAGTGAAATGAGGGCTTGGATTTTTTTCTTGGGCAAAAAGAAGGTCACCCAGCAGCGAGCCATACTTCATGAGAGTGCCCTCTGAGAGTTTGCCTTCATGAGTTTTGTCCAGAGGGAGAACTGGGCTAGGAGCACAGTGCTTTAGGCTGAGTCACTGGCCTGCCTTCCTGGAAGGTGCAGCGGTGATGTGCTGAGCAGCATCATGTAGTAAGTGAATAGAGTCACAGAATCACAGGATTGTTAGGGTTGGAAGGCCCCTCTGGATATCATCTCGCCCAACCACCCTGCCTAGGCAGGGTCACCCAGAGCAGGTTATATAGGAACATATCTGTGTGGGTTTGGAATGTCTCCAGAGAGAAAAGACTCCATGCCATCCCTAGGCAGTACCAATGCTCTGTCACCCTCAATGGAAAGAAGTTCTTCCTCATGTTGAGGTGGAACTTCTTGTGTTTTAGTTTTTTGGCCATTATCCTTGTCCTGTCACTGGGCACCACTGGACAAAGTAGGTCTTGGAGGATGAATTTAGACCTACTAGCTATGTCTGAAGGCCATGTATCAACCTGTGGTGCCTGTACCACAGCTAAGTTAGACCAGCTAAGTGTTAAAATGAAATGAAAACTCACAAAGCATCAAACTCAGAAAGGATCATTTTGAAGAAGTAAAGGGCAGTAATTCTTGAAAAAGAGGCAGAGAAACCTGAAGTGATTTGTGCAATACTTTGGGCACCGAAAAGAGTGAACCTTTTGTGGATGTACAGACATGCAACTGAAAAGATTGCTCTCACTGCAGTCCATGTCATAGCTTTTCTGGGAGGGAAAAGTTACTGAACTGATGTAAGAGTTTATGGTGAAAACAGAAATGAGAAGCTTCTTTTTTTCTCTAAAATCTGGAAGCAAACAGATGTGCCTTTAAAAAAGGTGAAATGTACTAATACTCATGCAAGGATGAACTTCCTTGGGAAATCTGGAAATATTACGTCCAGGTGAATGAATTGTACCAGAGTACAGAAGGAGAGATTGTCTTTGAGCACTATTTGACCTTGACAGGATACTGTGTGATCTCACATATTTAAAGGGATTGCCCAGTGTAAAATTGTACTCTTGATGCTTGATTCTCACGTCAGGAATGCAGCTGAGAACTGAAAGTCATGTCCTAAGCTAACTACTATTTTGCAATAAATAAGTACAAATAAGTACAATAAATAAGAACAAATCTTATCTGGTATAGGCATTGGAATTTAGAGTATGATCTGCACTTAAATATGAAAAGTAAGCTAAGGAAAGGATTTGGGGAGATAAGCGTAAAATATTATCCCCCAAACTGCACATATTCACCTTTTTTTTTTCCCCATAAAATGAACTGTATGCACATATCCAATGAAGTCTAATTCTTCTTTAGCTCAGAATAGCTTCAGACTAATGTAACCCACTGGACTTTAGGGATGAACCTCTTGACTTAAATCATCTGAGTGAGAAGAGAATCAAGCCTATTATGCACACGGAAAAACGTGTGTCCTGGGAAGCGGTCAAGAAAAAAAAAAAAGTTCAAAACTTCTTTTATTACTTTATTCATTAACCATCCAGCAACTGCCTCACTTTAAAAATAGCATCCTACAAAAGCACAGACATCCATCTCCTGTCTAGGAGCCATCTGGGAGAAGAATGGAAAGCTATTAAGAAATACTTTACAAAAAAGACCTTTTTTTTCCCCCTCACAAGCCATGAATTCATGCAAACCAATCATTTTGTCCCAAATACATAGGTCTGATCAACTTATAGAAAATCTAAAAAGAGATCCGGGAAGGGAGGAAAGGTCATGAAGAGCTTACAGGACCTTGTAGTTCTAGGATAGCCTTGCTCTGTTAAGTACTTGAAGATGATGAATTTGGGTCTGGACTCTCAGAAAAGGTAGAAAGAAGACAGTGCAGTGCTAGGAAGCAAAATCTGCTTTAAAAACACTGTGTGGTAGCATTTGCTAAAAAAAACCATACATTTTAATTCCTGGTATAAGATGGGCAAATTTTTTCATTTCAAATACATCCAGATTTGAATCAAATGTAAGATTAAAAAATTCTCACTGACAGAAGTCCTACATTTTGGATGGCTTTAAGAAGCATATAACATGGAAACTATTTTACAGGTCTTTTGTTTGGAAGATGTTTATTCTGCAAAATGAATGATATAGCCACAAGCATGTGGCATGAAGAAATCACTTAGTATAACACAAAATAAATATCAAGAAAAAGCCAAGGAGCAAAAATGAAATTGAAAGCCCTGTAAAAGCATCTGAACATCTCAAAACATCAGATAACACATTAAAAAAATATAAAATCCTGTTTTACTACAATTACAGTAGAATCTAGTAAAATAAGGCTATGTTCCAGCATGCTTGTCTGTTCTGAATAATAGCAGACTCACAAAAACTCAGAAACCCTTGTATTTCAGCTCTGGACCATACCTGACACTCCATCCATTAATCAAACATGTACTTCATAGAAGTATGAATGCAGTTCAGAGACGTGGAAGTCTTCCAAGGGCCGTGAGAAAGATGGCCTTAGAAGAGTAAATATGGTCTGTGGCCTTAGTATATTTTTTTTCACAAAGCTTATAATAAAAGTGAACTTTTACCTGGAAAAGTGCTGAAATTCTAATTAGAATACTCTTGGCCAGTAAACAGATTACCTTGTATCTGTGGGTAATTATGCAGCTCACTTCTAAGCAATGCAGAAAATCAATTTTAATTAAAAAATCATTTATGCTGGACTGAGCCATGCCCATTTAGGAAAAAAAAAAAAATATTGACCCAGGAAAGTTCAGTTCAGATGCAGAATTCACTTTCGCAGTAGCACCCAGCTCTTTCAACCCAATTTTCCAATCTGACTGACAGAAGGACAAAGAGGTCAAATGATTGGTACAACGTCAGACTCACACTGAGCTTATCCCCAAGATCATCTTGACACCCCGTCTTTCGTTATAGCAACTTAACAGATAACTTCTATCCATTTTAGTCTCTAGTATCTCTCTTTTTAGAGCAGGTTGTTAAATTCGTCCCTACCAGTCACACGACAAGTGCTATGAGCCTTTCACAACCAGGCAAAGCAAGGATTTGAGCCAGTCCCGATTCCAGATTCAAACTAGTAAAGTATTTATGCATGGCTTACCTTAAAATATATACATGAGTCTTACGAAACTCCACTAGACTTAAATGAATATTTATATTTACAGCTGGCATGACATCTAAAGTTGTCATGGGTCTGGTCCCTGTGACTAATCATAAATTCTGGGGAAATTATTTTATTGAATTTGAATACTGGAAAGATTTGCTATACCTATCTGAAGTGCATGTGAAGCAAATACTCATTTTATCTCTTGAAATAAGACTACAGTTTCATCAATGATTTTAAAGCATAGGCCACTTTATAAGATTTAATGTTATTATTTCAAGAATCATTACAAGAATTTGAACTATTAGACTACCATACAGATAACATCAGGGACACTGTTTTGCCTGGAGAACTGACTTAATCCCAAGATGCTAATATAGGAAGAACCCTGTTTGGGTAAATTTATTAATTTTCAGCATATGGGACATGTAAAGACTTGTTAGGTTTGGTCCTTGCACAGGTGTATGTAGAACATTAGGTGTTAAGACACCTTCAGAAAAAAAAAGGTGGTGTTATATTCTAAAGAAGGTTCAATATCTGATGCTGCTTGCTGTGCTTTTGTTACTCAAGAAACATAAACACTAAACCATATCCTCACCACTACAGAATAGTTTAACACTCGTGTGGTCTGTTAAAAACCATTATGTTTCGCATTGGTGTTCACGCTGATGCAAAACTGCAAAATTACAATCTAGCATTTTTCTTCACTATTTTTTGGTGCTAAATATTGAAAAAAATATATGCAATAAAAGGTGCAGAAAGCACAGCAAGGCTTGCTGCCACAAAGTATACACTAATACATGTATAGTCAGTATACATATTTTCGGATGATTCCCAGGTAGGTCTCTGCAAGACAGTTCTTACAAAATATAACCTTTTTTTCCCTGGATTCACTATTTCAGTCACTGTTTCTGCATACACAGCCCTTCAAGACTCCTTTTCTAGCCTGTCACAGAGCCATAGACCAGAAAGAACTTTTGAACCTGGAGGGCAAAAAACCCCTTTTCTAACACCTCTCCAACATGTTTGCAAGAACCTTACCTTTCCCTGGAAGCTGAATAAGAACAGGAAAGACTGAATGTACAGAAGGGGTTCCAAAAAAGCCCCAAAAATTCAGAAAAAAGATCGGAAAGCTGCCTATCGACTGAGGAGATAACAAGTGGATGCCTGACAATAGCGGATATTTAAATATCCCAGGAAGTCATTGTTTCTCCTCTTTCCTTCAGATGCTACTCAATTGCAAGTGCACATTTGATGAAATGACTGCTCAGCTGGGTTGAGTATGGGTGAGTATGCACAAATATTAACGGAGAGGAAAACATCTCCTGTATTGGCTGAGTGTCTAATGAAGTAGATGCTTAGCTGTAGTTTCTATGAATTTGACATAAATTATTTAAAATTGGAAGTCAGACTGAAAACATCATTAAAATATTATGACAATGTTTTTTTCTGTTTTGCATCCTAGCTTTTCCACTTCCCATGAAAGGAAAAAGTGAAGAAAACACAATGGTGATCAATACACATGCATATGCACACACTGTATGTTCAGATTTTGGAAGCTTATGGAAAAAAGTGAGTTAGATTAGTTTTGAGAAAAGAATGCAGAGCAGGTATTAGTGTATATTTAGTTTTTTTACAAAACAATTTGGATAAGGATTTAAGTGTGGGATGTAGTGAGGGAAAGAAAATCCATATTCTTCTGCAGAATGCTGTTTAAAAAAATTAAAGAAAATTCATTACTGCAGCTATTTAAAACAAGCTCTATTTTGATTAACATACTAGGGCAGAGTTGGGGAGGTTTTATTTTCTGCTCTTGCACAGACCTTATGACTTTTGGAAAGTCACTTAAACTCTTGGAGGGTTCAGTTCCCAACCATAGATAGATAGGATTGTTTGTAAGCAATAGTTGCTACCAATCTCTAGCGTAGGACCTATAAATAAGAAATTTTAAATCGTTCATGTGTTACTGGTATAGTAACCATATACATATCTAGAAGAGATGTATGGCTTGCTATCTGAACAAATAAGAAAACCATCTGACTCCATGTTTCATATTTAAAAGAGAAATCATTTAAGGGAGCGGTGTGAGAACCACTATTTCTTTAAATATGTTTCAGCTTGCACATGAGAATAAAGTTTAAACACTTACTGTCACAATCCTGTAGATTTTCAATTGCTGATAACAATCTTGCCCTGTCTTCTGGGTTTGAAATATTTAATTCAATCAGGTGGCTTTCCTGTAGATCCTTTAAGTCCTCTAGAGTTTCATAGCCATTTAGCAAGAGAGTTGAGGCATATTCCTACAAAAAGAAACAAGCAAATCCTCTCATGGAAACAAGCACTATGAAGAGGAATAGGCACAATTCCACGTTTACTTTTTTGTCAGGTCGAAAAGAGCTCCATTCTCCACTCTGATTGACTCACCTTTGGCATAAAACCAGAGCTGGAGAGCAAGAGAGGACAGAGGCAGAGATGCCTGGGGGTCATCCTGGCCTTCCCAGCATCCATGCCTGAACTCTCTAACAGAGTCTGGCAGTGAACTGGACCAGGACAGAGCTCTGTCAAAATTATTCAATCTGCCAAGTATCTATACTTTTGTGGGTCATTCCATGAGTGCCTTTCATATTGGGTCAAGGAGGGCCTCTGAGGAAAGGTGTGCTCTGTGTTTGCACAGAAGGAGCCCTTTAATACAAGCAAGGGTGAGAAGCTGGGGGAGCCCTCAGCCATGCTGTGCCACACATGGTCCCCCTTGAGCTGTGTGTCGACTCAGTATGAAACTCTGTACATACTCCAGGGAAAGGAGTGTTTGCATCAGCAGCAAAGCAATTACCGTTATTAAAAATGTTACTTGTAATTCATGGCCCCATTACGCTTTGATGCTCAGTCGAGAACCAGGGTTGCAGAGAGGGAGAGAGGCGCAACATGAGCACAGTGCAGAAAGACTGTTGCTCCCTAAAGATCACGAGAAATTAGAAACACAGATTCTAGATTTTGGCACTGGAGTCAGACTGCAGTCCTGTCCCCGAGGTGTCCACAGTCACACGCCTACACTTAGCACACAGCTGCAGTCAGGTTACAGTGATCTGACAAGTCACCGCTGTGCCTCTTTGTGTGGAGTCTCTTAGCCTGACCAGATGAGGTGGTAAAATGCGGTTCTACAAGCCACTCGTGTCAGACAAAACACAGATACGAAGCTGCCTTGCTTTGCTGACATCAAAACTGCTGCAAGCTGCCTTTCTGCTCCTGCCTGTAAATGGCATCCAAACCCAAGGGCACAGAAACGAAACATTTCACACAGAGCTGGGAAACGTGCTGGCTGACCTGCAGGTGGACACATTCCAGGAGCTCTTGCAGTGTTTTAGGCTTGGTCCTTTTGCTTCCTCGGTGCTGATTTGTCTTTCTGGGTGCGGCTTCTTCTTCCAAGATAATATCCACGTAAATGAACTTGAAGTTTCCTACTTTGTTGTTCAGCATGCCTGTCCATATGCCCATGGGGGTTTTACAGATGATATCTATAATGTCTCCTTTCTAGAACAATAAAAAAGGCACACCACCGCTTATACCTCTGGTTTGTTATATGCAGCTTTTCCTTTATGGATCAAAAGTCATCATTTTTAAAATTACCCAGAGTTAGCACCTTTGCTTTTATAAACTCCCACTAAAATAATTACAGAAAATGGAGCTAGTCCTTATCTCCAAAACTTTGTGAAGGAAAGGTGAGCATAAGCAGCCCTATTTCACCATTTTCGTGCTCCACTTGGATACAGTTGCATCAGCAATCAACTTTTGCCATGGACAATGGGCACAGATTTTGCAAAAGGCAAGGGATCACTGTGAGGTTATTTTCTGAATATGTGCCAAAGCATTCACACAATAATCTTATTATTCAGCCCCTAAAAGGGGCTTCAAAAACCAATAGCTGAGCTATGTGAAAGGTGAACTTACCCTTTTACAGTAAAAGACACTGGCTGCATCTCTCAAAGGCAATAAAGGACATTTAACTCCCTTAATATCTTCCTATCTGTCCTTCCCAAAGGACTGACAAATTTTCCCACTATTATTATCAGAATTGACAGAGAAAATAGTGAACGAGGCCTTAGCAGACAGATCCAGAGACTTCAGTTCTTCACACTTGTCTACTCACTAAGAAATATGAGTGCTAAAAAGGGTGACAACACAGCTACTTCAAGAGGGCTTTTTGGTAAAGGTGTTCACGGTCACACTGTGGGAACCAAAGCCTTAGATCAGCAAAATGGTCACTGAATAATTCTTTTAGCAAAAAGTCTCCCTTTTAAGTCATACACCCCACACGACTTGCTCCCAGGACCTCAAAATTGTCTCCTTGTCAGGTATCACAGAACTTATGAAAATGTTGAAAGTCTTTGAAGAGCTGTCCAATAAATGGCAGCTTCACTTGGCATTCTGTTGCAAAGTTAGAAATCAAACACAAGTTTGTTACAAATATGTGTTAACAACTCCAAAACTTTTAAATCTTTTCTGGTCTGATCAGGAAACTGCAAGTCAAGTGGTCACACTAGTTTTGGTAGAAACCCAAGCACAAAATCGACTGTGTTCTAGTGACCTGGTTTGATTAGAATATGGAGCTCAGAGCTGTGAGCACGTTTGAAACAGAAACTAAACAAACATTTGTTTAAAGCTGTATAAGCACACATGTTGTTCTACACAATCTTGCAGGCTCAAGAACTCTAGATGTGGATGCAGATCAGGATTAGGCGGTGGCTCTAAGCCAAGCTGCAGATGCACTTTGAATTCAGATTCAGGGTACTGAAATTTTGTGAAATAAATATGAAGGTTTTCAACCATATTAGTTTATAAATCTAAAATACATCACCCTAGTGACTAAAAAAGGAACCTATGTGAACCAGCAGATAGTTGGTGGTTTACAGTTAAACTGTTTTAAAGAAATGCCCTAGATGTCAGTGGAAGTGGAGTGCAGGTGGTGAAGACTGCAAGTATCAGCAGAGCAATGGCTGTTGGTTAGGCCGGAGAGGAGGGGAGAGAGTCTTCAAGAGACAGAGATGGGGATTTTGACAAAAATAAGGGGCTGTGAAGAAGAAGAAAAGATGCTGAAGTGTGAATATAATCTGGATATGAAGGTGCTAAAGAGATCCAGATATACACACATGAGTAGTCAAAAGGATGATGATGTTGAATGCATTTGTGAATAGAAGAAAAGGGCCAGATTTTTTTTTTTAGTAATGTTCAACTAGGCCTACAACTGTTGTTCTTTTTCCTCACTCACACAGCCAGACACCCCTGCCATGTCTGAGCCAAAGAAAGTTCATAGTTCAAAGATAGGCTTAAAGAAAAGCTTCATGGAAAGGCAAACAGTTTCTATTAAAGACAGTGGGTGTCACTGAGCTTCTGATATATTCTAGTTGTGACTGAAAAAGCTGGGGAGACAACTTCACATCCCATGAGACTTCAGTCTTACTCCAGACCTAGTACGTGAGAAACTCTGAGGAAAGCTGTGGTATCTATGCAGATGCCATGATGGGGTACCTGTCTGGAATCTATGCCTCAAAAGGCATTTAACAGTTGGCTTTGCAACACTGTCTGAACTAAGTCCTTACAGAAGCATTGCAAAACCAGATGGGTCTTGCTTTTAGAGTGTTACATGTGTTTAACAGTTAAAAATGCATGAATAAACATATTCTTCACACGTAAGAAATGCCCTCCCTGGCGTTTCAGGGAAAGAAGGAGTCCTAGTGGTTGTCTTACCTTGATTTTCAGAGAGTCAGTGTCATAAGGACTTGGTGTGAAGTCGGTGTGGACTTTGGCTCGGCCGCAGAAGGGGCCACTGTAGGGGACCTCGTCATCAAACCGGAGGCTGTCCCTGTTGCTCGTTCCATCTGAGCAGCTGGTCACCCCACCTGAAAGACAGTCAAGTTGAGAGATCTCCTGCACCAAGAGCCCAGACATGCAATTCTGCCCAGCAGCCAAGAGGAAAGTGTTTAAAAACACAGAATCAGAGACAGAGCGTACTCTGTGTGGGTTTGACACTTTCCAGGATAAATACATTCAATAAAAATCATACTACAAGAGACCAAAGAAAATGGGTAGGAGATTTTTCATTAATATCTTCCCTACAGTAATCTTTTTCTGGTGATGATACTAATAGACTACACATTTTACTTACAGATTTTTGAAATATTACCTCTGCAGATTAATAAAATGTACCCTAAAAGTGCAATTTAGGGAATTAAATCTGTTGAACTTCTCCTGTTTATTCAGAGAAATGAAAACAAGTACTGTAGAAGTTATTTTATTTCATTACAGAGCTAGCTGAAACATCAAAGGAACCTGCATTGCAGGAGGAAATTTTAATCTTATCAACATTTCTGCCTGTCATTTCATCCAAGTTGAGCAATAAAATATCGGCAGAGTAATTCAAGCAAATTTGAGCAAGCTCTGCAATATCCCATCCAAATATGTTTTTAGATAAGAGCAGCAGTGTGTTGGAAGTAAACTCCCATATACGATTTTCACAAATCACATCATAGAAAATGATCATAAAAATGGTTTTGTTTGAGGTGATTGCTTAAGTGCTCAGTTCCATCTCAGGGCCAGATTAACTGCTAAGTGCAAATGGTGTGGACTGCAGCTCCAGTCTGCAGTCAGGGCTCAAGTAGTGCCTGCAGGGGTAGCACTGCAATGTCATCATGGGTAACTGTGGCCTGCCCAGCCGATGTCCACAGCAGACCAGCACAGGGAGAGGCGGAAGCAAACTTCTCATCAGTGATTCATCTGCCCTCTGACCAAGACTACCTTGTTAGCAGGGGTTTCAGTGGGTTTCAAGTGGGCTGTGTCTCTCTGCATCATGACTTGAAGCTGCCAGGTCAGACCCCCATCACCTGACATATCAGAGAAGCCTCTCACTTTCTGCCTCACATCTGTGGGGCAAAGGATGAACTCACAGCCACTACCCACAGAGAGGATGTTCTTGTGGCTGCACCCAGTGATGGCAACCCTGTGGGTGACAGCACTATAGCAGTGATAACCCCACAAAAAAATTGTGGCATATTTACCAGCAACATCCCCTATAATCCACGCAATTTTTTAAATTCAGTTAACATTTCCACTCTTGAAAACACTCAGCTTATTTCTGAAGAGAGCTATATCTACCCTAGCTGCTCCCCATTTAATCAAATTACACTTTTGTCTGCCAGACTGAAGAGCTCTCTACCATCACCAGCTCTGATACTGCAGTCTTAAACAATAACTATATTGATCCAGGGACTGAATAAGAAATATAGATATCTTGTACTTACTAGATGAGCTCTGGCCACTGTTCAGACTATAGAGACTTTCCAAAGAGTCACTGGTTTTTAGGGATACCTTCTCAGTGTGTATTCCACCACCAGGATCACTGTCATCTTTTCCTTCTTCATTCTTTAACACAAAAATCAGATGTTAACCCCCAAGAAATGTATTTTAGAGAAACACATTTTTTTTTCTTTTTAAATCATCATTGGAGATTAATTCATCATTGCACTTTATTAAGAACCACTCTGTGAGAGAAAGCATTTTAGAAGTTGAACGCCTGCTACTGTGGGTGCCCAGCACTCACTCCTAGAACCTTGGAGAATTTCCCTGTCTTGTCTCTGTCCCATTCACTCTGTTCCAACCCTGCCCAAACAGCTACACTGATTCTCCCTCTCTGAAGACTGCAATATACCATGGCAGAGACGAGGCTCGTAATGGGAAATCTGCAGGTAGCCAGATCAGGTGGGTTTTCTCTGCTTGTCTCAGAGAAGGAAATGTAAACTTAAATTCTGAAAGCACATTAGCTGACAGAGCTGTGTTTTGCATTGAACTTGTGAAAAGCATGGCCAGGGCGTTCGGGAGACAACTCTCACACACAGATGACATCGGTGTGTTCCAGCACTGTGCTCACCACGCTGCCCAACCTACGCATTGGCCTCAAAATCCTCTGCATTTCAGAACCAACAGATGCAGGTTTCTCTCACAAAATCTAACGGTGTGCGAAATTGGCCCCTTGAGTTTATACCAATACCTCACACCTCAGGAATCACAAGCCTGTTCAAAACAATAGGACCCATATTTCGGTCACAGGTAAGTTAGAGACGATGTAGCAGCTAAATGAAATACTGACGAGCTCTCAAAGGAAGGAGCTTCTTCAGCAGATTTCATCACACTGTCGGTGTGCATGATATCCTGATGCAAACGAAATTTCCTGCAGTACTTAGGATGTTACGTTATATTTTGGGAAATGTTAGTTATTCATTAGTTATAACGATGCAGTGAAGCAAAGATGATGGTGCATGTACGAAGAGAGCCATACAGGCACATATCAGGCATGGCACTGAAATGAAACTATACTGGTTTTCAGCAAGGACTGTGCTTGTTACACCAGTCAGCAGCACAACCCACAGATTAATCAGGGGGCTGGTATCGATTGTCATCATCTCCTGCAGGAATGGAGATCATGCTACATGTGTGTCCAACCAGATAATCCATTGCATTTCTGTCATGGGAATTGTCACTGTAAATGTGCAGATGGTAAATATAAAAATATAATATAAACAACATGGATTGCCACCTCTTTAATTTTACAAAATAAAAAAACAAAAAAAAAACAACAACCAAAAAACCTAAACTAAGGAAATAGGGGTCCTTGTCTTTGACCTCCAAAACCTGTTTAAAGGTATCCTGTGAAACTCTGTTTTCTACTTGTGAGATTTCTTATTTATTTTCCCTATTTATTTGATATTGACACTTGTGAGATAGGAGGCAGAGTGGCTAGATTGTTTAGGATTGTTAAGTGTGGTAATTTCTTTTTCCTTAGAACTCACTGACACAACGTATTGAGAAAACAGGGTTTGCAGAGAGTGAAACATTATGGGGTTTATGTTTAATAAGGATAGTTTCACTAAAATTAAATTATGTAAAAGGAGATAAGCCATATGAGTTGTCATTCTCTAGGATGCTGGCTGACCTTTACAAAATGGACTTTGGAAATAATTCTTGTATTGAAAGAAAAATTCTTCTAATGGGTCTTTTTTTACAACTTAAGTGTGAGACTGATGATGGGGTTCAGCCGATACTCCCTTCTGTCCATATCAGGACATTCTTTTGTGCTGCTTGTACACATGGTCCTTGATGAAAAAGCAAAATTAAATGATGTAAAACTCCACTTGGTCCCTTACCGTGTGATGCTGTGTATGTGCATGTACACTAACATGTACATGAAAGAAACCAGTACCAAAAGCTCGTTTAATTCAGTATGTGTTACCCTGTTTTTATGGATTGTCATAGCTAATGACATTTGAAATGTGAAGAGGAGAAATTCACATAAAATTTTTACTTCACATGTGTTGTCAACAAACACAAGACTCTTAGGTTGTATTTACCATTTCCTCAGAGAGTGCCTTGATGTACTTTTTACCCATCTTTTTCTTCATGGTGAGTGAAATGGCTCTCATCTTCTTACTCAGACTTCCTCCATTATTTGCTGCTTTGGTTTGTACTGTTTCTCCAATGTCACTTATAGTCTCCAGCTCAGAGATCTGTTTTGAAATAAAAGAGTAAGCAACAACTCACCATGAAAGTAAAATGCAGTGTAGTGGAATAGGTATTACAGGGAAATATTAAGGACACTAATACAGTTAGCAAGATAAAAGTCAGTCATGGGCATTTTCCTGGGAAATCATGTACATAAACAGGTTTGTGCCACAACAGTGTATGTGTGAATGAAAGAAATAAAATATATTTTACGCTAGAAAATGTTGTTTCCCATTATTTATTGGCCCTTATTCAAATAAGAATTGACGGGGTTTTTGCATGGGTCTTGAAAACAAAAGTGACATATCTGTGGGTTTCTTGTAAAGTGCTGGTTACTTTGGGCATGCACCACTGTGAAGTGGTCTTTTGTGGTTTTGTGAAAAATTGTTTCTAATCTCCACACCGAAGTGCTAAAGTTTAGGAGTGATTCTCCTGTTCATTTTGGCAAGTCCTCAATCACCCAGACAGATCCAGGGACATGAGCAAAGTTCTCATCAGAGTAAAATGTACAAATTAGTTTCCCAATGGTTTTGCATAACTGTCATGGGAAAGTGAACTGAAGAAATTAAAGCTTTGTGTTATACAGACCTCAGCTGAATCATCTGTCTTTGATATCGAGTGATGCCTGAAACGGTCAAAGCTTCCAAAGCTGCTTGTGCGCTGTAAAAGAGGAGAAGACGAACCTTGACTCACTGACGGTCTTTTGTTCTGTTATTAAGACTTAAATGCAACTGTCAAGTCACCTGTTTGTGTTAAAAATTCCTCCCATATCAGTGGAGCGTGAACTGCTACATCCAGCTAGAAACCAACTAGAAGGTGACTATAGGGAAAAAAAATTGTGACTGTACAGCCAGAAGCAGAAGAATGAGTAAGAAAAACAATACTGCTTCAAATACTAATTAGCTAATGGATATGATTAGCAATTCTTCAACATCTGTTTCACACTACTTATACTCAGATACCTATGTGCTACTTGTAGGGCAGAAACACTGCTATCTAAGAGCTCGGGGAAAAAAGCTGTTTCCATAAATATGATACAAGCTATAGACTCAGGTATGGTGGTGTAAATTGTGACAATTTATACAGTATACTTTTGTAGCTGGGGAGACTATTTATGGTTGTTTCCCAACAGGAGTCAGCAAGGACCACCAAGGACTGGAAATACATCTTGTCTAAAAGGCACATGTTGCAGAGGGGGTAACAGGATAATCAGACAGGCCTCGTGTTTTTCTTCTCAATTGTCCAGTTAGAATGTCTGGTTTTTTAACATAAATGGGTACAGTTTTTTCCCTGTGTCACAGCTTTGCTTGGCGGAAGAGAAGCTGCATCACCTGAGGTGTGCATTAAGAGACTGTGAATGGATTGCTCTTAGTTCCCTCTAATTTCACCCTTTCTGCATGTGGATAAGTGGTAAGGAAAGGAGGGAAGTGGCACAGCAGATTTTGAGGTGAGAGGTCATACAGAAATACCTGTCAGACATGCCCAGGCAGAGCTGTTGGACACTGAGCTGCCCATGGTGGCAAAATGCATAAAACTGGCACTGATGGCAAGTCAGAATTCCCTTTAAGTGCAGCTCTAATAACAGCCAGGATTTGTACATCTATCCACTCTACAGTGTCTTTAAGAGCTTGTTTTTATGTCTTCACCAATACTTAAAGCTAAATCCAGAATGACTTTTTTTCTTTTTTTAAGTACTTCACTCTTCCATACTAAATGAAAGTCTTTAATGCAGTATCAGAATTCTTGAGCAGGGTTTATTATTATATACGATGCAATATCATCTCAGTCTATTTTTGAGTATTCAAAATCCCCTCTGGAGGAAAAAAAAAACCCTGAACTAAATAACAAACCACAAAATAAATACATCCTGACTCATTTAATAAGTGATTTCAGACTACCTCGCTAGTACAGCTAAGTACAGCTTTTCCTGTACTTATTCATCCTTTTGCCTTGCCCACTTGATTTCAGTCAAACTAGTTCCTTGTTCCATTGCTCTCTTCCCCCACTCTCAGCCACCTCAGTCATCTTTACATTTTCCCCAGGTTTCTAAAGCACCCATTGTGCCCTCTTCACCTGGAATCTCCAGCTACCTCCTTTTGCTTTCCAAACAGGAACACAAGAGGACTGTGAGCTCCTGGCTCTTCTATTACAGAGTTCCAATCTTCTTCACTAAGCAAAAATTTCCATGAGGTAGCCTCAGAAGCAACTGAGGTAGATGGTCCTCTGGGCAACAAAGGAGGAGGAGAAAAGGACTGGTTTAATAGGCCGTCTCTTTGCCTGCCCTTGCATTGCAGTCACACTAAATGCCAGCATGAACCTGGTTCCAGAGAAGCTAAGGAGAAATCTCTCACCCCTGGGTGTTTCCATCCAGGAAGGACCCCATCTTTTCAGTCCCTGCTCATAAATCACAGGGTTACTTCCCATATTAGTTCCCTTATCTCTTGCATGCAGTCACTTTTAAACTAAAGATATTTTGCAGAGGAAAAAAAAGAGAAAAGACAACAAAAAGCTACGGGAAGCCATGTGAAAATACTGTGTCTTAAAATCTTCATTTGAGAAGAAGAAAACCAGCATCCCCTGGAACACAACTGAAAATAAAAGCTCCTTGCCGTTATATTTCCATGTATTCCCAAACTGATGTATTAACCAGCTCTGCCACCTTCCCCCAAAAAAATTGTCGACATATCAGAGGGAGAGGCCTGAGCACAGACAAATGGAAAAGTGTACCCACATTTTGGCTCCATGTTCTAAGCAGCGCAACTCAACAAAAAGAGAAATAACATTTTTTTTCATTTCCCTACATTTCTAGGCACATCTAACCTGAAAAATATTTCCAGCCAAAGGTTATTTGAAGAAACTGACCCAGATTTGTGAATATTTTTGGACAAGTAAAATGACATTTACTATTCAGTGAGGGGGGAAAAAAAAAGAAAAAAACCAACACAGTTCTCCTCTTAATTGATTGTAATCTCTCAGAAAATCTCTGTTGGCTAAACATTGTGGGTTTGTTTGTTTGTTTTTACCTTGTGAAAATGAAAAGGACAATTTGGATTGCACACTTTAATTTTGTCTAAAATTCCCATAAAGAACTTTGCTATCAAGTAGATGAACAATATCCTGTGACAAGGGGTTAGCTCAATAGTATGATATAAAAACACAGCCCCAAGGATTATGGTTCTATTAGACAGGATTAACACCTTTCACTAGCTTGTCAACCCAGCCAAATGTGCCCTGCAGCATGGAGTGGGAGGGGTAGAAAGGGAGGCTGGGATTCACAGCAATACTGGGAAAGTATAAAATAGTCTCCCACAGCGATCTCTAAACATACACTGACCTTTCTGTTGCATTCAATCACTTCAATATGTCTAGTAGGAATAACTGTATATTAAAGTGCAGATGTGCTGCAAATACTTTAAAAGGAACAAGAGAAAAAACATTGTTTATTGTTGGTGTTACCTATAAACAGCTTGAGCACAGGGAAATCAGTTATTCATTTTCAACCCTCAGAACAACCTTATATCCTACATGTGCAGAAGCCTTGGGCTATTTCGTAGTGTACTTCAATGTTGCTTCATCCTTATTAAATATTAATAAGGGTTACAGGATGATTTCCACTGTTCTAGATAATGGTCTGGCTGCACTGGAGAGCACTAAATAGGGCTGCTTCAGCAATTCTCTATACTAACTTTTTCCATTAAGTAATCAATAGGCACCACCTTTTAAAAACGTATCCAACCCCATTACACTGATAACGAAAAGCAGATTTAGGAGCTGCAAAGAGAATGGGACTATTACTTTCAGTAGTGTCAGTCACTGCATTAGCATCAGGGAACACCTACTTTGTGAAGATAGGGACAGGCCTTATTTCCAGGTGAAGAGAAGCTTTTAAAGTAAATGCAAAACTACCAGCAGAAAATACGCTATTGACTTTTGATACCATACTATAAAGTTAAGTGGTTTTTCTCGCTTGATTCATGCAAGAGCTACCAGTGGATATGTTAAGCAAATAGGAATTTGCTCAGTAATATCTAATGGAGTCACGGGCAGGGGAGAAACATCTGTGTTTTCCCACACAGGACTGATCAAATAATTTCTATAAATCAATGCACTAACTTTCATCCCTTCCCTTTTGGTATATCAAATCAGCATAAGAAAAAATATCACAGATACTTTTCAGTATTTTAAATCCTCCTTCCATCTTCTCCTATTTTGTTTATTCCCTGAAATCCAGGAACTTTAAATAATCCTTTTAAAGTGATAAGTGCTAGGTAATTGTTGTTTATTTTAATTTGGACAGTCTGCAGTTGATGGCCGGGTTTGTCTGTAAATACCCTATAATTTTCCCCAGAAAATAGTATGGTATGGTATGCAAATAGTAAAACAACAACAACAGGTTCTGAAATACACGTCTTTCGGTTATAAAACATCCTTCCCTTGTAGGACATATCATAGGAGAAGTCAGTTAGTTCTTATGAGAAACTAGTCAGAGCTTCTCTGCGCCTAAAGACAACCTTTGAGCCAAAACTGACAGCAGTTATCCTGCTAAAAATTCATTACGGGTGATATTCATCTCATGTTTTCCACTGGACAATTCACACTGCTCAGAGATCTGGTTCCCTGCTGTGAGAAATTCTGGCCCATTATATTTTGCTTCAAGTCCTATTCAAAATATCTTTTAAGTCCAGCATGATGCAATGGCTTTGTACTGACCCTCTCGTACAAGTCTGTCTCTTCAAATTCCTCTATGCATTTTCATTTTTAGCTTCCATTCACCCTCAGACTACCCAAACTGCGTAAGCTCTACAGGGGCAAATGTGGTCTCTGGGAGTAACAAAAAGGGAACTCAGCATGTTGCTCAATTTCCTTGCCTGCCACAGACACTTGTCTTCTTCCCCCTCTCTTGGAAGAAGCCACAGCAGCCCTCAAGAGAACAGCCTGTTCTTTCTGCTCTGATTGATGGAGACAAGTGGAGTTCAGAATTTGATTCATTTCTTCTATTCTCTGATGGTCCTAGTCCCTTCAGAAGGAGGAAACTACTCTGAAAATGAAATTAAGAGTTACCAAGTAGGGACGAATTTCCACTCTGCTAGCTTGTCTTCTTGCACAGATAATCAAAGGAATTGTTTCCTACTTTCCCAGATGGCAAGATAGCAATTTTTAGCTTTTGGGATGTTCTGTTAAAAAAAAACCCCAACAAACAACAAAACCCAAACAACACCACCACCAAAAATCCCCTCACTTCTGTATAAAGAATGAGAATTTGCATACAAGACTAGGCAACTCTCCAAAGAGTAAGAGAAGCAACAAAAGAGAAGACACCATGACCTTTCTACCTCAGGGATTTTTTCCTATTTACACATTAGTTACACATACCCAACTTCTGACCACTAACCAATCTATTAATATAACTTTATAGCCCACACGAAACATGGCCTAAACTTTGTACTTTGCCAGTGAAAAGCAATAAAAAAGATACATCTTGTTCTTGCTAACCCAAACAGAGCAATATACTGAACTGGCATTTTTAATTAGCTTAAAAATGACTCTATAACATTATTGTGGCCTGGTATTCAGAAACTGCATGGAGGTGGGGAGAGAGGAGAGCAAAGTGGACTTTGAGCAAAGCTGCCTAATTTTAATGATGGGAAAGGACTGGAAAAGAAAAGCTGGATTGAATAACGAGCTAATCGTACCTAACACTCCTCCAGGTGAACAAACTGTGCTCTCCAAAGTAAACACTGAGCAGCTGTTTTATCGGTACCTCTATCTGGTACCAGCCTCGGTCTCTCAAGCCTAGAGTTCCGCTGACACGAAGCACGTAGTTCCAGATAACCCAGCCCGCACGTCAGAGTTTCCACCAGAATCCCGTCTCGAGTGCTTTCAAGGGGCACCTTGCACAGGCACCGGGGCAGCTGAGAGCAAGGGGGAAACTACCATTCCTGAAGTTAAATGAGGCTGAGGTAGCTTGTAAGGTCTATAAGTCTTCCTCAGCAAGAGCAGGCCATGTAGTATGTCTGAGCAAAAAGGCAATTTCATCCAGCAAAAAATTCTGCTGTGTTGATTAAACAAGTTTGTGAGGAACTAAATAAGGAAGTAATTTAAGAAACGTCAGTCTTAACAGTAGGAAAGTTTTGTGCAAGTGAGCGTTGCAAAATGTGCAAGGGGGGGAAAGAATCTGACTCCTCTTTCTTTAAATGAACATTGACCCTGAATTTTGAGCACCATCATTCCTTCCCAGTTGCTGCAGAGCACTGTCAGTTCCCGGTGAGAAAAGTCACCCCAAGTGCTCTTCTGGCAGTCTGTCCAATTCTGGGAGTGTGCATACAGGTATTTGCAATAATTATGTAATTAAGACTTTATTATTTATATGACATTTAATTAAAAGTGACTTTCAGTGGCACACAAAACCATGAAAAGAAAATGACTTTAAAAGAAGGTTAAGGATGTGTGACAAACTCAGAGGAGCCATGAAAATGACAGTTAAGGATTTGGCATGATGTGCACTTCTACCTCCCTGCTATCCTTTTTTTACCCTTGATTTACACACGGGCAGAAACATCATTGAGGGACGAGCCTTGAAATCCACCCTCCACAAAACCATCACTGCAGTAAGGGGAGTGCTGCCTGAGAAAAGATTGGTTAAACACTACTTAAGCACTGTGGGTTTTGATCTTTAATCCCTTAATTACCAACATCTTTCCTCTCCTGAAACTTTCTCCTCTTCAAACCAGATGATTTGGCAGACGTATTCTCATACTTTAAAACCGATTCACCTAGCTTCAATTAAGTCCTTCCCCTGCTTCTTTATACAGCATGATTTTATTAAGAGTGTGTGTTATCTAGGTCCTGACCTGGCAGGGTTTGACTGCATTTCCTGTGCGAGAGAAATTACTCACAAGCACGTTTGCAGGTTTTAAGTGAAGACAAAAATACTTACATGCCCAAAGATGAGCTTAGGAGAACACAGCCTCCAGGGGCTCAGTTATAAAGGGACCCCCATGCCTGTCCAGCCCACCCGGGGCGGGGCAGCCACCACACTCCCCCAGAGGAGGTGGGAATTTGACTGCCATGAACGCTCAGCAGAGGAGGCAATGAAGAGCCTACTGGCTCGTGGTGCTGTACATAGACCACACTCAGAAGAGCCTGCAGAGACACCGCCTGCCTGAGGGGTTTCCTGTTCCTTTTGGAAACCCAAGGAGTGGCTACAGCTGCCATCTGTAGCTCGCTCACCTACCCACTGCGGAACTGAGCAACACAGGATAGGCAGAAAACACTCCTGCCTGGTGAGACAGTGGTTTGGTCAGAGCCTCTTCAACTTGACCATCGCACCAGAAGATCCTCCATGGAGATTATTTCAACAGCAGCAAGAGCCTCCTTGCCTGTGTTGTGCTTTGCTCACACATATTGTGGAAGCGTGCCCTGCCTCCAGGGAGTCACCGAGGATGAAAGGCAGCTTGTGCGTTCCTTGCCAGGGAGAAGCACATTTGTAGTAGAAGGTGTTCCTTCAAATGACCTTCCACATGGAAACAAGATTAAAAAATAACCTCTAAGTCACGGTCAAATCTGACCATCCCAAAAACTTTTTTTTTTTTTCTAAAGAGTAAGCAAACTTTAGAAAACACTTATACAAGTTTTACTGCCATACTGCAGTCTTACCCTTGACAACAGGTAATGACCAACAATCAGCTAATTCTAAGAAACTTGGGGGAAGGGGGGAAAAAGAAAGTTAGTTTTTATTACTTTTAAATGAGTGTTTGATACATCATGTTGGTTCCCCTGATTAATGTTCACAGCAAACTCAGCCATTGGAGTTGTAATGTTTCTGCAAGCTTCCCTACAGCAAAGCTTAGCCATTAATTCAGTGGCATATGTCAGCTCAGCAGAGCAAGGTCACTCTTCTCTTTCAAGGGGAACCTTTTTAGAAATAATAAAACTGACAGAAAGTTCTTTTTTGCATGCTTTATGTCACCTGAGGTTGAGTGCTGCAGTTAATATCACAGAGCTTATAAACATTCCCATCTTCAGCAGTCTCCAGCCCCACCAGGCTCTTAGAACCTCAACTTTTTTTTTTTAAAGTAATACAGTGACAGCTTTATGTGGGGCAGATATACAGTATGTAATCCTAAATGAGTAAAAAGTAAGTAAAAAAATGAACAAATCTTTTCTTAGGCTTTTTAGAGGAGAAATTTTGGAAGGCACTAAGGGCTGCTGATACTGCAGTATACACTTAGGATGTTAGTGCTTAGAGAAAAGATGTAGGATTAGGGAATTTGTCTCCATCGATGCTTGTGTCTTTGGATAAAGGGAGGAAATTTTAAAATGCTAATAGTGCACCTTGTTTCCATGTCACTGTTAACTGATACTGCAGGCTGGAAATCTGTTTAGGCATGCGATGTAAAGATAACACAAAGTTAACTGATCTATTTATAGAATAATTTTGAACTTATAAGTAAATAAAAACGTGCTAGTTGTCTGTTATGATAACTAATTGCAACTGGAACTTATTTATCGGGGTACAAATATTATGGAACATGATAAACAAACTAACTAGCTAAAGAATAAGATCCAAACAATAGGCCATTTTTTCCCCCTCATTATCTCCCTTCAGACATCCTGACTACACTTGATTAATGAATCCATAGTGAGATTAGCTGAAATTGCCTTAATGGAGATGCACTACAGTAGAGAAGCAAAATTCAGTGCAGTATCTATCATCAGTCACTGTGAATTTTCGTGTTTCATCAGATCTGTATGTCCATTTATTTAAATTACTTTTATCTTGAAAAACAAAACAAATGAACCAACAAACAAATAAAATAATATATTCATTATAGTGGGTTAACTTTAGACTACTTTGAAATGTAGACCAGAGTCACCATTTTTTTTCCCTTTCTTGTATCCTCCCTTGTCTGAGTTCGTGTTGGCTTATTTTCATAATTTATTGTTATAAATTATACTTATTGTGCAGTTGAAAACTGGACATGCTTGCACAACTTATGCCTGGGAATCTAAAATATGCTCCTGGGGAAATTTGAACTCATAAAATAAGTTCAGTAGCCTTTTGATTTTGGACCACTATGGAAACTGAAAGGTTGCCAGCTCAGGCTTTCCTTGTGATTTGGGACTAGGTAAGAATAATTCTTAGCTCAGAAGTAAGGATGTGTTAAATTCTGGGTTTTCTTTGTAACATAAGCTCTATAACTGCTATCTCAGGAAAAAATCTAGTCATCTGAAGACAAGACAGCATCCTGTTAAGGTCACTCATTTACCAGAAAGGAATTAATACAATCAACAGCCCTCTGGGGTACTGGGCACAACAAATGGTACCAGCATGGGCACATCAATTCCCCTCTCCCCATACAATTGTCTCTGTGGCATGGGGTTATTACAGTCACAGCTCAGTGGAAAACTACAGCTTCATTTCATGAAAAACAAATGTGCCAGGTGCAGGAAGTGTGTTTTCCTTCTGACATATGACAAAATTGAGACCGAGCTCTTCCTCCCTTCTCCTTCTCCCACAATTTCCATGAAAGCCACATGCAGTTGAGAGACATCAATGAGATGCTGCTACTGGGGCAGAGACAGCAGCGAGGCCTTCAAGGTGTCCTTTGAACCCCAAATTCAAGACCATATTCCAAATCCTACTGAAATCAGCCCTATCACTGCAAAGGGGTTTGTCCCAGCTACAAGGTTTTAAGCTTCCACAAACAAGTGGGAAGCTGTTGCCTCTTCCCATTAATTCTCATACTGGCTAAAATCCCAAATACAAAGTTTTCAAACATTTTACCACAATTACCAAGCAAATATAAACTCCATTATAGAGACAGGAAGAAAATAATGGAAACAAACCAATAGACAACATCAGAAGAGGCTTGCCGTGTGCTTGTGACTAGAGCTGAATGCCTGCTCTACCATCATCAGTCATTTCATGCACCCTTTACACAGGTTCTGAGCTTCTCATCCATCAGTGAACCATGCCTCCTTTGCAGCTCTGTGAAGAGGTTTTTATGCTGAACATCTGATCTTAAAGAAGGAGGCAGACAGAAATATAAGCGAAAAACAGCACCACTGTGGCGAGTGAAAGCAGTTCATGAGTGGTAAAGCTTAGCATCCACTTTGCACAGGTGAAGGCAGCAGAGACTCAAGCTGAGTGAGCTCGTTCAGCTGTCTCAGCCACTCTGTCATCTCACCTACTCACACTTGGCTGTGCTGTTGCTAAGTGAAGCTGATTTCTTTATCTCAGGGCTGCGGCCATCAGTGACAAAGCTCCATCTCTATCTCAAACGTAACTGTAGAGGGCAGACATGAAACTGCACCATAGCATTGCCATGTTTTCTCATTGAACAGAACTTCTCTAGTGTTTATTTTGTCTGTGAAAAACGCTACAGAAAAATCTAAAGCCAAGTACTCAAGTATTCCAGTAACCTCGTGTCTCACTTCTCTTCCACATACCTGAAAGAACAAACAACTTTCTGAACGAGGTCAACATGACCAAGGAGAGGAACTTCCAACTTCCTCCAGTTCTCAGGGAAATAACCATTCAGCATCTCATGGAAATCAAGTGCAGGAGTGTGAGGTTATATGGTTGTTCTTGTGACAATGATAAAAGAGATAAAGCCATAGAAGAGTAGGAGGGGGACCCAAACTCCACTTAGAAGACATAATAGTGCAAAACAGGAGGTTGATCACTAAATCTTCTTCCCAGAGAAAAACTTCAGTCATGTCAACTTCAGTGATGATTAGAGATAAAAGACCCTCTGCTGCGGACATTCAGCTTACCAGAAAGGTGCCACAAGGTTCTGTGACTGGCAATTAAGCAGCCTGAAGAATGTGTGCAGGTGAAGTCATTATCCAGCTGTAAGACCCCAGGTCTTGAGGTATGAGTTGTTCAGACCCAACAATTAATATAGTAATTCAGTGTCTCAAACCAGCTTTCTGTGCATCCACATGATAAACCAAAGAGGGCCAGGGGAAAAAAGTGGCAGTAAGGTATATATTATATATACAGTCAGAGGAGTGGCTTTCCTGAAGCAGTCTCCAAACTCTTCCCTAAGGTGGAATTTCAGCCCCAAGTTTGAAAGCAGAAAAATAATAAAAACATAGAAGAAGAAAAATAGTAAAAACGTAGTTTTGGGTGACTGTAGAAAGGTAAGAGCAAGCATGTACACAGAAGAGATTTCTCTTGGGGGAAGAAAGGTAGGTGGTCATTCATCTCCCTGTGGAATAACAACACACATACAACATACCTCTATCTGAGGCACAAGTCAAAGTTTTCCATCAGGATGGTTTAAAGGACATAAGACTTGCTAAATATTCAGAGCATATATAATCTGTAGCCTGGTGCCAAGCAGCAAAATGTCTAGCAAAAACACCGATGCTGATAATTGTGGAACAGAGTATAACCATTTCTAACAGCTGGAGTAACCCTGCTGTCTTTGTTGCAGCCTTCCAGAAGATAAAGGTTAAGGGACATTGTGATTACAGAGACCCAGAAGACTTTTTTCCTTCCTCAGGACTGGGTATTCCCAGCAGTTTCTGCCCACGCAACAAGGGGTTGTTTCCTCTGGATGAAGTGTGTGTAGCCATCCGCAAATTCCTTATACAAGCTGCCAAGTGATGGCTTTATAATGACTTTGGTCTGGATTTTGCTGTGACACAGGTTCCTAGAAGAGCATTGAAACTACATAAGACTGTAGGCCACATCCTCTGCCAGTCCTGCCCATAAGTAGCTACTGATCTTTTTTCCCAGCAATGACAGACATCCTAGCCAATGGTTAATTTGGGGTATTCTGGGTTTCCCAGAAACACAATAAATGACATCAATTGCTCTACAAGCTAATTAAAAAATTAGAAGGTAACTAAATGCTGATTTATGTCACTTTGGTAGTTGTGCTACATATTTATCAGAGACTACAGTTATAAATGATGTAGTTTCTAAAAATGGCTGGATAAGGTTGTTCAGACATACCTCTTGAAATGCTCTTACTTGCTTAGGAAAACAAACAAAGAACTGAACTGGATTTGTTACTCTAAGCAAAATGAATATTAATATGTCAATATTCCCTTCAGGAGATTTGCTCTCACTTGTTCTAAAATATTCTGCTATTAAGGACTTAAACCTGGCTAGTGAAGGAAAACCAAGACAGGGAAAAAATAAGAAATTACCTGAATATTGTGGAAGGTTGGTTGAAAACTTAAAAAGGGGTGTAATCAAGGAACACACAAAAGATGTCAGTACTGGACCAGGTCACAGATACAATTTTTGCTTTGACACAAAACCTAGTCAAGAGTTATGTGAGCCCTCAGTGAGCCTGTGTTTTGATGTGAGCATCAAAATGTGGAGTCTGGCCATCCTAATCAGCCTCCTGCCAAGGGGCAGGTGAGAGATGGCTGTTCTTTCTCCACAAAGACTCTGAACTCTGACTTTCTGGTGAGAAAACAAAATTCTCCAAATTTCAAGACCGTACTAGAAGAGATATGCTAACATATATGTTAAGACACAAAAAACTTTCTGAAACTGCTGTTGAAAAAAAAAATTAGCTGATGAGCAAGAAGCAAGATGATAACATAAATGAAGAAATAATACCAGAAGTAAGAGGAGAAGTAATATGATTGTAGAGCCTTCCATTCACAGAAGGAAAATAACCCAAGGTTAACTCTAACCTTGTTCTAGTTTTTTATGAAGCCTAAGGGAGACAGAAAACACCTTCTGAAGTGTCACCTGTAATCCCTTCCTTCCCCATCTAGACCTACATGGTTATTACAAGTATCACTTTTTCTTTCTCTGAACCCTCCCTGATAAAGGCCCACAGGTATTTACACAATAAACCAGGTTCTTAAAAATACTTCCCAGATGTTGTCATCTGTTTCTGCTTATTTAACAGAGTTCAAATGGATTTTGACAAACAGTCTTTCTTCAAGAGGCAGTGCAGTAAAGACCTTTAATGACAGAACTATGTGTCATCTTTGCCTATAAGCACTATATATTTGCACAGCGGGCAGTACGGTGAAAACAGCTTATCATCAACTCATCACCTCTCATCATTGTTAGAATGAAATGCAAATGGAAACGAACATCACTTCAGTCGTGGTTGTGAAAATTAGCATCTGTGACATTAGCAGTGGCTCATTTATTATGCACTCGAAATTTCAGGGGGAAAGAAAAGAATATAAAACTTCATAACTCTACCAGTCTTTACCTTTGAAATAAAATTAAAACCTTCGGCTTTCCTCACTCAAGGATAAATCCTAGTTAATATTCATTAACACTGAGCAATCTCTAGACTGCAGATCTTGTCCTACAGAGGATCTAATTATGCCTTGAATTATTTTTGGTGTTTAGGTTTGCTGTACCTATTTTCTGTTTTCTTTTCTTTAATAAGTATTCCCCATCAGAGAGGCACAAGCCACTGTCTGAGAAAAATACAGCACCAAAAAACTTGCTTATAGCATCTGTCTGCACTACAGGCTCCAAACACTTAGGCAAGCGATAAACTTTACTCAGATAATCCCACTGAAATCAATGGGATCACAGCTAATTTATTCACTTAAGTGTTTTCAGAATCAGGATCAGGCCTTCTGTGAAGAATATGTAAAAAGGGGAAATTCTGGCCTCAAGTCTATGGCAAAAATATGCATTCATTTGTGTGAAGTCAGGGGTTTATTTAAAGCTTATAAAAAAGTAGAATTACTGGCATGAAACCGTACTATGGAATAAATCTGCATATTAAAATGTTTCCTCCCGTTGGATTTGCCACTATTATCTCATAACCCTGAAAACGAATAAAGGTTTATCACCTAAGTAAGTGAATATTGGTTTAATTAGAAGCTTGAACGTATTTTTGCCTAAACAAAATGCAGAGGCATTGACCCTGAATTGTCTTACACACCAGAAGTAAGAGAGTTTAAAGCACCAAGCGCATTTGGAAGCAGAATAAGGAAACAAAAACGTCTCAAACCTTTAGCATAAACATGGATCAACTGTCATGTAGAATAATGACACAAGACTTTCTTCAGTCAAGCCAGAAAATGGCACAAAGTCGTCTTTGCTTCACGTTGAAGTAAAGCCAAGAATCATCAGGCAGTTCTCAAGTTTGCTGTGTCCCGAGGAATGTGAGAGAGAGAGAAAAAGGAATAGGTTCTGCCCAGCACGTTATGGTATGGCATTGTGAAGTGGGCAAGACAATGCAGGGATGTTTTACAGATTATTTGCACCTGGTGAAACGTGTAAAACAGTGCAAAATGGAATGAGGAGTATCCGTGAAATTCTTTAAGGGTGTTTTATTTGTATGGTGCTGCCTGAAGCATATACAAAAGAGAAGACTGTATAGTTTCTTTGAATGTTTTTTCCTTCCATCGCTCTAAATCTGCTTCATTCCATACCCCAGATGCACTGACATTTGTAACATCATAAGGGTCAAAGAGGCTAAAATCCAGGTGTTTTCAGAAGCCTTTCCTTCACCCTCCAAGTCAACTGTTCTGCTCCTCCCCAGCTCTCTAAGGGGTGGTGGGACAGACTGCATAGACCCACAGCTGAGACACATCTAGTCAAAGAATCCTCACCCCCACTGCTTTCCTGCCCTGCAACAAACACTCCAGCAATGTACGTGCTCTCCCTGCAGTGAGCTGAGTCCAGCCATCAGCCTGACCAGGGACCTCAGGGCTTTGTGCAAGACCTGTTTTGTTTGACCTCACTTGCCCACAAATAATTCCGCAGCTCAGAACAGCCACACCATGTAAACCAAGCTGTGTCTCATCTGGCAGAAATGAAAGGAGGGCAGGTAAGGACGCCCTTAAGGAAGGGATGGAAGATGCACAGGCTCTGTCGTGAAAGAAAATCATTTAAGGTCCTGGGTAAACAGATAGGTTAGATTAGATAGGCTTAAAACAGAGAGCTTAGCCCTTCAATTGGTTGAATTTCTTCAATATTAAGCAGGGTAATTTTAACCCTTGGGACTTTTCCTTTATAATTCTGTTATCTGGAATCCTCAGCTGATGTACAAAGTACAAATGCACAGTTCCGCAATAGTAATGCAACTACAATGATTAACATTTGTAAAGGATCAGAATCCTTCCACGATCTCTTTTGAAAGCATTTCCCTCACATTTCTCTCCCAGTTTTCTCTCACATGACACCGGGTGTAGATGGGGGTTTTTTGCCTAACAGTGAATGTTGACTTATATAGTTTACATAAAATGCATTCAGTAGTTACATGCACATCCATGCATACACAAAAGCTGCCAGACATTCAAATAAGTTATTGGCATGACTGCATCACTACTGAAATCCTGCTGCATAACCGAAAAAACTACTACACTATTACTATACTAAAACTAACAATACTATTTCATGGCACAGGATCAAACTTTTCATAGCAGAAACTGAGAGTCCTAAGATAGACTTCTTGTCTGTGCAGCATTTACCACATCTGCAGAAGTCCCTTGAGCACCACAATAGTAAATAAGTAAGGTAAATGCATTGCACACAGAGAACTGGCAATTAGATACTGCAAACCTGTATTACTGCTGCACTGGCCATTTGTCCACCACTATGAGAGGCTTCATACGAGGACAGTGAATTGCCTCAAGAGGGGCCTTAACATTAGCTTTGTATTCCTTCATCCCTACCAAAAGGCATAACTGGTTGCCAACATTCTTCATGTTGGAAAGGAACAAAACCAAAGGGATTAAAAAGAAAATCTTGGTAAAATACTTGGATTAATGCACAGAAGTTCATACAGTTGTGATAAAGACAACTAGTAACCATGATTAGGATTCAGCTACCAAAAAAGATCATTTTGATGTCCTCTTTGAGGTCTAGGGTAGCAGACTTAATTTTCATTTAACATTACAGACCTTATGGCTCTCCCACACGTCTTGTGCTGGACCCGTGTGGATGTGTTGGAGACACTGGGATGTCCAAGCTGCCTAAAGGCAAGGTGAGGTAGCCCAGGACCTCCACAGTGACAATGGAATCCTGCCCTGTGAGGATGGGAAGGTACCAAATGTTGCCTGCTCAGAGCAGGGGCAGCCAGGACGTGATCTGGGGAAGTCACTTGTGAAATCCTGTAACTTCTGTTGGGAGGTAAGGACCTGTGCCCCATCTTACCCAATTCTGCATTAAGCAAGTTCAGTATTTACGTTGCTTCCGTGGGACAAGTTTCAAAAGTGCTATAGCAAAGTCAGATTTCTATTCTATGCAAAGTGGGGCTCTTTCCTCCAATGCCCTGTCTGTGAACAGCACATTGAGCAAAAGCGCTCTCGTCATGGAAAGTTTACACAGCTCTGTGCAGAAGTGGGCCAACAGTAGGTGAAGTGTTTCAAAGAACACTCCTGAGACAGAAAGACATCCTGAGACACTTCACCGAGACCTTTCCATTTTTGTAAACACTTACAGTAAGACAAAGACAGCACAGCAAAGTCAGCAGGTGTGACACTCAGTCAAGTGGTTAGACTCCCTTTGTCCCTGCTTTACACATACAGTGAATCAAATGCATGAGCATTGTGTACCCAGATATATATATATATATGATTGAGAAGCCATAATGCCAGCATTTTAATAGCATGGAATGAATTCATGAATGAAAAACTGGGAAAGAAAAAGAATTAAAAAAATTAAAATCAGACTATTGTTAAGGAATGTCTTATTCTGGAAGAAAAGAGTGACCAAAACTGGCTTTTGGAAATATTTAGCAGACAGGAAAACAAAGCCTATTCACCGAGTCTTTCATGGTCATTTCTTGTTTAATCTATAGTGTAATTAGATATTAATTATACTTCTTCCCTGCCATTAAAAAACAGTATGATGATTTAACAGAAGAAAATGCACACTAAACCAACCAGTGCAATGCTTAAAAAAAACCCATTTGTGTGGGGGAAAATGGATTCAAAATTGCTTCAAATTCATGAAAAAAAAAACCTGTTAAGTTTAACTGTTAATGAGTCATAGTTTAAAACTGCAAGCACAATACGCAGAAGTGAATGCTGTGTAAAACCAGAACATTCTTGCTGGAACAGTGTCTGCAATAATCTTTTAGGACACAGAAGTCACTAAGGGAGGTGTATTCCCAAACAGTGAGAAGATGGGTCTGTAAACTAGGAGATGCCGAATTCCTGGGAACAGAAATATGCTAAAAGACTTTTCTAATCTCTTTGTTAAATTTTCAGCACTGATAAACTGAGGCAGAAATGGATAATGAAGCCCTCAGGTCAAGCAGTAGCCATTTCACTTCAGCCTTGCAATTCTCATGTACAATACAACACAAAGAGGTCATTTTGCACTCAATGCAGGGACTGAAAATAAATTTCTATCACAGGACACCTTGCAAAACTCTCACTTCCTTTCTTACAATTCCAGATTGTGGAAAGTATCCAGTGTAGCACATTATCAATTTCTTCAGAGTATTTGTTTCAGGCTGAAATTTTGATAATTCCCAGAGAAAAGAAGATGACAAACACTAATTGTCAAGTACCCTCTCCTCCTTTGGTTATGATGATGCAAAAGCAAGTATATTAAAATAAGGAACAAATTTAATAACTTTTCTAATTCTTCACCAGTTCTCACACTCTTTTCTGGGACATCATCAATTTATCATAGATCAAAGGGAAAGAGGGGATTTTATGAGCTCCTCTGTTAAAAGCCTGATGAAGAACTTAAAATACAGGCGAAGTCCAGTACCAGGACTCTTTAGCACAGCTATAGCAGCTTCACAATGATGATTCCTTGAATTGTATCTTTACTATTATCAAGTGAGCATATTCAAATAGATTCCTGGGGTTATAGCACTGAGCCACTCACTAGCAAGTCAGGAAATTCCCAAAGCTAGGATTTAAAAGGAAACCCTCCTCTTAAAAATTGGTAAAAATTCCTGCTACTTTTCATTGGCAACAAAAATTGAACATTCTTACCTTTGGCTTTTGACTTTTCTCCTTATCGGACGCGTTAGATGGTTTTCTCTTCAACATGTTTAACCCACGTCTGTCCAGCGGATGTGCAGCTGCGACTGCCTTGTGACCAAACTAAGTACAACAGGGGGTACTACAGACGTGTACGTTGGTTACTTCCTTGTTCTATCAGGATGTGACTTCATGCAGCTGCTTTGTCGCAATGGGGGAGCAAACTGAACACTTTGGTTGGGGAGGGGGTGAGGAAGGAGGGGAGGAAGTGGCAGGCACAAGAAAGAGAGAGGTGCACCAAGGAGACGAGTTGAAAAGGAGGACAGAGTTCGAAGTGAGAAATGTTTTAAAACTTATCTGCTTCTGTGTCACTATCAGGCCTCAGAAAGACTTTGGACAACCTCAAGAAAATCATCCTCTTTTCCTCTCTCGCTTTCCCCCTCTCAGCCTTATGTCACTAACTGAACCTTTGTTTCATCAGGTGTTGGGACTCGGTTGTGAAGAAGGTGTACTGATGTTCAGAGGACCAAGGGATATTACTGCCCAGCAGACCTGCACTGTACTGTGGGCGTGTGGTCCAGCTGGTCCCTCACACCTTCCTTCCTCTCTCTACAGTAATGCAATAACAGCAATGAGATTAAAGTTCACTGTTTTGTAGAGAAGGGAAATATCCAAAGCCATCTTTTTCTTTTGCATGGTGAAATATTTTTTTTGTCATTCATCATGGATTTTGGACAGCACTTTTCAGTCCTCCACTGTCCCTGATTTGCTGACAAAGTCACAGGGAGAAAAGGCAAGTCTTACAACAGAAGAGACAGAGAAGAATTGCAGAGGTCCTTTACACACTCTTGAAAAACAGAGGCTAAAGGAAAGTGGAGGTATTAAGATAGCTTTGAATTTCTGCTTCATTTTGCTTAATGTTATTTGCCAAAGACAAACAAAAGTCTTGAGTATTCTAAACAAAACTTATTTGTTGTGAATTATAGGTCACAAAACCTGAAACTATGAAGCACTTCCAACTTTTTGCTGAAAGATGGAGGCGAATTCTCAATTTCAAGACCCCAAATTTTTTGGGCCACCCACAGAGTTTCAATTAAACCCTAATTTAAGATTACTACAAATGAAAAAGAAATATATTTCTCAGTAAATTGCAAGAAAAGGGTTCAAGTAAGTGTCAAGAAAAAATTGTGGTAATTATTTTTTTTTCAAAATTTTGATAATAAATTTTCCAATTTTTTTTTCCAAATTAATATATTCTAAGCAGCCTTTACTCCTAAGTTTTGCATAAATAAAAGCACTTTTAAAAAAGCAAGTCACTGTGGAGGTCTCTTGCACCAAATAAAAATTCCAAAGTCCTTGTGAATCCAAATCCTCAGTGCACAGACTTTCTTTCTCTATGTCATTCCTTTAATATTAGATTAGATGGAACTCGAATTTCAAGAAAAGCTAAAACAAGAAACCATCCAAACTGAAACAACTGATGGTTGAAAGCCGGTAAGTAACGCACAGGTCTCATTTCTTAGAATTGCCTTTCCCAGTCCCAAAAACACTTCTAACCTTTTGTACATGCATGAGAAGACACTGCTAGATAGACAAGTAGTCTCTTGGATGAATTGCTCTCTTCCTCCTCCTCTACCATATGAGAACTCCAAGGACAGGCTCCTCAGATGAATTCCTACTTCAGTTTGCCCTTTGGACTTTTATTTAAAGTTTTAAGAACAGTTTTGGAGGGTTTCTTGGATTTTGATGGGTGGCAACTGAATGGACTGAGACCAACTGATGAAAGAATAACTATTATATGCTAATGGTATTATGAGGTTTTCCTTTCCAGGCCCTCTAAGAGTGGGGTGGGTAAGAAGTAGGGGGGGAGGAACTGAAGTTAAGATACTGAAATTCTGTCAAATGTAACAAAAAACTCTCCAGGCTAGTGGGTTGCGATGGAGTGTGTACTGAACCTCAGCCCATTAACCAAGATGTTTCACTTCACATTTTAATCTGAGCTACACTAATTTAAAATAGAGTTAAATGTGGGGTTTTTCGTTAATAAAAATAACATATCCATCAGAGTTCATAATAACTGATATTATTAATAATAATTAATTATTAATAATTACGAACTATGAGAGATATGTTTCCTTTCTATATTTGAAAATACCACCTGAAATGTCAGTTTAAGTTTCTAAGCATAAGGAGGTTTTACCATGGATATTTAATCAGTAATTCAGTAGAGCCATACGTTGTTATAAAAGCTGTATGTATGTTTAAAAGTAATTAAACTTGATTATTTATCTACCTAGACTTACAGTGCAGTATATTGGTTTTCTTTTTAATCTGATCCAAACTTGAGGATTAAATCAGACTCTGCTGATCATTACACTGTGATTTCCTGTCACAGGCCACTGTTAAAATCTTCATGATTAATAAAATGGGAACTCATCTGAAGAGTAATATATGAGCTTCCTTTCTGTAGAATATTTATTGTTAAACAGGAGGAAAGAGGCTATTTCAAGAGATATAGTACCCACCCATATCTATTTCCTATCCTCATCCACATATCAGAAAAATTATAGCAGCTTGAAAGCTGACCTGATTATGTTCTTGCCCTTGGAAGGGTGACCCACACTAGTTTTAAAAAGTAACAAAGTGAAGAAAATCAAACATATATAATAACATTAAGTTCATTTAATTTGGTTAACCAATACATTTCAAAAGGAGCTCTTTGGAATTAAAAATTAATAATAAGCTTGGTGCTTATATCCTCTGTATTTGAAGCTAATTTTTCAAAGGGAAATGGGTATCTACGTAAAATTAAAAGAAAAATTCTTGTACTTAGTTTTCTGCTGGACATGACTGCAGGTAACTTATTCCATTTCCTTGCTGGACTTTGAATCTGATCCAAACCCAGTGAAATCAATAGAAGTTTTTCAGGTGAATTTTATGGGGCTTGGATTGACTCCTCTATCCTGAAATAACCAGGCAATGTCACTCTTTTATCTGGAAAGTCTTATGGGGGAAAAGGCTATCCACTTAAAAATAATTAAGATGACCCCATGAGAATGATTCCCACTGCCATTATATTTATAAAAGGCAACATACCTTATAGCTTATTATTATCATTACTCAGTTTTAATGAACGGACCATGATGAATGGTCCTGGATATTCAAGTGCTTTATGTGCCTCCCTCCCACACGGTATCAAAGTGTTGCAACAGTTCCATATCCCCTCAGAGCTCCATCCATTTGCCTTGCCCTGAAAGGAGAGATCACTCCCAGTGTAAATTTATCCTTTCAAAACTTGATCATTCTGTTAAACTATAAAGTGGGGTGTGAAGTAGACTGAAAGGTTTAGCATACTGGCGACCTGTCAAAAAGCAAATGAAATGAGACTTTCCTCATATTAGCAACTCGTTTTTCATTGTCCATCAGACAAATCTGGTCCAAGTCTAACTGGAGACTCAAGGATACCTTGCGGCTGTACATTGCTTTGCCTAATGCTAAGCAATCCCAGAGTGTCTTAGTCTGTTTATTTTAATTAAAAGAAGATTTATATTTTGTACAAGAAAGGAATCGTGCCTTCAGCCTCTGCTTTCATGTTTGTGCCTCCCCCTGAACGATCTAACTTGGATATTGCAGAAATCTCAGAATAGCAAGTGAAGCTGAGTGAATAATTTGCAGTGAATAATTTACTTAACAAATTTAATCTTTATTTCCTCAAGGAATGTTCATGAGCAGAACACAATTTCCTCATATGTATTAATTATGGGCCAGAATTTAGCTAGATACTTCTCTCTCCTGGTCTGATTTGAGCAAGGGCCAGCCACAGATACAGTCACAGCTAATCCTCAACAGAGCTCCATATAAACCAACACGGCAAAGACTCTGTGGAAACTAAAAGGAACAAGTGCGAAAGAGTGAAGTCAAGTGCTCCCTCCCCTGACAAGAATCCATGAAAGAAGACAGAGGTTTGCAACCTCTGGCTGGGCTGTGTTTATAATTATTTAAACACACTCACTTTTAACTCCAAAGATAGAGGCTGTGATTTTGGGATGCTGGGCAGTAGAACTGGATGCTTAAGGTCCCATCTTTGAAACTCCCACACTCACTGCAAACTCATCACCATGAGCAGCCAAAACTTAGTATTGAAAATTGGTCCAAAATGATTAGGGATTTCATGTAACAAAGTATAATTTTATATTGAATAGGCTCTTATGTGCTTTTTTCATCATGAATAGAAAGTGGAGAAGCTACAGAAACTCAGTGTTAGAGAGACAAGACAGAATCAAAGAATATTTTAAGCTTTGATTTGGCAGTTTGTTGACACTGTATCAAGAAGACTCCTATCCCATAGAAAGCCTATTTTCTATGAAACCTGCAGAAACTGGCTATTCAGCAAAGTGAATAACTAATACCTGAATTTTGATCCAAAAGCTTAGTCTTTGCTAAATAATTTACACTCGGGGGATGTTTAGTGACATACATCCAGTGAAAAGGCCTAAGACACTAACAAAGAGTGGGAGTCTAAGCTTGTCTGACCAACCATTAGGGCACAATGTAGCAGGAATACCCTCACCACGCCAAGTCCCAGGAACTGTGAATTTGGCCTCTCTAAGACTATAGGGCTTCCTTTTCTTCCTGAAAAAAAATATTATTATGATTCTTCCTTCTCTTATGCTAATCTTTTCCCTCTAAGGTCATGAGGAAATATGGCAGGGACAGGCTAAAAGAGCAGTCCTTCAGGAGCTCCTACTGAATTTAAAGAGGTGTCTGGTACAAAAAAGAGATTGCCACCCTGTGAGTAAGAAAAAGTGTCTCATTGCCAGGCCCCCAGATTGTGTCCTTGGCATGTTCCCAACACCACCTGGCCTAAAGGGAAAATGAAGTACCAAGAACTTATCTCAAGCTTTGATCCCAACACATTCTCTAGCATTAGCAGCAGATGAACAGATCAGTCATACCTGCACTATGTCAGGTTAGCACTAACACTAATAAAAATCTATACTACTGTGACAAAAGGACTCTCAAGGAGATTGGCTTTCACCTACTGAACAAATCCCTTTCTTATTACCTTGAAGAGTAAGAGCCAAAGTTGTGTCTATATCTTCTAGATGTTCCTGTTGAGAAAACTCGAAGTCAGCAAGGTTGGTGTCTTGTAAAACACAGCCACGGTCTTATCCAGAATCCGTGTAATGATTTCCTACAGAAATGTGTGTGTCACTGGTGGTTTTCCTGTACAATTTATTGTAAGCAGAGTCTGCGATGAAAAACAGAAAGTAACTGGCAGGACGGTGCTGCTGTGAGTGCAGATGTGGAAGAGAAGAGCACGCTGTTTGTCTGGGTGAATGTTAAAATCAGGGCTACATTGCAGTGTTCATACCTAGAACATCTCAATGGATTCTGTGAGTGAACACTGCGATTACTAATCAGCTACAAGGGCATTTTATGCCACGTAATTTGCAGGTTTATGTGACTTGTTTTATAGTCATCCAGCCGAAGCTCAGCCTCCCTGAAATGCATTTACAGATAAAGAGTGATGGTTGCCTCGTACATCTATCCAGAAAGCTCAAATATGAGATTTTCGATACAGGGAACGGATATAAAAATAAATGTAGGCTCTCTGTTTTAATCTCATACACAAAACATGACATGCTTCATTTGGTATTTAGACCAGCTTAACACAGGAGCACTGACAGTGCAGCAGGGGATTTTTTCAAGGTATGTACATGATGTCTGCCAGCCTATCTCTGATTAGAATCAATATCAAGAAAAGTAAATTCTGATTAGCTCTAATGGCAGCCTGCTGTCAGAAAACTCTTCATAGTTTGAACCACCTTTTACCAGTAAATATCTCCTGCAGGATTTTTTCACTGGTGTCAGAGTGTCACATTGCTGTGCCGTCACAGCATTAGGACTGCTGTGCAAATAGTAACATGAAAAAGAATAGTGTGTGGCATACTGCATATTCACTTACAGGGTTTTGATTTCATACTGCTTCTAAGTGAAAATGTTATTCTTCCTTTCATGTTGAATATGGTATCAAATGAGTGAAAATCATTATTTGGAAGAGACAGAGAGGGTCAAGATAGCTTCATTTGTATTTGGGCCTAAAACTCTCTCTCTACCCATCTAACTAATGCGATACCTGATTACAGCCAGGAGAAACACAAAAAGTCATCATCAAGAAAAGGTAATAATTTTCAACTTTCTCTTTTCTTTTCTTTTCTTTTCTTTTTTCTTTTCTATTTTATTTATTTTTCTCTTTTCTACTCTATACCAGACCTGTGGGCTTACTGTTACAAAACTTGATTCGGATGCTGACATTAATGGCAATACCTTAAAAATCAAGCAGGATGTGGGTCAAATTAGTTCCATCAGCAAACAGCCAAATCACACATACTGGGAATGAGACTTGAGTGGTTGATTTTCTCTCATTTTCAGACCTGAATCTCACTGCAGGGAGGTCTGGCTCCTGCTCTGTGCATCTGTCTGGCAGGTGTAGATGGTTACCTTGATCCAACAACCACTTGCTCCAGGGCACTGGTGAAGGGGGTTGGGAAAGCAGCCATGCTGAGCTCCCCCATAAAAAAGACCAGCCGGATTTTAGCACTGAGTCCCTCACTGGTGAGGACTGGTAAGGTGATCACTGCACCCTTTGCTGGTCATGGTTAGTGTCTATATACCTCGCTCAGGATTTCATGGGACACTGCAGGCTGTGGCTGAATGGTCACAACTGAGTAAGCTGCCCCAGCTCAGCTGAGCCTCACCAATGGGGTGGGAACCCTCTCTTAGCCCATCAGCAAGATGAGTTGAAGCACAGTCACATAAATTTATTTCATTAAGGGTTTAAGATAACATGCTTTATCTCAGGCTGTAGGCTAAAAGCACTCACAGGGACAGTCATGGTGCTCAGTATGTCTAAGGTAATTACTTATGTGTCAGTAACTTGTCTTTGGGGACAGAAGGGAATGGAAAAGGGAGGCTGTTTCTGAAACTGTGGTCTGTGGAAAGAGAGATTGATACTTTGCCTCTTCACAAACACCCCACTTTTTTTTCCGTATTCCTTCCACCAATCTTGACCTTTTTTCATTGTATTATCAAATTCCTCTCCTCTTACCTCCCACAAGGCGTGTGAGCTTTTGACTCATACCTTGAATACCTCTTCTCTAGAGAATCTTTTTTTTACCACTTATTCTCACCTATTCTCTCCTTTTTACTTCTATCACATGCATTATTCTGTGTGTTTTCCGTCTCCTTTGTCTTGTTGCTGCCACAGAAAGCAGAGGTTGATGAAAAGGCAACAAAACTTTTCCCTCCACAGCTCCATGATCTGCTAAAAGTTCTGTTGAACAAAAGTAGTAGTAGTTCTACACCAAACTGGAGAAGATTCTCACTTCAGGAGCAGCAAAACCCTGAAAGATAGATATAGATTTCCCAGATGACAGCAAATCTTGTTTGTTTTTTTAATATGTGTACAAACTGGTGAAGTGAAATATTAATATTATGCTCCTCTAGTTTGGGAGGGAAAGTTCACAAAAAATCTTTGAAACATTTTTGTGTTTCAAAGCCTATATACCTAAAACCCTAAAAAAATAACACCCTTATGTACCATACACACACACAAACTAATTAGATTAAGAAAACAAAGTTTTAAAATCAAGAAGAGGCAGAATGAATGCTATCTGTGATACCTGAATCTCACCCCTATGTGTGGATATTTTATGATGCAGTTTTAATAATGCAGCTTTAATAGTTACCACATTTTCTCTACTCAATGGCTGTCTCATTCAGGGCAATGAGTGAATCTAAACGGAGATGTCAGAGCCTGCAAATAAACTGAACTCCTGCACTTCTGGTACACTGGTATGTGTATTCTTGCTCATGCAACAACCGTCTGATGTGTAAAATAACATTCTATCCCCATTTTGCAAATGAAGCCTGAGGCAGACAAGTCAAGTGATTTGTCTAATATCACATAAGAGGTCTGTAGAAGTGCAGGGAATTGAATCTGTATTATCTACATCCTTAATCACTGGATCATGATTCATGGGGTTAAGGAAGTTATGAAGAACTGGAATATGGATTCATTTTGTCATTCTAGTTCAGGAAAACACTAAGAAATTATGTTAAAAGCTGTCTACTTTGCAGCTGATCACTGACTGCATGTAATTCTAAGGTTTTGACCCTGTGGTTAGATGTGCAGAAAATCTGAGCAAATACAGCTGCAAGAAAATTTCGGGGAATTTGAATTCAAGCCTTTCAAACTAGAAAATCTGAATACTATCCTGACGTAATTTTTAGGGGAATTATGCAGAAGCATAAATGTGAGGGAAGAAAGCTAGGTATTGAAACACCAGAACCTAGAACTAAATATAGAAACCTTCAAGATACCTGCAAAAGTTTTTCCTCGTGATCTTAAGCTATCTGAACTCTTTATCTTCCTACTTCCCACACACTGTAATCATCTCTTGTGCTGTGCTATCAAACATAAGTTGTAAGTAGAAGTGAACAAGAAGTTTCATGTCATTTAACCTAATTAATTTGGTCCTTCTGCAAAAAAATATTCAGCCAGATTTCTTCAAATGGATTGGAGCGTAAACACTTCCAGCAAGAATTATGTTGTGTTCAACTTTCCAATTTGCTCTCCTTATGTATTAGGGAAGGTGAACTTCTTCAATCAATTAAATGTCTACAAAAAATTGGTCCAGAAATTTCATTACCATAGGTGAATTCCTTTCAAAATGAAAGAGAATAGTCAGAAACAAAACCTTTTCCAGTTCTTTCTGAAAAACTCTGGTCCTTGTCTTCTAATGATCTAAATACCAGGAAGTGTTTAAATAGCAGAATTAGAGGTGTGTCCACTGTGTGTCCATTGCTTCACTTCCAGTCTTATTTTTCAGGCTCTATTCTTGTTCATTTCACCCACAAATATTTTTTCAAAGTTGGATGAACACCCAGTATTCACATTAGATTTTCAGTTTCTAAAAACAAGTGTGAAATTGTGCAAGACATACCCTACTTCTGGAGGATGTCACAACAAAAGTGTTTCTTTTAAAGGACTTTGAAATGCATTAATTATAATAATGCTGCAGTCCTGGAAACCTTAGTGCCTTTCTGGCACTGAAAATCCTCGCTCTTCCATTTATGCCACTGCTGAGCACCAATATCATGTGACTTTCCCTTCATTTCTACGTGAGGGAGATGAAAACAGAACTAATTTCTTCTGATTAATGAAAGGCTTATTTCACAAATAAGCTTTACAGGAACACTTTAAAACATACAAAAACGACTTACCAAGGAACATAACTAGTTTAATCTACACTCACAAAACAAGCAAGCAAACATAATCAGGTTTTGAGCCAGCTCAGAACTTCCTGAAAATTGATGTCCCCCAAGAGAAACATCATTGGAATTACCTAGGGAAAAAGACAAGGAGCATCAGGCATTGTGGCATGCACTGCTACCCACCACTTACGTATTCTTGTAACTTAAGGTCAGTAAGGATCCTTGAGACATCTTCAGCTGTGGCTTCCTTACCAAAGCCTCAAAATCCTTACCTAATTAGTCATGTGAGTAGCACTTTAATTTCAGCTTCATCAGGGACTCTGAAGCTGAGCTGGCTTGTTCTCCTGAATGAAGATGAGCACACATAAAAGGTGCACTGAGCTAACGCAAGCACAGTGAAGATTAAACATTTTGACTACAAATGGGAAGCTCGTCACCAACTCAACAAGCACAAGATCAAGAAAAAAAAAGTTTAGGTTTCAAAAATCTGTGCAGAAGTAAAACCGCATTACTTTGTGTGAGAAGATAAATTGTGCTTTAAAAGTTGCAGGCTTGGATAAGCATATCTCAAGGCACCTGATGGCTTCACTGGTCAAAATGTTCCTGCCAGCATCGGGAGCTGATGCATCAGGATAACACAGCATGAAAACACAGCCTGTATCATCTGATTCATTCGGCGGGAGCACTGATCAAGCAGAGTAAAGTGAACCTTTTTTTGCTTTGTGTGGTGTATGGGAAGAAAGATACCCTTTGTAATTATTATTATTTTTTAAATAAAAAACCCAAGAAAAATGTCTATTACAAAACACTGGGCTGACAGCAGATCCACGTAAGGATGATATTGTCGCAGTCTAGGTGTGTAAAGCAGCAGACAGGCAAGAGAATATATTTCCTTCAGTATGCAAAAGCGCATCATTTTGGCAATTCCAAAGGATGCTAACAGGAAGCCATCCTTTCATCAGACAGTTTGTTATCAACAACTGCACTTAGTTTAATTATATTTTGACTCTTAATCATGTTTCATGAAGTAGGTAGCATTCCTCTTTTTCTATTAAGAATTCATACACCATTTACAAAGAGTAAGTATACAAAGTGCACAATTTTCCCCACACTTTCAACAATTACAGTCCCCTTCTCACTACATGATAGTAATCCCAAATCTTTCATTTCTCTCTCTAGCTGTAGCTCTGCAGTAGCTAGCAGCTATGTCAGAAGCAAACCCACGAAATCTGCTAAGGTGAATTACAATGTTCTTCTGCAGTTATCTGTAACCATATTAAAAATGTTGTGATATTCTAAAGTATCTTTTAGAGCAAATAAATTCACTTCGTTATCATTCTTCTTTATATATACTAGCAAGTGCTAGCAGTCCAACTTTACAGAACAGCCCAGAAACGTGGAGAGGAAAACGTTTGGCAAGCTTTTTGGTAAAGTTAGGTATACATGCCTCTAAAATTAATGAAAAATATGACATCATTCTGCATATAGTTATGAAAATTCTAGTAAGGTATGAAAAATACAAAATAGGACAAGAGTTACCATAGTGAAGAGCAGAGGCATCAGATTTTTCATATTTTTTAAAACCTGCTGTAAGACTACAATATCAAAGTCACCACAGATGAGGACACATTTTTTTTCACATTACTATGCAGGAAACAGCAAAAATCACTGTAGGATGTGGAATGGTTGTGGCAGATATTGGCTATCAGCACAGTGCAATGGAGCAGTTCTAGCGAGGCTGGACACCCTCGCAGGTTTCTCTCTTCCAAGCACAAAGCTCGAGAGATGAAGCCTTGCACTTTCAGAGGTGATTTTCTCTCACTTTTTGTATTTAACTAAAGCAAGACACATAACTTTTACCAACTTACTGATGTAACTGTTTCTTAAATAAAGCTCCCTGTGACAGGAGACAAATCTCTACAGACTCTGAAGCATCAAGAAAATACATTCTCTTAAGTTCACTAGCATTTGTGTCTTTTTGTCTGAGTCCATATTTTGCTTGGTATTTCCAAGAAAAACTAAACACTGAAAATTTAGTCCTGGCTCTTGACTTTTCACCAGTTTAAAAAACAAAGTCCATTCAAATTTCACCGGCATTTGACCACAACAGACTTGCATAAATATATCTCAATCCCTACCCCCTCACAAGTCTTAAAATTCAAAATAACTTTTCACAAGGTTCTGGAACATGGTTTGGACTGGGAAAAAGTGAGTGCCTTTGAATTTAATCATGTGCTAAATTTAACTGTAGCACTGTTCCTTTTTGTCTATCAGCTCATGTATCTTCAAAGTCTGCAGTCTGGGGAGCATGGGGGTGTTTTAGCTCTGTCTCTACCTTGCAAGAGAGGTGCTGAGTACAGAGGGTGAAGGGATGAGGTGCTGGACTGGTGGGAAGAACAGAGTCACAGGTGAAATTAGCTAGAATGTTATAAAAAGCAACAGGAAACCTGTCAGGAGCCTTGTAAATGAAGATATGATAGGATGAAAAAAGAAGCATCTGGGGCAGTTTCACATCTTAGAAAACAAATCCTGTTTTCATGTCTCAGCCACAGCTTATCACCTGAACACTCATCATTGTGGTCTTGAGGGTTTTGTTTATTGCCACCCTTCCAGCTGCCCTTTATGTCTTCCCTGGGCAAAGACTTTGGGCCTCAGCTTGGGTACAGCTAAGCAGGACTTTCTAACCAATAGGAAATAGATTTATACTTGGTGAGGATCTGGCTTCCTGCCTTGTCATTGAAATGGGAACAAAAGCTACAGCTTTCAAAAGGACCCCTTCTTACTGACAGTGAAGCAGCTACAGTGACCAGAGCAGTTGAAAATTGGTGTCTCAGAAAGGCAATTTGGGGATTTCCAGGCATTCTTTTTCGGGCTATATTTGTGCCAAATGAGGATTCAAAATGCAATTGAGAAAGCTCTTCTAAGGAATGTTCAGGTGTCTCTCAGCAGAAAGACATTACTGAAGAAATCAAAACCTGCAGAAAACAGTCAAATTGCTTAAGAAAATTGAGCAATCAGAAAGTCCATTAAAGCCCACAGCATTCTAGTGTGCAGGAGAAACTGCTGGCTGAAACGGAGCAGAAATCTTCCCACAAGTGGGCTGTGCAAATGGTCAATATGACATTCAGCTTCAGAGCACATTTTGCCAGAGAAGAGCGCTCTGTCCTCTTTGTTCAGTACTGAGTGTCCACACCCTTCCTCCCCACTTCACTAACCTAGGGAACAATGCTCAGTCACTGGTATCACAGATCCAATAACCTGCATAAACTTCAAGGCAATACACAGCATGTTTTTGAGAACCAAGATGAGCAGGAGCAGCAGAGGCAGCGCAGAGGGCAGGATAAGAGCACCACAGCACAGAAGCGAGGCTGCTATGGGGCAGCTGGGGAACCAGAACCTGTTAAGTACAATATGTCAGGAAAAGTTAGGATAAGAAAATGTAAATGTAAAATAAAAAAAAAGACTGTCAAACTAGACATGCCTACCAGGGGTCAAAGGGAGATGCTGAGAAACGGCTTGTCTGACAAGAAAGCAAGCCAGACCAGGAGGAAAGCAGGAAGCCACAAGGTTACTGACATTGCAGAGAACTACAGACACAACAGCAGAGCATGACGAGGCCATGACACTTTCCTGAGAGGAATATGGAGAGGATGAATACAGGTATTGGCATAAAATCACTTGTAGCATTCCCAAACTTATTATTCTACAATGCAAATTTATTACACCACAATGTAATGCATTCATATTGGAGAGAAACCAATCTTTTAAAGCTTTCTACTCTCCCCTTAACCTGAAAATGGGAGAGAAAAAGTATCTTGCTCTGAAGTACCTTTAGACATTTTTATTTCTCCTCACCAGGTCCTCTCTACCCTTGTATTTCATTCTTACTGAAAGACAAACACAGGTTGCAACAGATAAATATTCTTATGGTGTCAATGACTAAATCCTTCTGTAAAACTTAACCATGCTGCTCAGATGTGAGAAGAAGAGAGACCTACTTCCAGTAACTCTCTGCTGATTTGTCTCCAACAGAGGATGTTGTCTCCTCTCTCCTGTAAAGGAGGCCTGGATGATTCTACAAACACAGCTTCCATATTGCACAGTTATTGGGAGAGTGGGTGGGTCAGCCAGTGAAATAGCATGTAAGAGTATTGAGGGAGAGGAGAAAGGGACTCATCAGCTTTTTCCTCTCTGTCTCAGGCTCTCGAGGACAGACTTTGAGCCCTTATGTGAAGAGGACCCCTCATCTGTGACCCCACAATGTGCTCCACTCTGCCTGTTTCAGGTCTATTCAAGCCTATCGAGCTCCTGTACTTTGAAAGCCTCTGACTGTGGATTTTTCATGCCTTATCCGAGACTGCAAAAGTCTTATGCAATTGCACAGATTGAGAATAAGCAACAGAAGGCTGAAATATCTTGTATAAAAGTCATATGGACATGGCACTTCTAAGTATACTGCTTTGTTTGGGTACTGAGGATCTTAGCATACAGACAGAAGGGCAGCTTCTAGTAACCACAGTTTAAAAAAATTCTGAGACAGACAGCTGAACTGTTTTCTGCAGGGCTAAGCTTGAGGAATAAAAAGAAGCATTTAAACCCAATAACCTTTCACATTTAGGTCAAGTGGTTGTTAAAGCAGTTTCTGGACAATCTTTTTTCCATTCTCTGCCTGATTTTTATCTGATTCATAACATCACAAACATCAACCTGCATCACTCATTTCTCCCCCCAATATACTTTGTGATAATGAGAAAATATGCAGCATAGGAGTTTCTTTTTTCAAGCATACAATTATATATTTTTTTTTTTTTGTCTGAAGTATTTCATATTTTTAAAAACATAGTCTTCCACTTTTTAAGGAAGAACTAACTGTAAATTTCATGGCTCTGGAAAGAATACCAGTTACAATAATTTCACATGGCACTCTTGACACACAAAAGAAAAGCAATGCTCTGTGTTGCCCTAGGCAAAATTCTGACCAACCACTAATTACATTGTAAAGAGCTAAACAATAAAATAAACAAATAAATAAAACCCAACCAAAGCCCCAAAACAAAAACAAACAAACAAAACCCAAAACAACAAAAAAAAACCCACCAAAAACCTATGTATAAGTTCACTTTGCATAAAGTTGCCAATGATGGTACTGTGGCTACAAAATAGTAACACAGCACACAGTTCTGGATTTCATTAAAGGACAGAAACACAGACTTCTACAATATTTTCACAATTCATGAAGGTGGTCAGGATGGGTGAGATGTGAGCTGTCTGCAACGTCCCTGGGCCAGAGGCAGTCCAGCTAATGCAGGGGAGTGTTGTGAGCTTAATGGGGGGAGGCTGAAGGAAGGGTAACTGGAGCTGGAGGAGCCTGTTGTAGCTGAAGGTGGATGTGATTTTTGCAGTCTGTTCTCACCGTTCTCATTTAGATGACTGGCTCGGTCAGCCTTTTTACTGGTTTAGGTGGAAAAAAAATGGCAATAGGAAACACTGTAAGGGAGGCTGTGTAAAGTGCTGAGGAGGAAGAACGGAAGAGGAAGAAAGGAGTCAAGGGAAGAAATTGGAGGAAGGGAATTAGGACTACACATATTTTGTCTCTCTAAACAGCAATCTATCCTGAAGAGATCCAGGTCTTTTTCCCTGGGATTACAGAAGAGCACTACTTAATTCACTATCTGCAACTCAGGCTTTAATTAAGGCTAGGTTCAATCAGCTTTGTGCATGCTGCTGAGATGAGTCTGAATAACATGTGTCCAACCTAGATATTTGTCTGTCCCCCAAGCCAGATAAGCCACAGTTTGCTGATGGAACAGCAGAGTCTTGGATCTTAGTCTTGCATCTACTAGTTTTGCCTGTATGCCTCAATTCAGGACATACCAACAAGCATTTCAGCAGTACATCTCAGACTATCTCCTCCACAACATGCTGCAGCAAAGACAACAGAGTCGCTGCCAAGTCAAGAAAATTAAATTATACTTTCTTACTCATAGAATCAGAAAGAGTGTCATGGAATATACTGGGTTTACTCTAACAAGTAAATCGACATCAGAAAGAACATCTGCACCATCCCCAGTGTCTGATCCTCTCATAGCAAAACCACCAGTGTCCGCTTTTTGATCCTTAAACAGCAAAACTGAAAATCCAGTGTTTGTAATCTTCAATTGAGCCAGTTGGTAGAATGCAAATGCAAAGAATGAGATGACTTGCCATTGACTGTAATCTAAATCCAAAGACACTAAGCCCACAGAGATACATTAAAGTCAGGGAGCCCGTCAGGAAGGCAGATGGCAAAATAAACAATTCAGGAAAAAAACGCACTAAACCCCTTGCTGGCAGTTAATAGTAACATGGGTAGGACAAATCTCACCAGGGCAGAGAACGTTAACAGCCTGTTTGTGACAAAATGAAATAAAATTACTTGCATTGACACTTATGGTCTCATAAATCTGACCGACACATCTATTACTATTTTGACCTGGGACTTCATCCTTGGCTTGGGACGCTGAAAGCTGCTTTCATCAGGAGCCAGGCATATGATGGAGCCCAGCATCCCTGATACAATTCAGTTTCTGCAGAGAGTCCTATTTACTGGCTGGCAGGAGGACTCACCTGACAGAGCACAATCTTTGTTCACAGCTCCCAGCCTATTTCTGCCAACGCTGTGCCCTGGAGATCTGTCTGCGGGTGCTCTCCCTGGGACTTTGCAGTGCTAGGTCTGTGCAGGGTTGCAGTGCTGCACCTTCCTCAGCTTTTTTTTAGGGGTAGTTTGCTTTCTCTCTTTTCGAATTACGGTTCTATCAATGGAAGTTTTAGACTTTCTGTTTTCTACATCAAATCCCAGGAAAACCTGCAGCTAGATAAATCCCACGTTTCACGTACTGCCTGTTATGTCAGTTACTGTGTCGTTGAAAAGGAACTGAATTACCACCTCCATGTACTCAGAAATATGGTTGCTATATAGACCCACACATCTATTCGGGTACCTTTCCCAGTGATGTATGAGCACCCATTAGAGAACATGGTGTTTGCAGCATGAGGCTCTCTGACCTAAGGCTGCGGTTGCTCAGGTCTCCCTCTGAACACTCAGCCGGCAGGTTTCAGCAGGTACCTTGCCCCCTGTGGTTTAGGTGCACTTTCCTGGGAGCTGGCCTTATTTCACAGTGAGAGACAGCTCTGTCCCCAGAGCACTGTGGAGGGAACAGGCATGAAGGGAAAAGAGGATGCTCTTTACTGCTTCCTTGATACATTTCACTCCACCAGTCCCCCCCATCTCAATGTGCTTACCACTACGTGGAGTGCCAGAAGACCTGCTGTGCTTAGTGAGGAGAGGGAGAAAAGCCTCATTGCAATGACTATATTTTGTATATCTCACTAACAAAAGTTTTTCTTGGTTTTGTTTTTCCCATTTCAAATAACCTTTTTTAAAAAAAAATCAATTAAAATACAAAAGCCTCCCCTAGATAACTATCTAGAAATATAATTTCAGACCAAGATTAAACTCTGTTTGATTCTGTCCCTAAAATCTTCTTGCTGCCACACAGGCTACTGCAAAAATAGGCTCTACCAGCTGAGCTGATCCAAGAAGGCAGAAGCACAGACACCATTTCAACCTCTGACATTTGCTTAAATAACTCTAATGCCCTTTACTAGTATTGCATTGACCTCTAGGAGCCTGATCCAAGACCATTTGCTTCATTGTCCCTTACTGACTCACCCCAGACTTCCAGAAAGTTTTCTAAGCCTGGAAGGATGAGTATTCAATGTACAGATAAAAACCCAAAAATACATGAGTGTGCTGATGAGAAACAGAATAGCCTAAAGCCTTCCATCTCTGTGCTGCTGATGTCTGCATGGTTAAAAATGAACTACCTAGGGCTATATGAACCCCGGTGTTAGCCTGAACAATGCATCCACATCCATTTACCTGAAATCTAAATTTGGTTTATTGCATTTCATAACCACATGGAAGATGACAGCATCCCTTTAATGCTGAATCAGAGCAAAAAGTTTCCACTTTTTATGCATATCAGCACAAATGAAACCACTTCCACTTACCCAGGAGTATTGTAGATCCATATCAGTTAGGGAATATGTGAGATGTGACTGATGAGAAGAGCAAGTACAGTTTTCCCATTCTTCTATTTTTGAAATCAAGAAGTCACAAGGACAGAGCTGGTTGTCAGGAAACGGCTTCCAGTCACTCCACAAGTGAAATTCAGTTTCTGAATGAATTGAAATAGTTCCTAAGTTATTAAGTCTGGAAGTGTATGTTCGGCCCAGAGACGCAGAAATAAAATCTGGCCTGGTGTCACTCTCTTCTTTTCTCCTTGAGCTGCCTTTCCAGGTCTTCTTTTCCTGAGGTCTTGTCAGCTTCATGCAAGAAGTTAGTGCTTCTTCATCCTCTTCAGAGAGATAAGCATCCTCTAATGTATCTTTAAAAATACAAATACTTTTGTTATGATATGTTGCAATTCATAGAGAAAGTGGCACTTTTTTTTTTTAATGCTGTCTGTTGCGTTCTATACACTGAAAAAAAACAAGGACTCCTTAAAAAAACCCCAACAAATAATACTGATAATTAGGCAGATGGAAATTATTTTGTATTGGGTCAGACATCTGTGCCAAAAGTAAGATTTATTCTCCATTTGTTAAATTTGTCTTGTTCCCTCAAAAGCCTGGCAAATTTTACTGGTTCTGCCCTGAACATGTAAATTTGCTAACTGGATGTCACAGTTGCAGAGAGCATGAGTTTAGCCTAGATCTTGGAAAAGTTCAGGAAGCTTGCTGGATGATTCCTCTCCCACCCCTTCTCAGTATGTAGCCATAAAGTCGTGGCTGAAATTCATTATTTCCTCACGCATTTCAGCCCAAGCAATGAGTTGGCTGGAGCAGTAGTTCATAGACAGTTTAAACTCATTTTGCTAGTATTGCTTTAAAAATAATCATATACACAAATCCACTGTACAAAAAATGCATGCACTTTAAATTGGCAACACAAGTTCAGAGGAAGAACTGCTGCGCAATCAGATCAGTGATCCATAGGAGACACTTGATCCCAAAATCAGTGTAGAATTCCTGTGTCTTATAGCCCAAGGCAATCAAGCATGATGAGAGGCCGACTTGCTTATCATAACACAGACCTTCCTGCACTCCCAGCTGCTACTGATTCATGGGTTAACACTGAAAGTTATCTTCACATTCGTGAGTTCTGCCTTTCTGATCCGAAATGCGATACAAGACTAGGAACTGCTGCAAAAACAAATTTTCCCCATCACGGAGGCCCTGCTGTTATACAATTCTATTTATCTAAAATCCCCACTTGCGAGATATACTGTTACAAAACTCGAGCTAGTGTGACAGGAAACAGGTTTTCACACTATGAGGAAGTCAGCACTCAAGTGGTATCGCAGTAACATCTCAGCTGGGGTTTGAAAATTGTGGGTGGTGAATGACAGACCAGGACAGGATTGTTTACAGTTATGTTCAATACAGTGCTATTTGCCAAATGTTGGAAAGAATGCTGATATGATGCTGTACTTACTGAGGGGGAGCAAAACATGCTTGACATCTTCCAAGCTCTGTGTACTCGTTTTTTTTGTTCGGACCAATTTCTGCAATCGTTTTAATGTTCCCATGGACTCTGCTTTATCTTCTGGGTCTGTTCCCTAGCAAAAAACCCCAAAGACATTAAAATTATTCAAATCCTACAAATAAAAGCTAAGAGTAATGTGGCGTTAATTTGGAGAATGACAAAGTTTCAGATTCAAAGAACTGATCATTGACACAATGCTTTAGAAGTTAGGCACTTCCTTGCTTGGGAAAAATAGGTTAAAAAAAAAAAATTCTTAAGGCATTATTCATGTTGCTGTTTACATATTGCATTTCTTGAATACCACAGCATTACTTAGTACTTAATTCCAGATTTGTTCCAGAAAATATTCTAATACATGCATCCACTACATTATCTAGAAGCCTTTTAAGTGTGCACAGGAATCCCAGATGTGGTGAGCTACTGCATTTAAGTGGTTATAGGAGTGTATTCTGAAGTACTGACTTCTTTCTTTTTTCAAGGCCTTACTTTGCTTCCTAGATTAAATGACAATAATGTAAAAGACAATTCAAATCTGTTATTGTACACTCCAACAGCTTCCTACTGAGAAACTCAAGGTTTAGATACTACAGGCTCCTAGAGCAGGAACCTCATGGAAATGCAGTCATCTCATCATATATGTTCACTTATGTTAAACCAGCTGCTATCTTCCAAATCAGTCCAGAAACACTTGAGTTCTCTTCCAGTCTGACTCTGAACTTCTCTGTGAGCCTCAGAGAGAAATTTCACACTCTGACAGAAAATAACTTCTATTTCATAGTCATATGCCCTGTTTCACACAGAATATCTGATTTTCAATGAAGCAAAGCAAGCCAAAACAAAATTAGAAATTAGTAAGACTGGAATAAACGGATAGCTACTTTTTTGGAACAATACTGTCTGGCTTCTATGGATATTCACCTATTTAAACTGATCATGATTTTGTATTGTAGCAATAAATCTTTGGTAATATTGCAAGTGATTAAGTGCTAGTGCTGAAGTTATCAGAAGGTCCTTATCGCAGTCTCCCCAACAAATAGGTCACACCATCATAGATGCTTCTTTCTTCCTCACATGCATAATCCTTTGAGACAAAGTCATCCCAGAGTTTGCCAGAAGTCTAATGTACAGAGGGCAGGCTGCTTAGGAATGGCTCTCAAGGGACCCTGAACTCCCCAGCTCTCATTCGGGTTAAAGCCTCTTTACAAACTCTTAGCATGAAGCACATCAGAAGCTCCAGCATTCACATATTGCAAGTCACATCCATCCCCTACAGCACTGATAAGGGAGAGGGTGTATGTTGATTTCAGATTTTAAAAAAGTCCACTGTTCACTTGACAGATAACTGCTTATAAAGATTGCTATGCTTGAAGTGTCAAAAGTTCAGATATTTTTCTATGAAGACATGAGGTTCTGTGAGCACAACTGGAAGCCCAAGACATCTGTGCCCAGGCAAAGGTCACTTTTATGTGTATTTAGTTAGTTCTGTGTCATGGGACAACTGTGTTGAAATTATATTCAGTTGATGCAGAGAGTTAGTGAAAGCTAAGTGAGAATAAGTGAGATGTTTCCCGTATATTCAGATGTTTAATTTCAAATCTTGAAAGGGTTTGTACCAAATGATTTGCATGAGCACTTCATCTTGCTCCAGCTATAAATTGGCATGAGGGATTAATAGATAATGCTGATTTCTTTCCTTAGGGATAGGATTTAGGAGTCCTCCTTTTGTTAATCACAATAAGTAATGCAAAAGTTCCCATGGTGGGTGGCACTTGGGTTTAGACTCCCCTCTTTTCAGCAGCAGGTTACATTCCTTGAAATCTGCAGTGTCCTGGAAAACTGGGAGTCAACCACAGGAACAAAGTGGGAAGCCAGGGAGTTGAATATAAACACCTTTCCAGGTCTCCAGTGTCTTTTGTACATTATGGCTCCATTAGTATTTTAGTTTTGAAGAGGATTTCACATCTATCCCTATAAGCTGTGATTTGGTCTCAGAGTGCCACCAACTGAATTCATCACAGATGAAATCAAGATGAAAGACACTTTCCAGAAGTTCAGCTGAAGAATTCCATCTACTCTTGGATGTCCAGCTGAGAAGATGTGAACATAGGTAGACCTCCCATTAGACATACAGAGTGGACAGCAACTCATCAGCACCAACTATTCTGCTGTTCTTCATCTTCCCTTCATCTGTGTGTAGACTAAACACACGCTGTGCATGCAGAGCAGGCAGAAATCCTGCCATGATCAAATCTACAGGAGAAAGGGAATGTATGGCAATGCTACAATTTTCCTCAGTGCTAGGATAGTCAGATGCTACTGTGCTAGTTACTAATATAGACAAAACCCTTTCCATTTCTGCCATGTTTTATATTATTTTGTAGACTTATGAAATATAGCATTTTTGAGTTTAAAACCATTTAGGTCTTCTTGAGGATCTTCACTGTAGGGTAAGGTCTCAGCAGATCCACCTTAAAACTCCAGTCAGCTTAGGGCCCTCTTACAGCCTGTGTCCGAGTATTCATCATCCACTGTGGGCCAAATCCAAGAATGCTTTGGTTGGTCATGTTCTGAATTGCATTTCAGCCCCCTCTCTCCTCTTCCAAATTCAAGATAGCAGGACTGCAGTTTTACCTCCGCTAAAGAGAGAAACTGGGGTGTAATTTTTCAGTCTTTCACTGTGAGTTGTCTTTGCAAAATAAATCATAGGGGTTTAAAATGCTAATATTGCTCTCATATAAGATCTCTTGTAGCAATAATAATTTGTTCACTTATAAGTAACGACACAAAAGCAACATGATGACTTTGAGTTATGATCTGGGATTTCCATCATGGAGACATCAAGATAAATGGAAGATAATCTATTCAGATAATTTCATTAATGGCAAACTCTAATCCTCTTTGCCTTAAAAGCACTCATTTCATAGAGTCTATCATTAGGGAAAAGTCATAAATGCTTAAATAATAAATGCAGCAACCCCCTTTCATGGAGAAAAAAGATCATGCAGTATCAGCGCTGGGACAGCATTTAAATTTGCAGTATTTTATTTTGGTTTACCTAAGTGTTCAAAGCTGGAATTTTAGCTGCCTATCCAAATAGAGGTAAAACATTTTGATATAGAAACCAGACAGACAATCAGGTGAACTGTGCTTTTCCCCAATCTATAAGCACAGCTATCTACAAGGAAAGAATTCCTGCGTGACCAAGTAACAAGAATATTATTTTCTCTGGTTAGCGGATTTTAGTGATGAAAAATCACGTCACATCACAAATAAAAATGAATTGTGTAAAAAAATAAATCACAGGCTGCCCTTTAGTTGCAAACAATTTGCATGAAAAGCGCATGAGTATTTAGGGACAAAAAAAAATACATTTTTTAAATGCATTTCTAAAAATGCATTACAGAAGAAAAGACCTGAATTGAGTCTGATAAACTGTTTTGAGTTTATCCTAGGGTATTTTAAATACCTTAGAAATCTCTGCTCAGTGAGATGTTATGAGGATTAACCTGGTGACAGAAATACAGCAATTTGGAAGCTAAGTGTAAAACACTGTTGGTCGGATTCCAGCAATCTCGGTCCTGTTGAGCACTCTCTTTCCTGGGTGTAACTGCATTAATTCCAATAAAACTACTTGCACAGCATGTCAATTCTCAGCCTAAAGAATTTAGTCACGGCAGAGTCTAATCTCTGTGATTTTCCTTCAACTGCTTTGCCTTTCCCAAAGAAGTGCAATGATTTAATCATGGTTACCTGTGTGCTTAAATTCAGAGTGCACACTGCAATAGTGAGGAGACAAAAACTGCTGTATGTTTACTGTGTCCATGGTGCTCCTGTTATTGTACCATAGAAATTTTTGGAAAGTTTCAGTAATAACCTGGCTGTACATAGTGATTATTAAAATAGTATATCATGATAGATAACTTTCTGCTCTGTTTATACAAAGAGCTGTGTAAAATGCACTGAATTTGGATAAAGCTCCTGCCCACATATATCTCACTTTTAAATATTCCCATTATTTTAATCTGGTACTCCAGCTAGTCTAAAATGAGTGCAGAGTCAGACCTAAGCAGGCTAAGATTATAGACAGATTTTCTCCTGGGAATCACAGAGCAATAATAGGATATTTTATAAATTACGAAGAAATACTATTATTAATAGCAGAGCAATAATAAGATATTCTATAAAAGACAAAGAGATATCATGATTAATAACAGGGGTATGGATAAAGATCTTTCAGCTTTTGGGGAAAGGAACATGCAGTAAAGGAAATTCTACTAAAACAGCCTGTTCATCCTAGCTGCTGGCTGCTAGCGAAAATAAAAGGAACAATTTTCATGGCAACTCACCATTTCACTGTTGCCAGGCACAGCTGCATTGTGAACTCGTGGTGGAATCCACTGCTCATAGTTTATCACCTAGATGGTAAGCAAAATAAAATAAATTAAAATAATTTTTTTTAAATCCAACATAAATAAGAGAAATAAACATAATTTGCATCATGTAGCTGAATATAGATGACAGATCAGCAGTTTTTCAATGCAGTACTGTGTGCATATAAAAGTAAATGGCTGACATGAACCAGTTGACAACCACTGAAATAATTTTGATATTGAGCTGTCTTAATTTCCTGAGTTATCTGGGACTCAGTAACATCTTGGGGACACCACACCATACGTGGTGCAGTGGCAGAGCCGTGCACTATAGTATAGGATTTTTGGGTCTCATCCTACATCTTGGCTTTCCTTTCTCGGTGAGCAGGAAAGCCAGAGAAGACTTCCCTCAGCACCAACACCCCAGGTGAGGAGCAAGTGCCACTGATGCATTTCTAAGAAGGGTCTTGCTCAGTTCGCCTCATTTTGCCTGGAATGTTGAGCTCTGAGGGTGTGAGTTTGAACTGGATTAAAAACACAGTGAGAATGGGACCATCCCCAGAACCAAGCAAAGACAGGACTAAATACACAGCCACCACCAGCCCACGAGCCATTTCTTGGTCACAATGTCCTCACAATGGGAACACCATGAGAATACACTTTCCCTGGGGCACTGATGCAGTCCTCAGTGGGCAAGCCTGACAGTGCTCATAGCTTATCAGGAAAGTAATGAACACTGGCCTTTCTTCTTCATGAATATGAATGGCACTTTGAAGGCTGAATGCAACCTAAGAATTTACGTGAGAAATGAGGCATGAAACATTTCTGAAAATGTATTAGCCCAAAGACTATATTACTTGATATTTTATGTCCTTCCCAATATGCTACAAAGGGTTTGAACCATCAAGGGATTCCTGCTAGACATGAGTAAACAAGAACAAAGGTATGAAAAATAAATGCAGAAAGTAAAGCTACTTTTTCTGGTAAGGTACAATTATTGCAGTGTTGCTCACACCGTGCCCCTCAACCTGTACTTCTGTTTCAAGCCTCTGTTTTCCAGCACTTACAGAATGAATAAGCGTCAATTTGGGAAATGGAGAAGGGTTAAATCTTTGGTGAAGGACTCAGGGAAAATTATTTGCTTTCTTTTTTCTTCCTTTTTTTTTTTTTTCTTTAACAAGGGGGAAAAAATCTAAAATGTTCATCTATGCTATTTACTCTTGTTTGTAAATCTGCCTGTTCCATGCCTTATAGAATCACAAACTCACACAGACCAGCTTAGACAGGAATGCACTTCTGGGAATTGTCTAGTCTACCTCCATGCTCAGAACAGGTTACCAGAGCAAGCTGCATAGGTAGGTCCATGTTCTGACAGGAGAATCTCCAAAGATGAACTTGTCATACCCTCTCCAGGAAGCCTCTTCAGTGTTTGACCTCCCCTCACACTAGAGAAGTGCTTTCTTTATGTTAAGTGAAGTTTCCTGCATTTCAGCTTGTGCCTATTGCTCCATCACTTTCCTAGGGATTGGGGTAACAATGTTCTGTAGTTCCCTGAACTTTCTTTCCATCCCTCCTGAAGATAGGAGTACCAGTCAGGGGATAGCTCGGTTGTGTGAGCTATCCCAGCACATTGCTGTGATCCTGAGACTTGTAGCCTTGTAATTCCATGCAGACCTCTAATTCCTCCTGTTCCCCATTTTCTGTGCATCAGCAAACAGGCACTTCATACGGGCACTCATCTGTGCTGATTTTGCAGAAAAAGAGTGAGAGCCTTCCCCACAGTGCTGTTATCTCAGCATTTCCTTATTTGTGTGCATAATGCAGTACAGCAAATGAATACAGACATAATCAGACTATTCTGGAAGCTTAAAAGAGCATTATATCAATGTTATCTTGATGATAATGAAGGTGAGAAGTAACAATCACTAAAATTCAAAATAATGGCATAAACTCTGAACTTTTTAAAAAGCAAATGCAGTAATTCTTAAATTGGTACCAAAGTTTGGAGGTATCCAGGTCTCTGTAGCTCAGTATTCATGTACCCCAAGAAGTGCCTTCAAACACTGAGAAGTGAAAAATAGAACTTTGCTTCTAAAATGGGAGAAATGGTTCATGGGAAGAAGCTTTAAAGGATTTTAAGGAAACTTATACTTAGAGCAAACATAGGTCTTATTCCCTACTCTTCTTCCCTTTTCCCTTCCATATTCTGTTGTGCTGGGGAATGACCTCCATGATTTTAACCAGCCCAAAAGCTGCCATGGCAGGACAGGGGCAGAGCCAGAGATCCCTCACATTGAGGGAAGAACTGTTGTGGGAAATCAAAAGAGCAATCTTTCTTCATAATACTTAGAAAGTGAAAGGAAGAAATCAGAGAAAGAGAATGAGAGATGAAGAGAAAGAGTTCTTTTCTCCTTTCCTCCCTCCTCAGCTACTTTTTTGGCAGCTGGAAGAGGAGATAATCATGGGAACAAACTAACAGTGCAGAGACAGATAAAACCCTGAGGGAAAGCAGGAGAAACCTGGAACACACTGACTTTCAAGTTTCCAATACGGTCATCTGTCCCCTGATAATGCAGATCATTTGACTTTTCTTTCTAATCCTGATTGTGTCTTTGGCCTACACTGGAGCTGAGTACTGCCTAAATGCAGGCTCTTCTCAGCTCTCTGTCTTATCTCAGATGCCTTCAGGGTGATGCATGTGCAGTTTTTCTTGCTTTTAACCTACACATCCAAAAGGACTCCTGACATTGCATAGAAAAAACATAGGAAACTCAGCTTGGAGCCTTTTCTAAAGTTTAGTGCTCACCTTGAATTTCATACTTTTCTGCAAAGGAAAAATGAATACATTTTTCAGCTTCTAAATAATTTATTGTATGAATTCCTCATTTAGAAGACACACATATGGACAGGTGTGTTACACATTTTTAGTCAGATTCCCAAACTGTGAAATCAGCAGAGCTAAGATGGTTTGCCACAGGTATGAACTGTTCCTTGAAGTAACATCAGGGCAAACACTGGGCTGGAAGTGAATAAAAAGCAAGCATCAGTCATGCTAATTCCAGAGATACAAGTCTTTCTCCTCACCTCTCTGCTGTTCACCAGCTGACAGCTTGTTACCTACCTTTATGCTGTTGTTACAATTATGTAAACCCAAGGGTCAGATTTTCTTTACTGCTCGTGCTAGTGGGATAATTAATGTAGTATTAGGAAGATGAGATATGGTATATGTTTATAGAAATTCAGAGAGCATTAGGATACGTATGCCAACATGAATCATGCAGGACTAATCTAAACACTCAGTATAGATCTTGCTAGACACAATTCTAGCACATCAGTTCAACAGAAATGGATTCGCTCAGGGAAAGAGAAGGTTTCTTATACAATAAAATCCATGTGGTCTACATAAGTAAAATCATGAACAACTTTGGTATTCATAGAGTCTTCTTTTAAACTCAGCTTCTAAAATACACAAGCATACTGAGTATGAAGTTTAGATTAGGTAAATGCTGAATGGAAACAAGAAATGTGCATTTCGTTTGAATGAAATTGTAGATTTTAGAAAGAGTATTTCTTTCACCTGGCATGTTGTTTCTTCTATCTTCTTTCCTTGCAGCAAATGTATTCCATCAGCAATAATATTATCTTCTGTGAATTATGATCAAAAAAGAGAAAACATGCTTTAAAATGTTCTGGTTTATGTTATTATGAGGAATATCATTTGAATTGCACTGATGTTTTGAGCTGACATTCTGACTCTTTGAAGTTAATCTTATATCATTTAAACATACATTTTATCTTAAACTGCTTTGAAGTAAGACTGGAGAATGAACTGGCAAACTGACTCACATAAAGAAAACTCATTCATGCTTCCTTCTTATCTACACTCAGTCTTCAGTTTACTAACACAGAACCCCACCAAGACCTTTCTCTTGCTCTGTTGATTTACAGCAGAAAAGTGTAGAATATTCATATAAAAAGTTAAGGGCAAAAATGATCTTTGCAATTGAGATCTGTTCAGCTCAGATTAGATTAGAAATTCCTTTCAAAGGATGAACACCCTCCTGTTTCTTCCAAGAAATGAATGCTTTGCATGGGAAGAGCATGAACCTTCACTACAACAGGGAGCAATAACAGGTCAAACAACTCTTTGAAAAGTTTACTTTATGTAAGTCTACTTTGAAAGATCTACTCTTACTCCTAATCTTAAAGCAAAGCATCCTCCATAATGCTTGAGTAGGATGGCCCTAGTGATTAGGTTGCAGGTTGCATCAACACAGATATCAAAAGCACTCAGTTATTTTGCAGGGAAAAACCCCACACCAAAACAGAAGAAAAATTATCTGCTAATCACAGCACAGAATGCTACTGTAATTTTCTAAAGTTACTAGAAACCAGTACGAATGTGTTGAGGGCTTTTTTCTCATGAACTCTAACTTGGTATCCGTATTGCTGCTGAGGAATACTTTGAAACATCAGTAGTTCTGTTGGCAAAAGGACAGCTTATTAACATACAGATTCACAAAAGCTAACTGCAGGCAGGTGAGACTGATTGCACTGTTTTCTCTACAATCTACAGAAAAAGAAAGAATAAGTCAGTGAATAATTCCGTGCTGAAATTCTTCAGTTATCCCATGAAAAAAAAGTCATGATCACAACTTATATTCAAAGAGGTACATAAAATCCTAGTCCAGATTTTAAGCAGCTACAAATCTTCTTGAAGTCACTGAGGGCCTGGTGTCTGACAATCTGGTTGTTTATTCCTTTTTAGAGCCGGATGGACTTCTAGAAGCAGCATAACTCATGTTCAGCAGTGCTTATGGAACACACGATTAACATAACTGGGTTCTTTCTGGTCCTCAGGCTAATTTGTTTTCACCTCCTGCAGGCATCTCAGCACACTGCAGCCCTGTGTTCTGTAAGCTTAGTCTCAAAGTTGTCTTGCAGTGTTCAGTCCTGTGTCCCAAAGTTCTCTTACGGTCTAATCCAAAATAGTATTATTTGGTAGCTGTTTGCAGCTGAATCACAAAAAAAGGAGGGGTTACATATAAAGTCCTTAAACTGATAGACTACATGCAGTGACACCACATTTAACATAATTCTGTACAAAAACAAATGAAAACAGCAAGTTATTAACGCAAACCTTAGTGTTCCCCCCACCATGATGTCTTTTGCTGGCTATAATAATGTGCATCCACAGTAGTCTTAAATCTTGCCTAGATCAGCTCTCCAAACCACTGAACTATGGAATAGGGTATTTGTGTAAAAAAACAGCCAAACCAAAAAACTCCATGGAAAAGATATATATAAGCTGCAGTGTTCTTGTCTTCCTAGTCTGGCAGTGGGTACCAGTCACTTTCTTGTGGACTGAAGTATGGGCAGTGGAGAATTACATTTGCTGACTCTGAGTGTTGTCAGTTCTTTCCTATTTGTCCCCATAATACTCTTTCACAGAAGCCCAATGACTGTGACTTGAAAGGCAACTTTTCAACAATGATGCTTTTAGGATGGCAAATCTCGATGATTTGGGTTTAGCCTTGTGAGCAAAGACAAGTATTCCCACTATTGTGTCTGTGGGATGTATGTTTTCATTACTTTATCAGCCTGGAAGACTTGTTTTTGTTGAGGAAATACACACAGTGGCATTAAGAACTTCATACAAAAGCTGACAGTATCCGTGGATGTCTCTTCATTGATTTTGGTGAGACTTGAGACAGATCTGTGAATACAGCTCTGAAGTAAGCAGAGAAGTCTATGCTGACCACCATGCATGGCATTTTACATCTAAGAGAAATTCATATTATGCAATAGACTTGCAGACATTGAAGGATTATCTCTGCTAAGAGAAAGGTTTGATCAATAATGACAAATTATCTTGATCGATAGTGATACACTGTAAATCTCCTTGCAATGGTTTTCACTACTGTGTGAAGGGGACTTCCCCTGAAATAATTTTACTGCAGCAAGGAAAGGGAGATTTTTATTTAGCTGCCAGCTTTGCTTCCTGTTCCCTCTGGGCCCCTGCCCTTCAATTACAACACTTGTCAGCTTTTAAAATGTGCACTGCTTCTTTTGCATGCTTTGGATATTTAAAAGGGTAAAAAGTGCCTTGAGTAGAAAAGACTTTGGAGGAAGGTCAAAAAGTTCTGCTTTCTCATTCAGCCTTTCCCCACTTCTAAACTGACAACTGCTGGAATAGTTTGAGGAATCATTCCAAAAGGGTTTGGGTTAAAAGTAACACTTGTCTGAAGAGAAATACCTAATATTTTTTTCACCTATAATCAGAACCTTTTCCTTTGCAAGGCGATGACATTTACTGAAGGTCTCTTTCCCTCTCACTAGTTCATCACAAGAGCAGAGTTTCTCTAAATCTTCCTGTCCTCTCTTATTTCTTGTTCTGGGTCAGTAATCCTAATTTGCCGATACATGGGCAAATACAATAGGTATTGCAATTTTAGATCTATTTCCAAACATTTAAGATATTAACTCCAAGTGGTGAAGGGAACACAATCCAGAGGGAAAGCTGGTGCCCTGTGCTTTTCTTTCTTCGACATACCCAGGTAAGAGTGGAGTGTCTCTTAGCAGTGGAAGATCTCTAGACCACTTGTCTAGAAGTTACTAAAAGTTGAGGCAATGGCCATATTCCTGCTTTGTTGGCTTAAGTGGAGAACAAAACATGCATCCACTCTCTTGATTTCTTGATTTCTGCTTCTGCTAAACCTTGTCTGGTTTGGTCTAGTTAGGCAACTATAAGGGATCTACCTTCCCTTTAAAAAAGTGTAAACATAATTGCCATTCCTGGAAGCAACATTAAGCAGATTATCAAAGCATTTTGATTTCTGTGTTTAACTAGACAGGGTGACTGCTCACTTGTTACTTCTCAGTGTTATTTTAATGAATTTATACTGGTCAACTCTTAAACAGTGACATTAGCAACTTCCCATATATTAGCTGCAAGGTTGTTTTAACAAAGTTGGTCAAAACAGGTTTAGAAGGAGAATCGGACAAAGTACTTGCATCTAAAATTTTGCCAACTCTCTTTTGCACCTGTCTTGGTGGTTTTTTTTTCTGGGGAAAGTAGCACTGTTTCCCTGTTGGATACCTGGAGCAGTGTAAAATATCCAGGAAACATGGTTTCTACAGTTGGCAAGCCCTATACAACACAACCATGGCAATTTACTGCAGCAAAGCCTCCTTTGGCCCATGGACTATAGAGTCAATTGGTCACAGAGTGTGTTCTTAGCTCACCAATTTTAAGATAAGCTCTACTTTAACTACTTTTTTTCCTCCTTGAGGACAAAATAAATCTCAAAAGGACCTGACAAATTATTTAGCTGGATTATTGGTGAAAAATGAGAAATTTTCCTAGGTGCCCTTTAAAATACTTTGTGGGAAATGCAAAATCAGCTGAAATATGTTTAGCAATTACCTTCAAGCTGACAGTGCCTTCTGATGTACGAATCATTCTCCGGCTTCCTGGAACCCTGCCAAAGAGTGCCATTCACATTTTTCCTGTCTAAAGTAAAAGCACAGAGAGCAGTCACCTGAATTCATAGCAAACCCGTGAAATAACAGGAAATTCTATAAAAATAGCATCAAAATGCAAATCAAACAAGCTTGCAGAACCGTGTAGCATCTGCTTCAACATGGAAATGAATTGATGATTTTGCAATATAGGGATTTTGATGGATGGTTGGTATTTATTACAGTCAGACTTCAGGTTTTATTATCTTTTGCTGCTAATACATCATTTAACACTCTTAAAACTCGATTAGGAGGATTTTTACCTTAACCCTGATTTTAAGACCTAAGAGCCCACAGAACATCTGTGCCTTTATTTTGCTTCCAGGAATTGTATAGATATTATTTAAGTTTACAGTTAACAAGCTAGAGTGTTTGCAAGAAATAACATCAAAGGTGCCCCCTCCAAGCACTCCAAGGCTTGTACTGCCTCAGCTTGGATGGCAGAAACTAGGTTGGCTTTGAGAAGAGATGGCCATTCTCCTGTTCCCTCAGTTAACTTCAAAGTGGCCATGCTTCACAACATACTGACAGCTATCAGGGTTTTGTGCTTCCCGGGTTTGTTTTGTTAAGTTTTATTTAATGGTGGGTTTCACTCTGCGTCAGAAAACTTTCTTTATGAAAGCCCTTGTTGATCCTGTCAAGTGCTGGGAACTCATCACAGCCTGTTTGCTGTAGACCAAATGATACTGATCTACATGAAAGTCTTCCCAGCGCAGGGCTACAGAGTGAAGCCTTAACATAGGGGAGCTTTCGTCTACCCGAGACACATTGATATGAAATGCAGCTGCACCTTTACAGGCAGATGTAACAACCTTTTTTACTCAGTAAGGACTAGATGCAACAACTAAACCAAAACTCCAAACAATAAATGAAAGCATGTTAACAGGAAGCTCTCACTGAAAAAAAAAACCAAAAAACCAAACTTTTACTTTTTAAGAAGCTGATTATTATTTCCTATAGAGGATTTACAAAATAGAAGCCATTGAACCACAAGTGTATATAATAATACACAGTGTAAGGATGGGTTTTTTAAAAAAAGCAAAGCTGAATTTCTTCTTTGGTGAACTTGTTTGTGAAAGCTATTACAAAGTAGTTTAAGATGGCAAGGAGCAGGGACCTGAATTTTATTAGATCAGAGATATTTCAGGGCTTTATCGAAATGATTAAAAGAAACATTGGACATGCTGAGTATTTCTAATGCTGTCCCAGAACAGGTTCTTTAAATCTCAGCGTGGTTACTATGTTTAACGAGTTTGTTTTCAGCATCTACCTATTATGTGCCTGTGGAAGGCAGGGAGGGTGGAAGACTATATTGATGGCTTAACTGTATTTTTCCCTTTCCTTTGCATTTGCTCCAGCAGCTCTAAAGTAAATCAGACCCTTAATTAAAGTTGGCTCTCTGAGATTAGGAAGTATATAGTAAATTATTTAAGCAGTTACTAACCAAATGCTTCATTTTCAGACATGGACTTCTGGATGGATCTAAAAGAATTAAAAGAATTTACCATTAGCTGAAAGTCAGAACGAAAAAAAAAAATGGAAGTGCATTTAATCAAATATGGATATTTTCAACTAATTCTTCAAAGCAGGGCACAGGGATTTAGCTGTGCAATTCCCACTGGCTTTAATTGGAGTTACTTGGCTTGTCTCTTTCACCCAATCATCTACTCCCACATGGTACACAAAGCTCTGAAAGCATCTGAGGTTTCATTCTGCAAAAATAGGTACTCAATTTTATTTTGTAATGAGGAATCCATGACTGAAACAGGGAACCCATCAGGAAGAAAATAAGAAAGACTTTTCTTCAGATGTGATCTGAAATGTCCTACAACTTTTAGAAAATATTGTCTGAAGTTTGGTGACATAATAACAGGTTGAACCAAAGAGCTACATATATCCCCATGACCTTCAGTGACATTTTATTGCTCAAGTAAACCTTGGTTTTTTGCATATTTACGTGGGGGAGTAGTTCTAACTCACACTTGCATCTGTGGTCAATAGTCTACAGATGACAACTTAAAGAATATACTAACTTAAGAGAGGAAAAAGAAATCTTTGAATAAATATCTTTTTTTTTTTTCTTCCAGATTTCCACAATTTAATTCTTATTGTCTAACCAAGGCATACTTCTGTTTATTTTATTTCTGCTACTCTATATAAGTTGGTGTTTCTTTGTTGCCCCGACAGAGGAAGGAACAGAGAATGATAATTCCTTATTCACTTTCTCCACATCTACAGAAAAGGCCAGTGTGAAAATTTCTGCCTTATTACTGGAGATACCATACCAGGATAGTGATGGCTGGACATTCACAATGAAATAATTTTTGCTGCAAAATCTTTTCATGTTGAGTCCAACTATTTTCTTCCAGCTTACTCATTTATTTGCACTGGAAAATTTGACAATGTTGCTATTTTTATTCCTGGGGCAGACAGTTCTGATCTAAGCAGGACACTATTAGGCATGCAGGTGATTGCATCGTATTTGGTAGATCTTGGTAGGGTAAACCTTGGGTAAGGCCAACACAATAGTTTGACTTCCTTTAAAGTGTTAAAGAATGATGAGAAAACCAAAAATAATAGAGTTATGTCCATATTTTAATTAACAAAATTTTGGGAGCACTTTCATGGGGCCCTGGCTGGAGGCAGGTAGTTGAGATCTCACAGCTCTGAGTGCATACATCTCTGTGATAAGTTATTAGTGTTTTGATCAGATGACCAGGAACAGATTAAAACTGTGACTTAAGACAAAGGAGCCCTCGATTTTTCTTAGAAATCTTTATCTGTTTTGAGATTTCTTAGCAATAGGCATAGATAACATTAATGTTCTGAATTTAGTGGAGCCCTACCCAAAATGAAAAAAAAAAAAAACACAAAACTGTGGGGGAGCCCAGCTGGCCCTGGGCTCTCTGTAAGCTCGGATATTGAAGATGGAACTTTGCACCTGGCAGAGGGTTAACCACGGACAGTAAGGACTGTGGCACAGGGTG
>JAYRBT010000001.1:10831157-10889834 GCA_036023395.1 Myiotriccus ornatus
TGTATATAAGTAGAGCACTGTTGCAATAAGGGGGGCTGGTATCCCTGATCACCGTGTCGTCCTCCCGCCTCGACCGACGACAACACAAAACCTCCAGGGATTTTCATGTCTGTCAGAGCAGACAGATAAGACAGCTAAGATACCATTTCATTAGGTAGGATTTCAGATTTTGTCTGAATGAGACCACTACAGTAATGCAATATCCTTCAACCTGAAGCCAAAAAAAAAAAGAATTTTCAAAATAAATTCCTCTGCCTACTAATACATATTAATCATTAGCCCGAAACACAAGCATTGTGTTTTTAAAAATGGATGCAAAGCATGCTGCTGTCACAAATATAATTCATAAAATACTGTCTGACCCGCTTTATCTGAATCATTTTGCAAACTAATTTTTACTTGGATTAAAAACACAAACAAACAACAACAAAAAAAACCTTCTCAGGAGATTATCAGGTCAATGGTGCAAACATTCTATAAAATAGGTTACCACTTCAATCTCTCAGAAAAGCAGACATATGGTTAAACCAAGCCCAGATTAACTGCCTTTGATTTTAGCTGTCCTGGTTCTGATATTTTGGAAGAAAGATTTGTGTATATGAAAAAATCATGGCAAAAGAGTTTTAGTAATGCATTACAAGCTTGTTACGTGCTTTTCAACTGCAACATTAATACATGTATTTTATGAGAATCAAAGCAACATTGGCAAACATTAATAAAACAACAAGGATGAAAGGTACAGACAAATATAGTGACACTGTGTAGACCTTGAACTGGTCTCAACTTACTTTCTTTTTTTGGTCACTGTGTTCTCAAAGTCAGGAAATTCCTTTTAAAAAGATAGAGAAAAAAATCTATGAAAATCAAAAATTTTTAATCCAAATATAATATTTTTGTCACTTATAAGATAATGATGTGTGTTTTTAATATCCACTAGCATTTCCAGTCTTTCTTTTTCCAACAGCTGAAGCTGTGGCGGACACAGTGAAGAAGAGAATATTTGTAGTTATGTGTCCTGATTTTAGGAAGCTTCAATATCCATGGCTCCCAAGAAGCTGACAACGATAATACCCCTGAAAAAACAGAGAATCATACCACAATAATCAATATCATGTTTCTTCCACAGTGTGATTATCTTAAACTTTGTGAGGATTAAAGTACCCACATGTCATAATGGGATGTCGTTTTCTGATGAACACAGGACACACACCTTTTAAAGCCATTACCTGCAGAGGAATGTGGAAGAGTGCAGGAAACTGCAAATAAAATTGAAAGTTGTGCTTGATCAGAATCAAGCACTGACCTGGATGAAAGACCACACAGACCCCAGGACCCAGACAAAATATATATACCCTGACAAGATGTGGGAAGGTTTGTGTAGCTATTGAAAGAGTGAAAAAAGGGTGGCTCACCAGGCAAATAATGGCAAAATATCTCAATGCATGTTTGCTGTCGCAGTTAACCAGGGACTTGAAGTTATTTTTAATTGTAGGAAAACCTGAGGGTGTCATGCTAGGACAGAAGAGATCTCTGGTCTCTATAATATTTTGATATTCCCTAAGACAGAATATCAAGGCACTGCATCACTTTCATATCTATTTCTTCCAGCCTAGAAAGCAGGAACTGGGATAAAAATGTCCATGATGATACCACTTCAATCTGCTGTGCAACAAGAGACATTAAAACAAAGTATAAACATTCATAATTTTATAAATATGAAAACTTCAGTGTATGGACCCATTTCTCATAATATGTTTAAGTTTTTTCCTTCATGTAACAGTATCTACATCTGCATGACTCTGACCACAGTAAAATTTAACAGTGTCATCCAGGTTGCTTGATGAAAAGCCAAACCACGTACTACATTAAACAATGTAAGTGCATAATTGAGCCTTCTATAATTTTTTCCTTTCTCTGAGTAAAACCCATTAGAGATTTTTTTTAAGCTTTTTCAGGAGAGTGCACTGAGAAAAGGCTGTTCTCCTGCACCAAGTTATTTTAGCTGAGTGTAGGAGGCCCTTCTAGCCTGGATATTTGTGAATGCTAATAACTGTATGCAGTTTCCACACAGATTTGGTGTTTTTGCGTGTGTTGATTTTTTCACAGATGCTGTGTGCAAATCAAAAGAGTATACAGAATTTATCATCCACATCGAAATAACGTAAGCAATGTAAGATAATTTTATTGCTGAAAAGAAAAAAAATCAGCATTTTAGTCCTGGTACAAATCTTTTCAATAGCTCAAGAGACATGACTAGATGAGGTGCATAAGCAACACAGAGAAGTTGAAAAATGTTTAAAAAAGCAATTTTAAGTCTTATTTAAAAGGGTAGTGTCAATATCTCATTAAAAATATCAAATATTTGATTTCAAAGAGGCTTATTAAAGGAAGCATTATGCATGGAGGTCAGAGACCAAAGGATATTGTAAGTTAAAATCTGTATGTGATCCAGGGAAAAAGTTGGAGACAGAATTCTCTCTAAACCCCAGTGTGGCCATATACCTGGAAAGACTCCTAATTCATAACTTCACATGCAAAACACTTGGTGAGGATCATGAAACATGGGTTTAATGTCTTTCTGCAAGATTTGAAACTAATTCTTCCATATGGGTTTCCTAGAGTCCAGCTAAATTACACTGATGACAATAGATCATGCACTGAGGTGATAACTGATGTGAGTTCACTGGATATCATGGGATGCAGTGCCAAAATGAAATATGATAGTGGATTTAAATGGCCATTTAAAAATGGCACCTTTCATTCAACACACCCTTCCTGCTATTTTTGAATCAGCTGGCTAAACTGGAGTACAAGAATAAATTACTGTTGTTTGTGCTTTTTTACAGTATCTTTTCAGCATTGATTACACCTAAAATTGTATGTAACTTTAACGTGAAACTAGTTTTTAGAAACATATTTTATCTTAGCATGTAAATTAAGGTTCACCTAGACTTTCCAAAGACTCTCCTAGATCCTCCAAAGAGCATAATTACTTTATGACAACAAATCTTTCCTTTCCTACACCAAATGAGAACAATCTGTTTCCTAGAAACAAACTGCACACATGGAAATCAAGCATGATGAAATTATTGACAAAGTCCTTTCTTCCCTGATTTATCAAATGACTCTGAAATAAGGAGCCGAATTAGTCCCTCCAGTGTTTCCAAGCTGGCTGAGAAAACTCCTGTGTCTGTTAAGACTTGCAAAGAGGGAAATTATCATTTCAGATAACTTGCTCTTCTTTCTCTCACTGAAATCAAGTGCCAATTAAAACACTGCACATTAAAGCAGGTATCACAAAGGATTGTGATTTTCCTGGCAGCAACTTAGAAAGACTGATAAATTATTTGGCCCTTTTCTGCTGTACAGGGTAGTCAATCATATCACGGTCAGCAGTTTAAAAATATGTGGGTCTCGTGACATTTGGTGATTGCAGTCTGACAGGAAATATATAGAAATAGTTTTAATACTGAAGACCTTTCTTAGGAGCTTCAGACAGCTCATGAGGCAGAAGACTGTAACAGCAAGCTACAAGGGGTAGAAGTTCAGTTTCCCAATTAACAGCATAGTTACAGGCAAAGAGCATCCATCTGATTTATTATGTGCTGATGGCTACCAGCTGTTTCTGAGGAAGGTCCAATTCAGATTTGCTATGCACGAAGTCCAAAAACAACTCCATAAATCTAAGTTCTGTCTGAGAATATTACTGAAGCTGAGCAACAGGCAAAGTAACCACAAAGTGAACAGGACAATTCTCCAAGAGGATTCAAACCAAAAGGAAAGTGTGTGTAACAGGCCCAAGACAGTAACACAGAAACCCAGGGTAGGATCATCCCAGGCTAATTCTGTAAACTAAATGTGTCTCCTCAATTTTGTGAAGGAGAAGAACAGTGTAAATGAAAGGGAGATTATTCCTCACCCAAGATGTGCCATTTGGGAAGATACTTGGCCAGGAGCAAAGAGATCCATGGGTCAAAGAAAAGTGACCAAGGAGAATGCTTCAGTGACTTCTCCAGAAGAACGCCACATCCCAGCTGTGATTTGGACAAATCACAACAGGCAATATAACTGCACGAAAGTAACTATCTTGTTGCAATACAAGGAAAAATTTTCTCTAGCCCTAGTCACCTTTTTTAAATTTGAGGAGAGCAGACCTTGGATGCCTGCTCTGTTGATTTTCAAGTTGTGTAAGAAAAAGGAAGGGGTCAGTGCCTCCTGAGGGGGAAGTGTGCCATGGCAGGTTGCTCCACTCTCAGGAGATTTTAGAGCTCTGTGGAATCCGCCATTCCTCAGCCAACCATTTAAACACACACTCGAGCCCACACCTACTTAGCAGTTCACTTAAGTACGTGCATTACTGAATAATGATAGATGGCTAAATGGAGTCAATAATGTTCTGAATTTATCACGCTGTGGGGGCTGCCCTGCAGCCTGGAACCAAGTGACGGAATTAAAAATAGGGGAGAAGTACAAATGGGCTCAGTTAATAAGCTTAACAGCTTCATCCAAGGTGTAGGTCTAATAACTCACATGCTAGAAATAGCAGATAAGATTACACACAGGCCTTTGGCCTTAGTGACATTTTTCCATAGGTCTTACTGCTGACACGTCATCACTAATCTCGTTTTCCATTTCTAGAGAGTATTTCGTAAATAATTGTGTTGATTCTACAGCCAGCACAGTGACACAGCATCCAGCCGTTATTTTTAGTTAAGTGCTGAGCTGAATATTCTCTCAAAACAGAAAATAAAACCCACAGTCAGTCTTAGAAGCTTCCTGTTAATACCTCATGAGCCAACAGTGTGCTTACCCCTGTAGTATTGTTTTTATTGATGATGAGTTTTACATTTAGTGATGAGTAAATGGGCCATCACTAAAACATCGCCTTTAAGAAAACAAAAATGTACGATGAGAGGGAGCAGAAATTAAAGTTCTGGATTCTTCTATTCACTGCTAGTCATGTATCTTCATGGACTGTGCAGTGCCATCCTACAAAACTCAGCAATAAGCAATGTGAAAGAAGTTTTGTTACAGTTTGTTCAGATTAGTGTACAGTACTTTCCAATCTACACTAGTAACAAATCTGTTTCACTAGGTTGTCCAACGGAAATAAAAATCTGTATTGGATAGATTTATTATTTTTACTTAGCCAAATGATTTATGAAGCCTAACTCTACACTAATACAATGAAAAGGCTGAAGTAGTGCTGTCAAATAAAAAAACCAGAATAAAACAATTTTTAAAAAAAGAAAAAGCAAGAAACAATAAGCGTGATGGAAACAACCACTGAAGTTTTAATTCTTAGTCTTACATATTGTGAAAACCATAGCAGAGCACAGTGCTGTGGATGTTCCACACCTTTATAAGCTAAAGGGCAATTTCTAATACTTATCTATTGCCAGGTCTATTAAGACATCATATATCACATTCTGGGCATGAACCAAAAAAATAAATCTTGTTTTTTCATTTAACTTTGTCTAAATACTGCTCCTATCAGATAAACATCTGTTGGCTAAGAAAATATTAGTATAGTAGTCATTAAATAATAAGTTGGTTGTAGTCATGGCAAAGGAGAAAATGAATGGATGTAGGAGCTGTATTAGAATGTCCACCTTTAGACATTAGGAATGTAGAATAGCATGTTTCAATACAGTTGTAACAGAGATTATGAAATGAATAAGATTAAGAAATTTAATATACTATTTTAAAGTATTTGCCAAAGCTTCAGTTATATATTATACCAACAGCACATCAATAATAAAAGATTAAATGGGATAACGTTGTTTAGGAATTTAAAAAAATACAAATAACAGAAGACAACTCTCTGCAGACATTTTCCTAATGAGGTCTTGCAAAATGTATGGCTTATTCCAGAAGCCATCAGTTACAAAATTCATACAACTCACACTCTTTAGAAATGCACTTTTTTAAAAATAAAAGGGACAGCCAAAGACACCAATAGGATGTTATTCAGAGACAAACCATTTTCATATCTGTTCCCAGCATTTTCATATGTTATTACTTGCAAAGCAAAATTTCCTCGTACAGTGAAGCTGCACTAATCTCCCTTTGCTGCTAACTGTAGAGAAACTCATGACCTGCTTTTCAAGTGTGCTTGTTAAGACTGGACAGAAATCAGGTCATTGGCTACAGAGATGAGATTTGAACGGTGGCTCTAAAGAGCCTAAATAGCCCAAAGTGGCAGAGAAGCCAGCAGAACACACATTTGTCTGCATACAGGGTAATAGTTTTTTGCAAAATGAATTGCACTCTTTGCAATTAAATGTTACTTACCAAAGACTTAGACCTGTCAGGTGGTCCACAGTTTAGACGTGGGCTCGCTGGAGTGCTAGCCTGGCTGTCAGTAGTAGTTGTATCCTTGGGTTCCTGATGTTCTGGGACAGGCTCATACAAGCTGTCCATTGAGCCCTCCTAAAATACATTTAAACAGATTTTCAAAGATGAACACTTGTAAAAATACTAAATTGTTAATAATTTTTTAAAAAGCAAGACGTTTCTGTGGTTTACAAAATGGAGTGTGTTTTTCCTCCCCCACCTTTTGAAATCCTTTATTTAGTTCTTTCCCTTAAAAGGCATATAGAAGTCGATTATAGTAAGTACCCAAATGGTGGAGTTCACGGTATCATGACTTAGATTCCACAGACTGCCAGATGTAAAATTGGGTGTACACCAAAAATGAATATTATCTGCTCAGAAGGAGTAAAATCAGGTGTATATCTCCACTTGAGCACACATGAAAATTCCTGTGAAAACTATGAAAACTAGAAACCATGAAAATTTCTGTATGAATTATTTTATAGTTAGTACTTCTTAACGTGAAGAAAAGGTTAATCTGATGCAGGAAGATATCTCCATTCCTTAGAAATAAAGAGAAACAATTCTGCCAGCTCCCAGAATTTGATAATCATGATTTAGGCCCCCAGAATAATAATAATGACTAGAATGAAAAATAAATTCCATTTGCATTCAAATTTTTGAACTCTGTGTTTTAAAGTGCATGTAAGGTTCTTTTTCTCCAACCACTGTGAATATAAACATGGTAATAGAAACTAAGATTTTCTCATTTATCCCACAACTCCAAGAATCAAGATTACATATACACACTGCCATTTCATAATTCAAGAGTTAAACGAAGGCAGATGGCAACACTAAAGACACTCTAACTGATGATCCTACATTTTAGATGTTGCCATTTTGATCTGCACTGAATATTTTCCTGATTAATTTTGATTACTAATTTTAACTGCATTAATTAAGGAATAAATCAAATTTATAGCAGTATGACAGCAGAGCAACACCATTGAAATTAACATTTCAATTTCATTATTATTATTTAAAGGCATTTGTTCTTTTAGCACAGAAGATAAACACAGATGTATACTCGAAGTTATATTGTTAATATGTAAAATTTTACAGGCAATATTTTTGTCTGGAGAGGCAGCAGTTCAAAGACATGACTAATTTTTGCAAGCACAATGTTTATCTATGCATCTTTATTTGCTTCAGTCTACCAGAGTTTGATAAGCCCAAATAAATGTTTTGGGAGAAATATTACATGTTGTTCTTGAAAATACTCAAGTTATGTACTTGAGCCTATTGTAGGAACTAATGAATTAATGCTTCCTGGGACATGCTTGCTTGGTTTAATGAAACACACTACATGGATATGGTGAACATCCAGCTGAGCCTGGCTTTTGACAGCAACTGTGTTTTTTTCTTACTGCATTTATTTTTTGTTACTAAGTATTTTGCCATATAGCAGTGATGGTTCAACTCCCTGTCTGAAGTTGTAGATTAGACATTTCTAGAAAAAAATATAAGTTTAAAACCTTATTACAAACCTCCAGGATTCTCCAGTGTAAAATGTGACCACATACTTCTCCCTCCACAGGAACTAATACATGACTTTTGTGAAGGGAGTATTTAATTAAGAGACAGAAGCATAAAGGAGAGCTCATGTGAAAGGGAGCATGAGAGAGATAAAAAAGGAGAGAAAAGACAGGGCAAGGAAGAGTGAAAGGAGAGAGTGGGGGAAGAGAAAAAAACTAAGAAAGGAAAGTAAAAGAAGACAGAAAGAGAAAAGAGAGAAAGGGAGGCAAAGAGTGAGGATAAGAGAGGGAGCAGGTGGGGAAAGGTAAGAGGAGAAACAATGAGAGAGAAAGGAAGAAAGAGCATACTGGGGAGCATGTGAGAATTAGTGCTTGAGAAAGGGAAAGTGAGAGAAAGAGCTCAAGCAACAAAGAAATCTTGTGTGAGAAACATGGAGCTCAAGGGGCAAGAAAGGGTGAGCACATAAGAAAAAGCAAGTATGCACAAAAAACGCAAGTCCGTGTGAAAGAAGGAGGGCACGGGGAGTGGGATGCACAAAGAATTATGGGAGAATGAGAATGCAAGCAAGAAGTGGAGCACATGGGAAAGCACGAGTGCAAATGAGAAAGAACACAAGAAAAAGTGACCCTGTGTGAGAAAGAACAAGCACAATAAGAGGTGTGTGTGTGTGAGGGCACAGGAAAGAGAGTTAATGTGAGAAAGTGCAAGTGTGCAAGAAAGAGTTTGAGCGTGTGAGCTGGAAAGGAAGAGGTAGTGTCTGAAAGATAGCAAGACTGAAGAAGAATGAAGGGGACGAGGTGGAAATACATGGAGATTGAATGGGGCAGGGAGTTAAAGCTCATAAAGAGATTGGAAGAGGCACCACACCAGAAACCAGGAGAGAAGATGGCAGAAAAAGGGAAAGCATGCATGAAAAAATGGATGTGAAAGAACGAGAAGCTACAAGGATGAGGTTGAGAGAAAGGGTGTGAAGTCACACAAAAGGGTGGGGTCATGAGAATAGGGGCTTGTCAGAGTGAGCACACAAGAAAGAGAACAGGTTGAGAAAAAGAACAAGGACAAGAAGGAGAGAAAGAGCAAGTGCTTGGAGAGGGGGAGGTGGGGGGAAGAGGTTCCCCAAGAAAGGAAGCTCTCAAGAATGAGAGGCAGAAAGCTTTCATGATAAAGAATGCACATGAGAAAGGATGGGTGTGACAGAAAAGAAAAAGAACAAGCGTCCAAGAAATAAGGGAGAGCAAGCATGAAAGAAAGAGCAAGGTTGCTAGAAGAGGGAAGGGCATAAAAATAATAAGAACACAAGAAAAGGAGCTAAAGGGTGAGCAGATTAAAAAGTGATAGAAAAGGAGAGACAGAGGAGGAGACGAAAGAGGAGAAGGTAATATGAGGAGAGAGAGGGAAAGAAACAAAATGATGAATCGCAAAAGAGAAAGAATGGGGAAAGAGGAAGGGAAAGAGGGTGTAAGAGAAGGAAAGAGGGAAAATGAGGCAGGTAGACAGAGAGGGAGCATAAAGGAGAGAGATCGCAGGGAAGCAGAGTGCACTGATAAGCCAGAATGTTTAGGAAAGAGAGGTGATGTGAGAAAGTGAGCATAAGAACACAAGACAGCAAGAACAATGTTGCAAGAAAGGGTGCAAGACCAAGAGAAAGAGGGTAATGTTACAGAAATGGGGGCATGGCCATGAGAAGGGGTACAAGGGCACAATGCATTGATATAAAAGAGGGAGTGAGAGCACAAGTGGGCAAGGAAAAGCATGATCATATGTGATAAAGAGCTAGTGCACATGAGGAAATGTGTGTGTGCATCTGAGAGAGGAAGAGAGGGAGTTAAAGATGTCAGGAAGGGAAAGAATAAGAAGCAAAAAGAAAGAGAAGGATAGAGCAGAGGAGAAGTAGAGGGAAGAAGGAGTAGAATGGAGAAAGAGAGAAAAGAAAGAGGGAGCTTGTGTGCAAGGAACAGGGAGGGTGTGGAATGGAGAGAGATCATGTGCATGGGAGTGGGAGTGCAAGGGCAAGTGAAAGAGAGCGAGGTTGAAGACAAGGTTCAAGGAAAAGCATGGATGTGAGACAGATCTGGAAGAAAATAATTGTCTGTAGCTCTTTTCTTTCCTTTGCATGATACTATTATCACCATGGCATGCAGAGACTAGACTGACTGTAAGAAGGAGAGAAGCATTTAGTAATGCAGCCAGGCCATTCTCCAGATCAGGTTTAAATGTGGACTTCTGTGTATGGTGACACCCAGCTAAAATGAATAAGGAGTACATGGAGACGATTACATGGGAAGCACTACAAAGTTCAACCACTAGGATCTCTTCTGCTCACACTACACTTTGGAGGATGGTCTTTCCACACTCAGGTAATTCTTCGTTGTTAAAACACATATTTTTAAGTCCAATCTATTTCTAAGTATCATCATGTCCCAATAGCCATAGCAGCATTGGCATCTTTCTATTTCTATTATCCATATTCTATGGTTTCTTTAACATATAGAGGCTCCACTAGTTCATAATTTATCCACTACATCACTTTTATTAACACCTATTCTCTCTGTATCTTGCACCATAGAAACATTAGCTTTTAGTGCCAAGGCCTCCCTCTTTCAGTTGATAGCATTAGATGTAACACGTTTTGCATTGTGCTGTCACCACATCTTTAAACCAAAAATCAAAATAAAACATATAACTAGTTCAATGCTATTGAAAATCACTGAGATGATTAGAGTTTCCCTCAGTACTTTATATTTTAGTAGCAGAAGTGGTGGTTAGAATACTACCATATGGGAGAGAAATAGACAAATGAAAGTGATCTTATTTGGCTTAAACCCTAAGACAAGTGCTCAACTGGAACAACTGATCTGAACAACACTGTGATTAGGAGTGTCACAACCTTTTTGTACTGACCTTCTTACATGGATTTCTGCTGTACAAGAGGCTGACATTTCTTTAGTATCTGAAATACTTCCCTGTCTTCATTAGTTCCATTACTAATGCCACTGTTCACTGTCAAAGTAGGTAGGGCCTAGTCTTTCAGTATTGCCTTGTTTAAGGAAGATTTTCATGCCCGTCACATCCACTTTCTTATGGAAACTTGACTGAAATAACGGGGTTTGGGGTTTTTTTTTTGAAACAGAAATACATTTTCCTGCCTCTCTCTTAGTAAATGGAATGATGGACAAGAACGAATCAGGGTAATGTGGTAAGATCATCTGCCCTGGTGCCCCCTGCCAGAACAGTCCCCGGCCCACGCTTTTTATGTCAACTAACAGACACCCAAATGATTCCTTGGCACAGATGTTAAAATACCATCAAAACTACACTTGACAGGTAAGTTGCACGCAGCCACGTTGTTTTTGAGGGTTTGCTAGAACAGGAACAGGTCCTGGGCACATCCCAAATCTGTGTACTTTATTAATTGGAGCCTCTGTAAAGAAATATCTGCAAATAATATCCGTGAAGAAATATCTGTAAATGCTACCAAACGAGAAAAAGTATACCCTGTCAGGAAATAGTAGGATAGGTTTAACTGACAATATTCCAGGTGAATTGGTGCTAACCCCGGTGTGCATCCCCTTGATATTGGAGAGTCGATACAGGAAAATAGTGTAAGAAAAATATTCTACCTTAACTGAAGGACCTCATAATTCAATAATAACTTTCATTTCTCAGATTTGTCGGATTCTACCATTTATTAGACAGGGTACCAAAACAGATGGTTTGGTGGAATAATTCCTTGCAGTTCATATGGAAGTAGTGCTTGATTTGGACCCCTCTCTTGTATATTGCCCATAATACAAACAGTATTGTTCTGATTCAATTGTCTGACATGCTAAGCACCATGAGATGGAAAAGACACTGCAAATTCAGGGTCTAAGGTTGACCTTTTAACATAATGTATCTACAAAAGAAGGGACATTCATCCTTTTGATTATTTTGTAAATGGAAGAGGCACACAAGGTTTCGAAGGCAAATCTAATTTGTCTGCAAATCCCTTGAGACCAAGGCAATGAGTCTGATGCAAAAAATAATCTCAGTGGAGAAACCAAATAATTTTGAAGTCAACTCAGGACACAAAGTACTGCTGGGGAAACACACTGTGCTGGAACACTCCTACTCGGAGATCAAAGGACTCCCAGGTGGTGACAGAGGGGAGTAATTTCTGTTTGCCTCCCTGGAAAGGGCAGAGGCTCCAAAAGCCCTACACCATCTTGTGACTATCGTGTGTCTTCAGCCTCCATGTCACCACTTGCCACACTGGCCCATAACACTGTGTCTCTCCTGCTAAAACTGTCTCAGTTTTATGGACAGGCAGGAAGGCAAACCCACAGAGAGTCAAAGTCAACAGCATGAACTGATGTTCTTTTAACTACACTGGTGTTCCTCCACTTTGGATGAACCAGAAGTCTGGATACACTGTTTTTAAACAGAATATTCTTGTAATTCCCTCATCTTGCAGATTACTTCAACCACTATACTGTGTAGGGTAGAAAACTATTTTCTGAGCTATAAACCAATGTTTTTTAACAATATATGCATATGTACACACATATATACATGCAAACACACACACTTTGCAGTCTGAAATTTTGTCAGTAAGTCTCCACAAGGTAAACCCTTGCATGAGAACACTAATTTTTTTGACAGCTCTTTTTGTTCTGTCAATAATCTAAATTTCTCTGCCATGGTTCCAGGTTTAGCAGTTGCTCCAGATGTTCACTTGATGTAAATCTGCTGTGATTTCTACTCATCAGTGGCTGTTAGTATCTACTAAAGAACCTGACTCCTCTAGCATCTTTAAAAGTTGTCTTTAAATCCTAATTATGTTGTTGCTGCACATTATTTCTTACTCGACTCACTTGAATAGAAAAATACCCTCATATTGCTACTTCAACCACTTTTTTAGCCTGTCTTTTCAAGTCACAAGTCAACGGAGTAAAAGTGGCTAGTGTACATCTTTGGATCACTAGCTCATTTCCAAGCTAGACAATCTGATTACAGAAAGAAACTGCACTGCGTCACATGCATAGGGAGGACTGCACAGGGCTCTTCATTTTATGAAACACATAAATGACCTATAAATTATCTTTAGATGTGGATAACTTGTGTTTTTCTGGCTGTGCAAAAGGTTACTAAAGCGGACCGAATGGCTGCCCTGTAAAGCTTGTAAAGAGCGGAGGTTATCTTCTTAGCAGCAGTCTTTAAACAGAACTAATTATTTCATTACAGAAACTATCATGGCACCAGCTTTCACTTGTCTGAACCACCCATTATTGCTGCAGTCATTACCTCTCCCACAGAAAATCGTGTTGCTGCATACTGAGCTTAAGAGAGAAAGTGGGGCTTGACTTTCTCTCACCCGCACAGCGTACCTGACATTTTGCCTAAATGTTGATTTCTCAATCGATATAAGGCACAACACCTCTTTTAAAAGTGAATTACATACCAAACAAGAAGCTGCTCCAATGAAACAGTAAAGCACTGGTAGGACAGTTCTTTTCCGAAGAACTTCAAAAGTGAGTATTTTCAAGCTGTTACAGATTGTACCACGAAGTCATAGTTAACTTCGAACAAATACACAGGCATTCACATTAAATTACGATCAAAATTTTCATTGAATTCCCAGGGAATTATTTTTCTGAGTGACTCTTACAAAAGAATCCTGAAATACCACTGCATTTTACTTTAAGTGAAAAACAGCTTTTAATCCTTATGATCTAGAAAACACCAGTACTCTGCACTAAGATAGCTTTAGCAATCAGCAGCAACGGTTTACACAAAGCAGCTTCCCTATTTGAGTTTGTGTTAGGGCAGCTTGAACATTGATTTTTATTGTTCTTTCTAAACATATGGGGAAGATATACTAAACATCTGGACAAAAGATGAAAAATGGGCAAACAGATCTACTGTGCTGGGTAAATACAGCAAATATACTCAGCTAATTACCATTACTAATACTGGGCATTGGTACTGGCAGATGGTTAAGCTTTTAAACCAGAAACAGTTTCTGTGGATTTCCTATCCTGATTTACCTGTTCATTCTGAGCAGTTGCCCAGTTGCCTTGGGGCAAGGAAAGAGAGGAAAAAAAAAAAAAAGAGAGAGAGAAAGTGAAAAGAACCCAAACAACCCCAGCTAAAGAGGATCTTAAGTCCTCAGTCCTCTGTGAGCAAATATTACCATATGACTAAATTAGCCCTCATGAGTATCTATTCATGCTTGGGTAATAGAAAGCTATTATTCGAAAAGTTCTAGTAGTTCTCCCAAACTACTGAAGGAGGGAAACAGATACTATCATCTTAAAAAAAACAAACCCAGCCTAAAGCAAATTATAACACACATATATTTAGCAATCTTAACTTATATATAAGGCGTTTCACTGTGTTTGGATCAAACGCCTCATGTCTAAATCGGCATGGGTTTGCAGTAGTCACAGATAGTGCATGGTACATTTGTTATACATTCTTTGCTTCATATTTTTATGGAATCACATTTTGCCATGTATAATTTCTCATACAAAAGCTCCTTCGTCTAGGCTAGAGAGCCTTGCTGTTGTTATACAACCCTCGCACAGTTCGTGATATAAAACCTTCATTATTGCTCCATCGAAACACACCCACCAGTTCAGTTTATGAACTCAGTAATCCACTAAATAAAAACATGTGTGTGTGCACTTACCAGAGAAAAACAGAAAAGATTCATGTTGGTATTGAGATCCACTCCAGCACCCTAAAACTCCGCTCGACAAACTCCCGCCGCACAATGCAGCTCCTCCTTGCTCTCCCAGCTGTTTGTACATTTCCCCCTGGAGATTACTGCAAGATAAAATCCCTGCAATAATCCACTGGATTCAGAGCCCATTATCAAATGAGACAGGCTTCCCCAGGCCAGTACAAACTGCTTTCTGAATTAAAGAACCGTGTTTACTAACAAAACATAAGCATGGTCTGAATGATTTTCATGAATTTAGAAAATGCTCTCTTTGCAGGCTGTTGTTTCCATTAAAGTTTGTCATCCAAGAGAAATAAAGCTCTTTCTGTCTAAGACCACTGGAACATACAGCTAACTCCAAGGTAAATCTTCTCAGCTTGTTCAGATTATCAAGAGACCCATAGAATTTCTCCTGAAATGCTGGTCTCCTATACATATAAATTGATTTACAAAATTCAGTAATTATTATTGACTACATTTTAAATGGAAGTATTTCCTTAGGGACCAGGGAAAAAAAAAAAAACAACACAAAAACTGTGAGCCACAACCAAATTATTAAAAAAATCCACAGCTAACCAAATAACCATACAAACCCCTCATGCTCTGGGCCTGTGCACTAGATACCAAACTGGTGCCTGACCTGTTGACTGCTTGATGATGAAGATTAGGACTAAACCAATTTTGCTGTTTGAAAACATGGCAAATCTGGAAAATAAGAAATTGGGAGTGGTCAAAGCTGATCCATGGGTTAGGACTATTATAATGTATACAGACAGGCAAACAAGGAATAAGCAATTGTAAAGAAAAACAGTAGCCTATGTCACTAGCTGGTATAAATTGGGAAAATTTCATCACCTGTAGTGGAGTGGAACTGTCTGACAAAGAATTAAAGCCGAAAGCACTGTGAGTCTCCATTTTTTTCAGACTATAAAATACCTGAAATAAGGCTGGTTTTGGAATAATATTGCTTACCAAACCACAATTAATTTCTATAGCTTTTATGTGAATGCTATGAAATTTGCTTACATGAACAAGCAGCAGTCGGTATCAAAACACCACAAATGAAAAGGTAGTGTTATTTTGTGAACAAAATCTTGATTTCCTTTGTTTGGGCCCAGAGATTCATATTTGTAAATGACAGGCATCTCATTCATCACTCATACTTCTGAATATTTCAGTTTATTATATTAATTTTCCAGTTGAATCTGCATACCACTGAAATTGAAATGACTGTACTTTGTCAGAATAAATACATTTTAACATAATTTAGTTTGCTCTCTGAGCAAAACCCAGATAAGACTCAAACAAACCGACAAACACCAGAGGACAGATAAGATTCAAGATTTTAAAAGAAAAAATCTTTAGTTTGCACTTTTCCAATTTGCTGTGAATTATATAAAAGTCTTTTTGAAGGCTTTCCCCAGACTTCCTTTTCAGTTTTAATTTCAGGTTGGTTTTGCATATTAGAAAAGTAGGCCTGGTTATGAAGAGCTTCGTGATAAATGTTATAGTTTAGAAGCAAATTAATGAGAGACTTCTCATTTACTCCTCACATAAACTTGAGAAACAGTAACAGATTTTGTCAATTACCACCTAGTGACACTTCCCTAATGTGATTACACAAAAATAGACATTTGAGAGGCCTAGCTTGCCACAGATGGGCTTGCATTTGCTTTATGGCTCACTTACTAGTTTCCTCGTGAGGGAGCAAGTTCTTATCCTTCCCGTGCCTCAGGTTCTCCAGCTGGAAATCTTAACTAAGAGCACAAACCTCATGTGCAAAGTACTGTGAAAGTAATGATCAAAAGCACCCTTTCCCAGCTAAAGAGAATTGCCCCTTTCTTTCTTTAATGCCTATTTACAGTAATATCTATCTGGAAAACTCCAGAAAGACTGAAGAGCTAGTAATATGACAATAAGTAACTCAAGAGAATGTGTCTTTCATTCAGACCAATTTAATCTCTTGATTTTAAATTGCAGCTTTTGAGGTGATTTGGCTATGTATATTTAAAGCCTTTAGGGGGACGTTTCTTAATTTTATACCACAGATCCTCAAGGTAGGAGTAACCAAGAAAGCTCAAACCCTACACTGAGCTATTAAATTTTTATTTTGCTTATATTCTGCATACATGCAGAAAAGAGAATAATTCAAGAAGAAAATCAAAATATAAAAATAAGTATGTATTCACAGTTACAGATACGCATGTATGGCAAGCAACTATGGTAGGAAGGCAAAAGTGCAGAGCTGTCCGAGAGAGATAAATGCTCATCTGGAAACTTTCTAAGGCATTGGGCCAACTCTAGTTTCAGTTGTTCCTGCTTCACCATTTGGACAGGTGCAATTCATCACATCAGGCTTGAAGTCTCACAAGGTAGGCACGATTCCACTGGAGTAAAATGTGAAAACCAGAGGCAGGCTTTTCACTAATAAAGAGCTAGAGATTAAAGCTGAGAGTCATCCCGGGTCGGACTCTGTGGACGTCTCCAGAGTGCACGGCCTAGACTGCTTGTTTGACTTCCTTCATTCTCCAAAAAGCAGACCTCCAGCGTTCAGTTGCTCTCATTTCCACATCCTGGTGCATTCATCCTTCTATTTCCATCTGTATTAGCTCTCTGTTTGTGTCTGTACTGAAGGCATTATGGTCACAGTACTTGGTGAAAGTTTTTCCAGTCAGGTTTGAACTGTTCAGTTCAAATACCCTGCTTGACAAACAGAAATTTAACCCTCTCTGATTTCCATTCTGCTGGGCCAATGGCTTTACAAGAAATAGCTTTCAGTGAAGACTTCAAGTGGGATCCCAAAGCGCTGCTGCAGATATTCTGGATGCAAGCCACTAAAACTCTGAGACTAAAGACTGCAAATTTATTACATGTTTTTGAGTCAGTAACTGTCAGTGTTAGGACTCTCCTTATGAAATGGTAACATTTTAGACATCTACTGTTTTCACTAATACAGCCTTCTGTGAGGGTCAGGTTTGTTGATAGGTGTAAACTATAGATGACATTGTTCAGCAGATTCCAGTCCTTGACTAACATATAATTACAAACTGTGAGAAAACACTTACTATAATAATTAAAATAAGAAACAAGAGCTTATGATTGGTTTATCAGGATGAATAATATAAATATCATACTCAGCAAGAATTTATAATGCCACTTGATATCACAGCCATCTGTGTAAAGAATTTGAGCTCTGAATGTAACTAAAAAACAGTAACTAAGTAGAGCAAGTTTGAAGGTAACACCAGAGTTGTGACATCTATTTACATTTTATCTGGTATAAATAGAGAATTTCACTGCAGCACTAGCATAACGGAACAGCAAACCCACACTATAATGAGGGTACAAGAATGAGTTTTATCAAAAAGGAAACACTTGAACCTTCATTTCCCAGCTCTAATCTTGAACCACTCTTAGCATTTAATGCTTTTTCTTCACTGTAACATGATTTCTACATGCTTGGGCTCTAAATCCTTGCCATAAAAAAAAAAAAAATTAAAAAAAAAGTGCACAAATCAAATCTTTCATATATTGAGTTTTCTATTCCTGCACAATGAATAGACTGCATAGCTGAGATCTCTAGGCATCCTTGGCCTTTTCAGGAGACTGGATTTCAGTTGTGTGCTCACAGTAAGTGGCAAACCATAATCTACTGTGGCATACGAACTTTTAAGTTGAGCCATGATGAAGGTGCTCACAATTAGGCCCTGCCTCCAGGCTTCCAGTCCAGTGACAGCCATTCTACTGGTGCACCTTCATCTGCCACTGGGAGAACTCATCAGCAGGACTGCGTAATTCACAGATTTCTTTGGTTTGCTGGACAAAGGAAGAATAATGTATTAGCAGTTGTTAACTTGGACACATCTCAGCAAATCTGGAACTAATATTTACTCCTATTTTCTTCCTCCTTCATTTATTCCTCTTATAGCATATCTATCCTTAATTAAAATGTACAACTACCTCTCTTGTGATCATCATTTATCTGTCATCTCAGTGTTTTCAGACAGGTTTAAAACTAAGAGCAACAGTGCTACTGCCTGATATAGCACAAGTTTTAAACATGAAACCAATCATATGCAAAGTGGTCACATTTCTCTATTCACTCCACAGAAAAGGCTGAATTATGACTTTATTATCATTCCACAGTAAACATAGTGCATTGCTACTATGATCCATAGGCTATCCTGGTGGAAAGTGGGGGATTCAGAAATTAAGTCAGCTAGAGGTTTCCTCTTGTCTCTCCCATTTCCTTTGGAAAGAAGAACTTTCAGCAAATGCCTACTTGGTACACCACATGAAGGCAGTCATGTAGGTGGCACACTGGATAAAATCCCTGCATCATTTCAGCTCCTTCTGTTCACTTCCAGCAGGCAGGTGAGGAAGCAATTCTGTGCAGAATGCTTTCCTTGTTGATCCACAACCCATGACCAAGTTGAACCCAGGAGACTGCTGCTGTAAGAGAGGTTTAACATTTTTTATCATGAAAGTCCCCCAAAGACACTCCAAATGGTGGAAAGCTCCAATTCAGACCACAAACACAACAGCGTCTCTAAGGCAGAGCTACCAACATTTGATATTCCTGAATCAGATGTTCCAATCAGTGGCTCTAAATTACATCTACTTAATAGTCTGGAAAGGACCCATGAAGTACCAACTAAAAATCGGATTCCTTAAACGATATTGATTTTTTTTTTCTTTTAGAATCTCCTTCAATTTAGAGACAGCTTCTTCATTTCCTCCTTTTACATTCAGCAGCTAATTAAAAATGGGTAAGAAAAAAACTTCACAACCCTCCTCACCTCTGCCAAATTGCAATATTCTGTTCCTCCTTTGAAAAGACAATTTTACAGGAGCAGTGATCAATTCAACACAGCAGTTTTTACACCTCTGCAACAAGGATTTTCAACAGAGTTTAGCTCAGTTAGAGATTATTTTAAACTTACTCAATGTAAATAGCTATAAAATTTACTTCAGCACAGAAAATCAAGCAAATAAAGACAAGAAGAGCCAATATTCTCTAACTCAAACAGGCAAGTGAGATGTTTTCATAATTCCAGAATCCAAGGGAAGCTCTGAGTCTATTAAAGTCACTGGCAAAATTCCCACCAAATTCTCTGCAATCAGAATTTCACACACCTTCTCCTGCTAACTGATCACATTTAAACATAGCATCATAAAAGCCCATGGTGCTTTCCATATGATTCATAATAACATCCAACTGTGCCTTGAAGCTAAGATTCCTTTTAGAATAAATAATCACATTTTTCTTTCCCTTGTCCCAAAGATTCCCACCCCCAACATTTATATTTTAAGCAAAAGAAAAACTACATTTCTGTTTTAGAGAGGAAATGTTTATTTCCTAAACAGGAGGGCCAAATCCCCTGCTCTATAATTTACTGAAACTCAATGAATCAGGCTCACACATTCTTTATTGCTATCTAGCACTACACTGCTATTTAGAGTGAAAACTGCTAACTTCTATCATCAGGTCAATTTATGTATTATCAGACAAAACTGATGTCTACAGTGAATTATGGGTATAGGAGTCATTATCTTCCCGGAGCACCTTGAAAACGAGATGTCTAATCTCGGTAATGTAAGTTTCCTGGTTAAATAAATCCCCTGTGCTTAGTAATTCTATGCATTTACAGAAAAGATGTCACCCCCCCCACCTCCTTAGACTTTAAAAAACATTTTAAAGCCTCAAGGGGATTTGAATCCTCACTAAACAGAATTGATTTCTGTACTTACTACTTAGTATTCTTAATCACACAGTTCATGCATTTTTGTTATGTAATGGATTGGGAAATTCAAAGAACCAGCCTGTTTTCCAAACATTCCATTTCCCATCACCCCACTTCCCTTTTACTTTGATGTCTTTTTTTTTTTTTTTTAATATCAAGATGACAGTGTTATTAAGCACACTCTGCTGGAAACAGCCCCAAACAATCAGTGCTACCTTCTAAGTTTGTAGCCACCCAGGCCTTGTGTGAGCATTTAGAACAGAATTTCCAAAGGCTAGCAGAGGCTTTCCAATCCACTCTGCAAGAAAGATTGCCTCTCCACTTTTGCCTATGAGAATTCAGGTTAAGGACTTTAGTCATCTATTTCTTCCTTGAGAGCGTGATCCAAAGGTAAATGAAGCCAAAAGGAATCCATCTATCGATCTGAGCATTTCTGGCAATTTAATTCAGAGTTCCTCTAGCAATTTATACACTATGCTGGATACAGCCTGAGGACGCACCTTTGTCAGTGACAGGACAGTGGAATTGAATTCCCTCTCACCAAATTTGCTGACAACACCAAGCTGTGTGGAGCAGTGGATGCAGTGGTGGGAAGGGATGCCATCCAGAGGGACCTTGACAGGCTTGAGAGGTGGGTCTGTGTGAACCTCGTGAAGTTCAACAAGGCCAAGTGCAAAGTCCTTGCGCCTGGGTCAGGGCAATCCCAAGCACAAAGGCAGGCTGGGTGGAGAATGGATTGAGAGCAGCTCTGAGGAGAGGGTCTTGTGGGTGCTGGTGGGTGAGGCTGGACATGCCCCAGCCATGTGCACTGGGAGCCCAGAAACCCCCCGTGTGCTGGGCTGCATCCAAAGCAGTGTGGGCAGCAGGGGAGGGAGGGGATTCTGCCCCTCTGCTCTGCTGAGACCCCACCTGCAGTGCTGCCTCCAGCTCTGGGGTCCCCAAAATAAAAAGGATGAACATAAAAAGGAGCTAGTCCAGAGGAAGCCACAATGATCAGAGGGTTGGAATACCTTGGTTGTTCAGCCTGGAAAAGAGAGGGCTCCAAGGAGATCTGAGAGCAGCCTCCCTGTACCTAAAAGGGTCAACAAGAAAGCCAGAGAGGGACTTTTTGCAAGGGTATGCAGTGGTAGGACAAGGGGGAATGGTGTTAAACAGAAAAAGGATAGGTTTAGATTAGATATTTGTTGTGGTTTTGCTCAGTAGCTCCTGGGGCTGAAGATGGTTTTTTCTAGGTAGATTTCTGGACAAGAAGCCAATTGAAAAGCTCAGTAACGCCTTTGCTAATTACATTTTTAAGAAAAACAGAAGAGAAGGTTAATTGCGCAGTTGAAATTAAGAGCAGCAGCCATGCAGAAGAAGGAAGATCCATGGTAAGCAAGTGTCCCCTTGCAAGACCATGATAAAAAAAAACCTTCAGGGCCTGGGTAACCCCCAGCCTCCAGTCTTAGCCCAAGAGAGGGGTAGGCCCAGTCCTGGAAGCCAACACAAAGCAAGAGAGAAAGAGAAAGAGTTCCAGCTGCAACGAAAGTGCTGCAAAGTTATTGAAGAGAGCTAAAACTCCAAGAATGGAGAAAGAGACTGCTTCTCCTCCTTGGACTGATATAAAAGGGGGAGGAGTATTTCTATAAATATATAGTACCTTTTACTTAAGTAGGATTATTGTAAATGTAGTTCTTTAATAGTTTTTATTTTGCTAGTAATAAATGCTCATATTATTTTCCCCAAAATCCAGTTTCTTTTGTCTGCATAAACCTTCTCTCAACTAACAGTAATTGTGTGAGGAGTGTGAGCAAATTGACCCAAAGCAAAACCACAACAATATTGGAAAGAAATTCTTTCTTGTGAGCATGGCAAGACCATGGAACAGTTTGCCCAGGGAAGTCGTGGATGCCTCATCCCTGGAAGTGTTCAGCGTTGGATGGGGCTCTGAGCAACCTGGTCTAGTGGAAGGTGTCCTTGCCCATGGAAGGGTGTTGAAACAAGATGATCCTTAAGGTCCCTTCCAACCCAAACCACTCTGTGATTCTATGATTCTAGGACAATCCTAACTTGCACCCACTGCCTGTGGCCATAGGCACCTACTCCCGTTCCCAAGCACCTCCTCACCTCCAGGAGGTAGTCACAGATGGCTGCTAACAGCACCACGCTCCAAGTGAAACAGTAAGAGCCAACTGGCTCACACAGCACACCCCTCCCACCCCCGCACCTTGAGGAATAGCTTCTGAACAGAATATACTATTTTGTTCATACCATCATCTTTTCTGCAGTTTTCTGGGCTGGTTCTGGTTCCTAGCCAGCCAGTTCTGACTTGCATCTGCCTATCTTTGTAGTCACAACATCAGATTAAAAATATGCTTCTGTCCTCAGGAATCTACCCTGACACTCTTTAGCCCTGTGTGTGCTCTCACTCTCAAACAAAACAGGAGTAACTCACTGGCAGACAGTGATGCCGCAGTAGTATCCAGAACAAAAAAAAAAAAAAGCCTAAGAATTACATTTGTTAGCTCCTGCCTCATGTTTTAATTTTTTTATCAGGTTTGTGTGTGACTCACCTTTCAGAAAATCAGAATTAGGAACTCAGAAATTCCCCACTCAATTTTCATATATCTCATGGATCCTTAGCTGATTTAGATATGTACCTGCTGCCTCTTTTACAAATCATTCCAAATAAATTCTGCTGCACAAGCACCACATTTTGACCACACTAATTCTAAATTAGATTCAAGAGCTTTTTAAAACCATCTTTCTGATAAATTATTTTATACAACCTGAGAAGACCAGTAAGCCATGTCAGTTATACATTAAAGACTATACAGCTGCTGTTGTGTCAAATAAAGCTTTTCTCTAACCCTCTGCAACTTAGGTTTCAATCTCTACTTAGTAAAATAAAATGAGATTCTAATATTCTAGACCACTTCTGAAGTGTGAGCACCAACGCACCCAGGAAATACAAAACTTTCTGCAAAGACAATGGTCTAAACACTTTGGGGCTGCAAATAGAACCGTGAGCTGGAATCAACCACATAACATATTTCATGTTTCGGCAAGAAATAGATGCGGCAACAGAGAGCACTTCTTCCCACCTAGCTGTTTTTCATGGCCTAATAGCTCCACACTGTTTGGACAGACCATTTATAGTCTTTGAAGTTACTCTGGGTAGACCCTTAGCTGGTAGGTATTAGCAAAGCCTCGTATTTCTCATCTGGGTTGTGCCAGCCCATCTGGTGTCACCAAGCAGTTACACCCGTGTCGCTAATCTTTATGGCAGTGTTGTTTTTTAGAGGCAAGGATACAGCAACTGACTCAGTGGCAATTTGAGCTCTTTATGTCCCTGTGCATATGATTGCAGAGCCTCCAGCTCAGTGTCCTCGTTTTTGACTATTCATGGCCCTGCTACACTGTCTTACTGCCTCTCCACTTGTTATAGCACTTTCTATTTCTTCTACATACATACTACACCATGTGAGAGACAAACTGTATTTGCCTTTTAGGGCCCCTTTAAGAGAAATGGCAGTTCTTGTGCCCTATTGCAACTCATGCCTTTATGTACCTGCAAAATATGACCTGTCTGTACCCCCTATTACTGCCTTTTATTAAGGTAATCAAATATGCACAAGAGGCTGATGTTAAGGGGAAGAAGTCAGTACACTGCTGTCAGGACACACAGGAACAACACACGGAGCATCAGCATGTTCTAAAATATTTAGGGGAAAGAAAATTTAAATTTGATTATCACGTCCCAGTAAAAAAATTGCATCAGCTACACACTGTCTGCACCAGTCGCATTAATCCCAGGCTTATACAGTGGGAACTGTAGATGCCATCTGCAGCCCTAGAATAATCTTGGCAGCACACCAGCACATGTTCATTTCTGTGGGGAACAGCCTTGCTTGCTGTAGCTGAGTCCTCATGGTACCTCAGATGGCCAGATTTTCTCAGAGCTAGTAACTGGATATTATCACTCATCTAAATCCATCCTAGTTAAACAAGATGCTTGGAGCTGGCAGTTCCAGAGACTTTATTAAAGGTTGAGCAGGTAACCTTTCTTGCCTCCTTGCCCTGATTTATCAGAACACGATTACCTCAGGCAACTGACCAAAAGCCTATGATGGATAACTTGAAAACTGGAACACACATTAATAAGGAAAAAAAAAATAGAGGGGAAAAAACAAACAAACAAACCAAAACAAAAAAACCCACCTAAAACAACAAAACCAAAAATCCCACTGCTGAGGAAATTTCAGCTTTGTTCTGCTTCAGGTAGAACAGAGTCTTTCAACAGCACAATTAATATCATCCTAATGAATTACAGATGGATTGACAGGGGAGACAGAGGAAACTGCAAAGCATTATTTCTGTATTTGAATAGGAACTTCTACCTGGATAACCTAACTTCTTTTTATTTATGAGAACAAGGAACAATCAGGACAGTTCTTGACGAGGACTGCCATCCACCAATCTGTAAAAAGGGTACAGACAACAGACACAGTTACAGTTCAAAGACTTGTACATCAAAGAGTGACCCATCCCCCTGTGACTCCCCCTGCTCTTATTTCACTCAAATTCTTCAAAGTAGGATTCAGTGGAATAGATGACTGGGTTTTTTTATCCTGGATAACCACGGATCAGCCAAGATTTACTCTAACTCTATTGAATCCACATGTAGTTCAAACCCATGTTACCCTAATAACACAGAAAGAAAAACACTGCTGTATGCAGAAAATAATGTTCATGAATAAACTCCAAATATCCCTCAGGAACAGCTCAGTGAACCACACATGTATTGGTTTAGTGCTACAAACTTCTAGAAGCAGTTTTACCCAGTATTGTTTCTAGGTGGGACTTCAAAATGGCTCTGCTGGCCACACCTTCTCACCTTCATCGTAGGCACTCACATGGTACCACTGTTATCATATCAGAAATGTAATAATCTTTAGCACAGTTATCCTTTCAGCATCCCTATGACGAGGAATGTGGGACTATACCAATATTATCACACAGCTGAGCTTACTGTCTGTATCACTAAAAAGCATAATCATATACATGTCATTCTACCAGTTACTGATGATGGGGTGTCTAAAGCCAAAACACTGATTTTCAAATATGTAGTTTCAGTTGCTTCCCCACTCTTAACATGCTTCATGATACTTAAGAAATGCAAAGTCTGTCTGTGAAGAAATTCAGATACTGTAGAATTCTTGGTAATATTTAGCAGCTAGACAGCTACCCTACATTTAAGCTAAATCAGGATCTATAATTTATGCATTCACGTTCCTGTGTTACCTCTGTGGTTAATCTGCTAGCTTTCCTCAGAGCAAACATACCCAGGGAAGCTTTGTAGAGAATAAAGGCAGAGGAGTGGACAGGACTTACCCCTCCTGCTGCCTCATACCTGGCAGCCCACCAGTCACAGCCCAGAGACTGCAGCATCCTTTCTCACCAGGGTTCGAATTTTCTTTTTGTTTTTCTGTTCTCCTCCTCTGTGTGATTTCTCCAACCACCAGGTGAGAGACTTTCTCCTTCTCCAGAACCTTGAATCAGCTGTTCTGCTTTATACAAATTAATTTTTTATCAGTTGAGCTAAGGAGATGTGTGAATGTGTGTGCATGTGTTTGCACATGACTCCATGGCCTGGTTGGTAGAGCAGTCACTTGACAGAGGATACCATTGGATTTCCCAGTCCCAGCTCCAATACAAAATAAATATTAATTTAGCTCACTGGAGCAGAAATTAAAACTCTTGCAGCAAGTAAAATAAAACATTTTTGAGGACTGGCTATGGGTACTCAGGTAAGAAGTCTGCAGCAGATAGGTATTTGAATCACACACCAGAGTTGTAGATTTGTGTACTGAGATGCTGTGTGCAGCATTAACCACAGGGAAGTCAGTTGGTTTTGTCAACACTGCTTTGCTGGAAAAAGCTGACTGGATTGAGTGGACACAGGGAATCTCAGCTGAGAGAAAACAGTGAGACTGTGAAAACTGAATAGGAGAGGATAAATGTGCATGCACATGTCCTAGCCCAGAACTGGAAACTGCTACTACAAGTGGTGTCAGCCACAGCCATACCTTTGCTGGATGTCAGTTTACACTTTACTTATAAAGATGACATATTATTTATCTCACATACAGCAAGCGAGGCATAATATATTATTAAGGGATTAGATAGCCAATAAGAAAAAAACACCATATGAGGGCTGGAATTTTATTTCTGAATATGACTAATAACAATTTCAGTCACTGTTGGAGATGGGATACTCATCTATTCTTGTCCAAACATCTCAGTTCACTAACTAGTATGCCTGCTCATGGGATCTTAAGTACTCCAGAAGCATTTTCCCGTTTTCAAAAGGTGTCCTACACTTGCATGTTACCTGTTGACTTCATATTAATCATAGCAGCAAGCCTAAAAAAAGCCAGAGGGAGCAGAGATGAATAGAACAATAGATAGGAGATGAGAAACAGATCTGCAGCAAACATTTGCAGTGGAAACTGGGACAAAAATGCCATGTAACAGAGAGTTTCAATGCAGCTGTCTGAGAGGTCCAGGCCTTCATGCAGAAGTCCCACTGAATTTGATAGAGGAATCTTATGGAAATTTTTTTAATCAACTTACCACTTTCAGGATGAAATGTACACTCTTGAGGCAGAGAACTCTATGTGTATATATACACAGTGGATTCCATGAACCATTTTACAATAAAATCTAGAAAACCTGCAAGTATAAATCTGCTTTTCTCTTTCTTATGAAAATCCATGTTCTATTAATGGGCTTTTACAGAAGAACTCTGTAATGTCATATTTACAGAAAACCACAGTATACTTGCCACTTGAGGATTGCAGTTCTGGATTTGTAGAAACTCAGAAATCTTTGAAATACTAATGCAGTCCTAAAGCTCTGATAAATCCAAGTGCACAGCTGAAACAGAAGTGTCTAGAAAAATTGCCAAAGCATCCAAGTGAAAACAAACATGAGGGGGATATAATTACAAGGGATAACAAGACTTCGGTTGTAATCTCTTGCATGTATTGGTATTATCAGCTGAATCTTTGGATAGGTCTGATCCAAAGTCTGCTAAATGTTAATGAGCGTATTTTTTCTGATTTTAATAGGTTCAGATCTTAATCCCAAACTATTTTGATTTTGTGATGTGTAGCTTGGCGTATGAACACAAACCTTGCCTGACATGAAGCATCACAAACATTGTCTCATTATTCCTTATTTTTTATATAACAAAAAGAACTTCTTTAAAAATAAAGGCTCAGGATAATAAATTTTTCAGCAGTGCATTTCTTGAGTCCATGCATTTAGATTTTGGCTTAGATGTACAATGATCAATATTTCTAGGTGAAGCAATTAATTTCCTCTGTTTGGCATGTGAATAAAACTCTTGCAGTGCAACTTTGACTTTCATTTTAGTTGCAGTCTGTTACTGCTAATGAAAAAAAAATACTTCCTAGCTTTTCTAATGTATCAGCTGGATAAATTGTTAACACTTAAGAACTCCCTAGGCAGTAATGAATGACACAGTTTTCTGTGTTATCCCTGATAAAGTTTAGGATATGGAAAGCAGCTTAATCCTCTTTCTATACTCTCCCATCTGTGCTTTGGAGCTACCACAGTAAATTACTACATACTGAAACCCTGCTTCAGATGCAATTTCATATTTTCAAAGCTGAGATAATTTTACTCCACAGTGTATTTTTTAATCTTTGTAAAAAAAAAAAAAAAGTAAAATGTTTAAGGGAGCCAGGTCAGATAAAACTGTTGAATTTAAGAGAGGGATGGTAGTTTTCCGTGAAGTAAACCTTTTCTAAAGGTTACTTGCAATACAGAGTTAAGCCAGACAAATCACTTTGTTTATAGAAAATCTGCAATGCAAAGTGTTATGACTTAGCTCAATTGTAATCTTTTGTTAATTATAAGACATTCTTTATGCAGGAATAGTTGCTGACAAATATGGCTTGAGGCACTCTTTTTATTGCATCTTAAATATGTTATTGCCTGTGCTTAATGTCTTTGATCCTGCTTTCATTTTGCAGAATGATTTTACTTGGTGCAGTTTTGCCATTAACCTGCTCAGTCACAGTTAGGGCTCATTTCTTTCTCTGTGAGGGAAGCTTAAGTTTTGTGTTGGATTTCTCTACATTTTATCAGATGTGCCTTTTGCTGCTAACTATTAAGGATAAAGGGACTGATTTAGTATCTATTGGAGTAAATTGACTGACTCAGTTCAGAGGCTGAGCATAAGCAGCTGCTCCACGAGTAAAAGTGAACGCAGAGAGAGAGATTTAATAAACTTCTCCGTCTTGCATTTTTCTGTATCAACATAAAAACCTACATTCAGTAAAACTACTGAGATCCAGACAGTTCAGTGTCTTGCTCAGGTCACCATATGGTTGTGAAACAGCTGGTTCATGTTAAACCTTCACAAAATTGAGATTATACTTGCAGGAAGAAGCAGATACTTTGAAGAATCTGCAGCCACAGTGCAGCATCTAAAGCAGACAGCCACAAATCATCAAAACACTCCGACAGAGAAAGAGTTCCTCTGTAACCCCTTGTTACTTTGAATTTCAAAACAACACCTTACTACTTATCCTCTGTCCTGGGACTAACCTGAAGAATAGAGGCAATCCCACCTGGTGACCTAAACGCAGCTAAGCAAACATCTGTCACCTCACAAACGGATTACGGCAATCTAGCACTTTCTCTTGAGACCTGTCAATTGCTTCTAAGACTTCCAAGTTGCCAAATCTGAGCTGAATCTCCTGCATTCAGGGTGGAGAAAAGGGTCTGTGGATTTTTCTGTGGGGGCAGGTAGCCTGCTCACGTTGAAACAGAGCTTCTTCACACAGCGTATGCCAATAAGAAACTCCTGTTTATTTTACTTTCTTTAGTTCTTTGACAAATGCTGGCTGCTGGGATTGCAAAGGAACAAGGTCTCACCTTCATCACCCGACCCATGATTCTGCCCTTCGCTGTGGTGTAGGCTGGGTGGTGAGCGAAGAGCACTTTAGTGGGCAAGCCTGGATTTGGCAAACCCGGATTTGTGCTCAGCATTGGGAGAAGTGACACATGGAGTTCAAGGGAGCTTGGTAATGATGGAAAACGAGAAACTACCCATTCCGGCTAAATTGTAGTTGCATGTTGTTGAAAGAATAGTAGAGTGGCCCAGTCAGGCTACTGTAAATATGGAAGTTTCAAAAAGCTCCTGAAGAACAGAACTACCTATAAGGCATTCGTGCTGTCTTAAGTTTGCCCCTTTGGGGACCTGGCGTGATGTTATCAATAAAGACAGTAATCCAAGGCATCACGCAGGAGAAGCAGGGCGGGGTCTAAACCCTGCCTCTGGGAGGGAAGGAAAGCTCACTTCAAAGCTGATGATGCCTCAAGAAGCAAGGGAATGGGTTACCTTGAGCCTGAGAAGGTCGGAGAATAGGGGGAACTGCTGGCAACAACCTGCTCCCCCTCTGCTTCTCTCCTCACCCTGGTCCCCAGGCCCTCCTTGGGCACCCAGATGACAGGCTGTGATGTCTGTCCCAGAGACATCATTCAGCTCCCTGCGAGGCCCTGGGGGCTCAGAAGAACAGGAGGGGGAACAAAAGAAAGGCGGAGGGCCTGGCTAATCTTCCACAGTTTAACCCGAACATCGGTTCACAAAACTAAACAACAGATGCTTCTCAAGGGCATGACACGTAGAGGTCTCCTTGAAACAGGGGAACTGCTAAAGCCTCCCAGCTAAGGCTGACAGATTTTCTGATAACAGAAAATGAAGCAATCTAAAAATATGCTCTTCCAGCAACCCCTACAATCAGTTACAGGTAGATCATAGCATATTTCATAAATGTCAAAGCAAGCTGGCCTGACATCATTAGTCCTTTATTTTAGACACTGACAGAAGAAGATAAGCTAATTATTTATGAATATTCAAAGGACAAACAAAGCATGGAAGCAGATTGTTATGAACTCTCTTAATAACCTGATCTAAAGATAATTCATGTTTTCCAGTCCTTTTTTTTTTTTTGTGTCTATGATAATATATGACTGTGTTGTTTCTTGCACTGCTGTATGAAATAATGATTTAGAGGTATACAAACAGAGAGCAAGCAGGCTAAAAATTAGCTAGTTTTTAAAACTTGCTAATAGAAGAACAGAAATACTATACTTGGCATACTGGAAATTAAATTTAGGCCTTGGGTGCAAATATAGAGCAAGACATATGGCTTTATCAAGAGAACAATAAAATGAGTTTGCCTTTTAGTGACTTTGTGTGTTAGCTTGAAAATCACTCTAAACAAGGTAACAGTTTTGGAACTGAGCATTGATAGAAACTGCTAATGAAGTAATGCTGGAATTCCTGAAACACGCAAAATTACTGCTTGAATAACACTATGACTCTGCAAACATCACAGTATAGGAGACATATAAATAAAATACCAAGTATCTCCAAAATATGAAGTATTCAAAGCATATGGAGGACCACCAAGCCAATGGATTGAAGATTAGTAAACTGCATGATTTAGGTGTAAAATCAGAGGGGATGCAGTTACAGGAGGATCTGCTTCTGTAAGGCATCTTTGTCAAGTTTTGGGAAGCCCCAGAAATTCTACCTGGATTGCAGGAGTCTTCTTAATCATACAGAACATTAATAAAGAGTGTTTAACTTAAATGTCACTATGTCAACCACGGAAATGTACCATTTTTCCTACTAATTTTATAATAACATTCACAGAGCTGTTTAAAAGGAAGAGTTGCATTCAGTAGCCATCAGAGAGATTCACCTGGCCTGCCATTATGTGACAATCAACACCTCTTCACTGGAGCTTGGGGTAAAGACAACCAGAGCTTCATTGCAAAACCAGAATCTATGACGTGAAAAGATGGAGAATGTTTAACAGTGGAGTAAAAAGACAGGTACGAAGGTTGTCATAAACCTATGAAAAGAATTCTTTGTTCTTTTTTTAAAGGAAAATTTGTGCTTCCTCTTAAAATGCTTTCTAGGAAATACTTATTTCCCAATCAGCTCTAGTCATAAGTTATTATTAAGAGCATTAGTCTTTTTTTTTCTCTCCTTCTGACAAGGAAAAAAAAAAGCAATTAAATGACACAGTTGTCACTTGTTCTCATGAGTGTGTCCAATTGTGCCAAAATAGTATTGCCCATAAAAGACAGTAAGCAGCACTTGAAAATATTGCTGTAACCAGCCAAGGACAGATTACTTTCAGGCTCATAATGAACAAGAGCAACAAGAAGGAAGGGGAGGGCAGGGGCTTTGGAGGAAGCAGGAGCTAAGGAGAAGACAAGGGAGCTCCGTTCATTCCCTGCCTTGAGCTCACTTGCAGACACAAGACCCAGTCTGTTTCTGCAGCTCTGTAGAAGGGCCGGGAGTGTGGAAGGCAGCATCCATCATTGCACCGAGGGGACAGGGATTTGACCCTGTTCACTCCCGCACAGGCCCACGGCGCTGGCTGCGTATGCATGCTGGATATGTATATGCACTCCATTAAGGAGAGTCAGTCAGAGGCTACCAGAGGGCTTTCAGGAGAACTGTGTAATGTTCTCTGAGTATCTCTCTCTGTTCTTTGGAGATGGGATGTCAGAGGGGTAGCCAGCACAGACACTCCCAAGAGCCCTTGAACACCTTTGTGTCGGGTAATGCTGTGCTGTCCCCGCAATGTGTGCAGCCAATCTATACACCGAGTTAAACAATTGTGGTTAATCAGTGGCAGCCTTAATTAAACTTTTGCCAAGCAAATTTAGTTAATCGTTCAAAACACATTTGTGAGATTCTGCAAAATGAACGGCTTACCCTCCACCTTTGTGAAATTACAGTTAATCATTCACTAATGTCTGCATCATCCTATTTAAACCTTCCCCCTGTGGTTTTAGACTTCTTTCTGCTTGCTAATCCACCACAGGGGAGTGATATGTAAACATGCAAATACATTACAGTAGGCTTTTCCTATTTGTGGTGGTAGGTTCTATCAAGCCGTATTTATAGCCTCACCAAGAATGATTTATAATTCATTCGTCTCCCATTCAATTGAATTAATTTAAAGGTATAATTCAATTTAACAAACACTCAGCTCAGTGTACTGCAGCTGTTTTGGACATGCTGTACTTCACCCCATCTTTCTGTTCTCAGCCAGCTTCCTGGCTCAATGGCATCCCTATACATCAAACCAAGTGCCACCCCAGAACCACAATGGCCCATAACAAGACAATAGCAGTTTTTAAACCTCCAAGTTGTGTAACTATTACCTAGCAGTCCCAAATTTCCCTAAATTCTTCTTCTCCATGAAGAGTATGTCCTCTACTGCGCAGCTATTTTAAAATCCTCTCGATATGAACTACTGCACTCTTGCTCCTAACTCTGCTGAAGTCCATTATAGACAACCCTTTCCTGTGATTTATGCCTCATTGTAAAAATCAAATTTCTTGGTTGTCAAAAGTAAATTCACTGCAGCAAGTTGAAGGAACTAGGTCCCTAGCATACAAAGCCATCATGCCAGTCTAAGGGTGTAACTTCAAATATGATGGAAGGATATCCCATAAATGCAGAGCTCTCTTAGAGAAGAAAATGAAAAACTGATTATAAGGTTGACTGAAGAAAGTGCAAACTGTCTCTCTCCTAACCCTAACCCCAACCACCAGGATGGGCTGAGTCTGAGCCCACATTCAGAAACCTTCACCCAGACAAAAAAACTGTCAGCAGCGAAATTGTTCTGCAGGATATTGCTCCTCTTGCCGACCCTCTTTCAGCCTCAATACAGCTGGAGATTTAGGCATTGTGCCTCTCCTAATACTAAGCCTTATCATCACTGTACGTTTAACCATAAGCCTAAAATGAGTTGTGCTCTGAGCCATAGCCTGGGTCCCCAAGACATGTTTGAAATTAAAAAGTTATTGCAAAAGAAATAATTACACAATACCATCTAAAAGGTCACCATGAAGAAAACAAAGGCAATTATGTGCAACTATTGTAATTTCTGAGTAAGACTGCATTTTGGTTTTACATGTAAATCATTGATTTTTACAGCTACTTATTTGCTGAATTAAAATCAGAAGCACAGTACATGTTCAACAGACCCTTCATTATATTTTTCTTCATTGATCTAATCAACCATTTCTCATCAGTGCTGAAATGTTATATTTCAAACTTCCTTCCAACCATTGGCTATTCTCTCAAAAGAACAATTTTTAAATTGACTAAGATACAAGGGCCATACATTTAAAATAAAAACAAAGGATCCAGGTTTATGTTTTTCCTTTAAAAACAGAGATGTAACAATTTATTTTTATTTGAATTTTTCCAATAAATTTATTGATATTTTGGACTGTCTTTGGATTCCCCAGATCCACGACCCAGAAGCTTTTGTCAGTGAGGTTACCCACAGAGAGCTGTAGGGCTGGATTTGCACCGAGGTATGAACCCCACCTTGCAGATCCACAGTGTAACACCTTAGCTAAGTCATCAAAAGGTCACAGTCAAACTAGCTTTGTTTAATTTCTTTAAAAGTCTACCCATACACTGCATGTATTTGTCATTACCCATCTACCTTTCAGAATGTATTACAGTTGCTGCTCTGTGCACCCCGTACCAACAGGACAGCCTACGTGATCCCAAAAAAAGAAACCCTAAACCCTGAATATGCCAAATGCATTTGCATGAACAAACCAAAGAAAAAGAAGGCATTTTCTTCAATTTTTTTTCTGTTTTGATACTTCTAGACTTAGCACTATGGAGGGGACCATATTTATACCCTGATAGGTGATTCTTGTGCTGATGTGCCCCTTCAAGCTTTAAAGGCAACCGCCCTCTTATCACAAAATCTGACTTCAGCAAAACCTGAAATTAGCAACTATACCAGGCTTTGGACCAAAATGGTTTATGAGTGGTCCATCCCCCATCATATCCGAGGAATGTCATGGCCTTACAATGGCATGCTTTTTGAACCCTTTCCAATTTCAGATATTTCCTTTCTCTTTTAATACCTCATTGCTTTTGCATCAATTACAGCCTGACCTAAAGCCACACTGGCAGTGAATGTGATATATAGTAGAATCCATTTAAATGAATTTCTGATGAAAGAATAAAACTGTTAAAAGAATAAATTTACTGCACAGATTTACACAAATCCTGTATATGCACTGAAATCCTCTTAAAGGAGAAACTGATGGAAGATTAAAATGTTAAATGAATTAAACTCCAGCATCCTAGTGAAATATAATGATTATTTGACCTATTAAATGAATAGCTCCACTGACCATATAATGGTAAGTATTCAAATATATGTCAATTTTAAATATGAAGTGAAAAAATGTAAAGCAAACAGTGATCAATTGAAATATCTATTAAGACAATAAACTTACCGAAGAGCAGAGAAATGTTCTTGAAAGGTCTTTGTTCACCCAGCCATGAAGCTAGAGAGTCCTTAATTTCTGTTAAGAAAGAGAGAATTTTAATGATTATTAAAAGTTATTAACTGCACAGCATAAAAGTAATTTTTGGTTTGCTTAATTTCAACATATTAAAGTCTCTGAGAAAGCCATTCCATTTCCTTCCAGCTGTGGTAAATTTTTAGGGATTTGTTTTAAAGAAGAAGTTGACCAACACCTGCCTTTAGGGCTGTCTGTATTCCATTTCATGGAAAGTATCTTTTAAAACTGCTGAATCAGTGATCAAGAGCAAAACATACAAAACCATACACATTGTGAGCACTGTAACATTTATTTTAGCTTTTGTACTTTTAATGGATAGTCAAGAACGTAACCTATAAACATATTTCTGATAAATAGTACATCCATGTACTTCAGTGCTAAGATAAAAATTAATCATTCCATCTGTCCCATCAAAAGCACTATTTTGGTAACACTAGAGTTCTGTGAAGTGATCCCATTTTGAAAAAAAAAAAAAAGCTTTATCTGTATATCTTGGTTTTGCCCAGCTCTTCTAGTAACTGGTTTCAGGTTTAAATCCCAGATTAAACCACTAAAAATGTGCACTCTAAATCCCTTGGCAGTCAGTTGAAAACAATTTTATACATCAGCTTCCTACCTGGGACGAGTTGAGTTCATATTCAGTTTAGGGTCATAGGTGAAATGAGTTTGTCAGTCACAATCCAGTCTGTAATGAATTTATATCTTGATCACAAAATTACTGTACTACCCAATTAAATATTGCCTGAAGGGACTGTTCATTAGAGATGGAGACCCAGCAATGGATATCAGAGACTGAAGTGCATTTTCAGTGTATGAAGAACTGTACAATCCCCCAATAGTCCTGTCTTGGTAGCAAGATGCTATGTATGGAAATGACACCTTCCCTTATGTTAGGCCTTTACATTTGCACCACTTTGTGACTGCATGACCTTACAGACTTCAAAAATGTCTTGCCAAGAAATACTATAAACCTTGAGTCACAGCCTTCTCTTCAGAAAAGGCTTTGTAGAAATTCGAGGGTGTTTTTAGTGACTACTTACGCGACCGTGATTATCCTTTTGCCATTTAGCCCAAAGCCTGTATTTTTGAAGGATGTATGGATAAAGCCAAGTCTTTTTTGGAGGGGTCTGGCTGGTGGTGAAGCATGCTGAAAGCTACAACTTCCCTGTACTGAGGGAACAAAGAGTATGTGTGAACTGCAGGCTACCAGAAGATTGCACCTGTAAGGGTACAAATGTGTCAGTCCTTCCTTACAGAAGATGTCTTCTGCCTGTACCCCTCCTGAAAGCAAAACCAGATGGATATGAGAGGCCAGGAGGGACACTTCAGCCCCCTGGGCAAGGTTAACACCAAGTCCTCTGAGTTTCACTGTGGTTCTCTGGCAAGCTTCAAAAAAAATTGAGGAGGGGAAAATTCAACTACCTGACTAACAAAATACAAGGAAAATATATTTTGGGAGGTTTGCTGGTGGAAACTTTTCAAGGCAGAATTTCTCTTTGATTTTTCCCTTGTTACCTGGATAATATCTCCATAATCTTACAGTCACATTGAGATCTGGCACTACAGAGAAAATTTTAGTTTACTAAAAATCCATCCACCATTATGTTCTGATAATTAATATCCTGTAATAGTCATAAAGAAAAAAGCTGGAAATAACCATGCAAATGTTCCAGTCATCCCTAAAGTTGTGGTTTGCTCTACCTTAGAAAGCAAAAATATACACTGAAAATGCAAATAGGTAAGAGGGAGACTATCAATATAGGAGAATATTAATTCATTAATAAAAAACTAGCTGGATGGCCAGGCCCACTGAGTGGTGCTGAACAGAGTTAAATCCAGCTGGGACTGAGTCTCTAGTGATGTTCTCCAGGGCTCAGTATTTGGACCAGATCTGTATAATATCTTTATCAGTGATCTGGACAAGGAGGTGGAGTGCACCCTCAGTCTGTTTGCAGGGGAAACCAGTTTGGTTGGGAGTGTCAACCTGCTGGACATTGAGAAGGCCCTGCGTAGTCCTGAATTCATGGGCTGAGGATGGTGGTATGAGGTTCAAGAAGGTGAAGTGCTGGGTTCTACCCTTCAGCCACAACAACATAAATGATTCTACGAATACATACTGGGTCAGGGGTTTGCAAATCAGAAGTTTGATAAAGAGATTATCATATTTTAACTTTGTCACGCTGAGATAGTCTGTGAGATTGCCTTATTGAGAAATGCAAAATAGCTGAGAGCTGGGAAAGAAACAGCTCCTGTTGACAAGAAAACCACTAGGAAGAACAGGAGATGGCTGCATAAGAAACAGGGGTCATCCAAAGCCAGTTTGTAAGTCAATGAGGCTCAGGTAAGAAGTTCCATGAGAAATACAATTAGAGAACACTGTTTTGGTAAAGATTTTACTGGGCTTGAGAGAAAGAGTACTTTTTCTTAATGATGTAATTAGGATCTAGATGAAGTGTGAAGCTCTTCAAAGCAAGGATGGAAAGGATGCTGCACATACATGCAAGGCCTAAATACCTTTTGAGAGACATGCAAATGTTATTTGCTTTATGGGGCAGCTGAAAAATGTAAGAGTAAGGGAGGTCTTGATTATTCCATTGCCAGACATAAATAACACCTTGCATAATCCAATATTCACACTGAAATCTTCGGCCACACACTAGAGAAAAACACATTTCCATCCTTGTCTCTTGGGAGTTCCCTTTTGAAAAACTTGTTTTTTAACAGTTCAGCCCACATCCCTTTCTATTAGCGCAAAAAGGAGAGTCAGCTCACCATACCTGACTATCCTTCTGATTAAACACTCAGGTTGGGTGGCTGCAACCTGTTCTCTAACCCCTTCTTTGCCAAATTCTTTTCTTATATCCTTGTTTGTCACAGTGACAAGAAAATAGTGAATAAATATAAGAAGGACTTAAACATCTTTTAGCTTCAGGAAAAGAAATAACTGAATCAGGATCTGAAGATATGTTTAGTGGGTTAATCTGTTTTACTCCAAGAAAATCAGAAGCAAGCCATGCTCATTAAGAGGAATTTAATTTTGTTTTCTGTTATTTAAACAACCTAGAAGTCATCTGACCTTCCTGCCAATAATTTCTCTGTACTATTTATAAGCATTTTTGAATGTGCTGATTACAGTGCTGAATGTCAATAGGATTCTGTCTACTATTAATGTTATTACTATTGCTGTAGTACTTAAAGCAGCAGTTATGGAGCAAGACCTGACTGGGCTACACACAGATCCAGAGTAAGACAGTTACTGTCACAAGAGCAATACGAGAGACATTAATAGTTAACATGGATCTACACATGGAAAACTGAATCAGTGCTGGTCAGCATGGCAGGGAGGACTTGAATCACCAATGGCTTTATGGGCAAGAATTTTAAAGAAGATTTGAAACATGCTAAGATAATAAACATGACAAAGTTTCAGATATTTATTGGGATCATTGCTAAGAATGGCACCCATCATGAGAAAGGTGTGCTATGTTTGACATTCGATATGAATATAATTGATGTGTCAAGACAAATAAGCCCTGAATAACAGTCCTGGCCATTTCTGAGGTCTTAGTAACTTCACTGGGCAGGTCTGATGGAGCAAAAGGGGGAGAAAAGTGAGATACAACTGGAAAAGGAAACCTTCAGAGTTCTAAATCACACTTTCAATTACACAGAAATTAAAAGGAGAAAGAGGGAATATGTAAAGGCACATGAATCCAAGAGTGCACAAGCAATTTTTATTAAGAAAGACCAAGCATGACTGTACTGTGAAGAAAAAGCTGGAGCATCTAAAAGAAAAGAGTGGGTAATGTAGGGAAAACATATAGATACGGACTGAGTACAAAACAGCACGGTATTGAGGCAACTGGAGGTGATTAGAGAAGGAACATGACTCAGGAACTTGCACCTGAATCAGGGGAGATGACGACACAGAACCTATAAAAGACTGTAAAGCAATCTGTGATGGTCAAATAGTCATTTCAAAGGGGAAAGGTACATACAGTTTTCACTGGAATAAATTGCTATCAACATGCCCAGAGAAGTCGAGAGCAGAGGTGTAGAATTTTTCAAAAGGGGATGCAAGATGGGAAGAATCTGAGTGAGGCTACAGGCATGGGGCTGTTGAGCTGGAAGAGAAAAACTGTTAATCAGGAAGACTGTAGAATGGAAACACAAGCGGAATTCTTTTGCAGTAGGAGGAGACAAGCGTGGAGAAGCAGATTTCATTGTAACACTGCACTGTTTATACACAAGTGCTGTAAACTGAAGGCCAAAAGTGATTCTAAGTTGCAGCTTAGTGGGGCCAGATCACACAATTAGAGAACACCTGGAAAGAACTAATGGTAAAAGTGAACGGAAAGAAAATAATGCATCAATATACAAGGTAAAAAGAACAACCAACAAACCAAATCCATGCACACATCACCGAAAGAAAAAAGCCCAAAATATCCATTCCAAACCAGTAAAAAAGCCTGAGAGTGGATAAGAAATTATCAGCTACTGCGTGTAAGAAATGATGGGGGAAAAGACCAAGGTAGAAGGCCTGTGGGTGGCTGATCTCAGTAGCCTGAGATTAAATACTTTCTTACCATGTGTCCTCCAGGGTGGATAAACTCCACGCTGCAGATTCAATTCAATTGACACAGAACAGGCACGTGCAATGATTAAATGATCTGTGTGAGCTGACACAGAAATCAGAGCCAAACATTGGCCCTAAGACCCCTGAATCCCAGGTCAGACAGTCTGTGAGCTAATAAGCCCCTTTACAGGGGGTCTCTGTAGACCCTTACACGTCTACTAGTGGAAGGGCATCTTACAAGATGCCACTCAAGATAAACAGCAAATTACATCTCAAAATATTATGGCCTTTCTCGGTTTCCTTTATGCAGTGTGAACTCTGAAATGGTAGAAACAAAGGCACACCCAGCAGTGGCTCACTTTTTTATCTGCTGATGGGTGGGCAGAGAGGAAAGCAAATCACTCCCATAGAGTTTAATGCTTCCCATAGCACAGAGAAACAAAAGGTAAAAATTCACTTCTCGTGGAGTATCCACCTGTGCTGACAGCTAATTTAGGCCCAATATACATGCTATGCAGAGAGAATAAATTCTCATGACACATCAAGTCTGGAATCCAGGGCAGCCTGGCAGTGATACTGAAGCAACGCTCTGTTTGCATACTGATTTCTGTGGTACTGCTCTTTGTTTTGAAAAAAAAAAAAAAGAATATTTATGCAGTTTCACGGGAAACACAGGTATCATATCCAAATACATGAGGAAATTGAACCAGAATCACTATTTGTTATCTCTATAACCAGGCAGAGATTCCTTCTAGGGTTTTGGGGTTTAGATTCTGGTTTGCAAAATGAAATTTTGGGATACTCTCTTGACCTCCTTTCAGGCTTTGGAGATATAAAACATCTCCCCATCTAATGTGATAGGTTTTCTGTATCCTGTGAAGTCATTTTACATATAATTTTGGTCTCCTAATTGTTCACTGAACATTTAGAAATGGCATAATTCACTAGCCTCTAATTTTTCATTTGAAGGATTTTTGACACCTTTTTATCTGCTCCTTAGCTAAGTGCTTCTTTAGTCCTGTTTGTTCAGTATTTTGAGAGATGCTTTTAATAGATCTGCTCTCGCAGGCACTTCATCTGCAGAACTCCTCCTCAAGAAATCCACAGCACAATAAACAAATAAAAGAACTTCACCTCACTTTATCTCCTCAGTGGTTTTGCGTGACTTTTAGTTCACCTCTTGAACCTCTTCAACACTCACCACTGTCAAACTGACTACGCCCTCTGCTTATCTGAGATTACTTTCTCTCCACTGAAATGCAGTTCATTACTTTCTTCAATGGAATTCTAAATCTGTTCTCTAATAGATTTCTAATCCTAAGCAAACCCACGCAATACTAAGCAACCCCCGTGCCTGCCATATGGTTAAACTGATTTTCAGTGACCCTGCCACAATAATTTTCATTGGAAGCATGTGATTAGGAAAATACCACACGAACAAGAATGTGATTCCCATTTCTGGCTTTCCCTTATTATTCTGGAGGGATTCTGCTTATCACACACCCTTCAGTCACTCCAGAGAACTGCAATCGCTTCCTCTCAGAAATCTCCTGTTCTTGCTTTTAGGTATATTCAAGAGTGTCATAAGCCTTTGCTTCTCAAGCTCAGCATGATGGGTGCACTGTTCCCCAGACACTGTACTTCACTTGCTTGTAGAAGAATCAATAGATCAATAGATTTCTGATCTACTACAGTAAGGATGGTACTCATAGCACAAAGCATGTTTTCCACACTAGCCCACTGTCAAAATAAAAATGCTGAGTGTTATTTCTATCCCGTTTCTGACCATGCAAAACATTCTGACCACTTGTGATCATTAATAATCTTGTGCAGCCTTTCACAGCAATAGAGGACTTCATTGAAATGTCCTTGGAGAATTCCTGCTTATGTAACTCTGTATCACTGACTATATTCTTACTTCACCAAGTGCGGATTTCTAGCTCATGTCCTGTTCCAAGACATTTTGAGATCACATTGAATATTTTTCAGTAGCAGCAACCATAAACCTCCAAAGTACAGGAATTTCAGTGTTGGAAAGAGAATAAAAATATATACATATCAGAAGATAGTGATTTTTAAGTATCTGTTTCAATACAAACACAGTAGTGAATCTGAAAAAAATTGTCAGTTTATTATTCAGAGAAAACCAAGCATCTAAAAATACAAAGGATGTTTAGAATGACCACACTTAGCAAGGAGTTTGAGATTCTGGGGAGGAAGATTTTATAAAAATGTTGAAGTTTTCATGTTTTGTGTTAGGTTTGCTTTATTGTTGTATTATATATAGTATGTAGGGTTGGTTGTTTGAGGTTTTTTTTTAAGTAATTACTTTAATATTAATTTTAGAGATACTTCCCAGTGCTAGGCAGTATCAGGCACCTTGGAATGAGGCCTGCTGAAGGCAGACATTACAGAAAGCAATTATCAACTACTCAGGTCAGTGAACATACTGTTCTTTTCACAACTAAACATTCAGAGCTTCTTGTTTTCAATTAATATCCTGTTACCATGACAGAACAACTCCCCTGATGTTATATATACAGTGGAGTCAGGACCAGCAGCCCCAGAGTAATGATGGCAAGCACCAGTCGTGGGGACTGTACAGGCAGCTGAGGTGCGACACAGCTCCAAAGCAATGACACGAGCATGTGATGATGCAGTGCTTCAATAAACTCCTCTCTCAGCATTTTTTGCATCATCAGCTATTTATTTCAATATTCTGTATGTCATCAGTACTCTGGCAGCCCATTTTTTTTTCTTTTTAATACTTCTGTATAAACAGTATGTATAAAAGTTTGGTTTTGGAATAGTTCATTAATCTTCCCTTGTTAAATGCTGGTTTGTCAAAATGTACTTGGTAACCTCATCATTTGTGTTACGACATCGCCCCAATTTGTGACAGCAAAAGCTGTAAGAATTCATATCCAGGTGATATAAATCTTGCATTTATATGTTTGACTGATAATTACACAGCGGAAAAGTATCTGGGTCATCACTTTCCAGAGGCACCAGTGTCTGTGTTTCTATTCCTGGTCAACATTCGAAGGCGTTCCAGTGCCTGCTCGCCTGGTGTTTTCCCTGCTGACACAACCAGTTAGACAGACAGAACTGTAAATGTTATAATGAGACACAGCAATTTCCATGTGGGAGAAGGGCTGACAAGCACACACTGCAAATTTTAGACAGTTTTAAAGTACCCTCTTTTGGCTCAAAGAAGCCTCCAGTGCTTTTACTATATACCCTCTTGATTTAGCTGTTTCTGTTGAAAGGGCAGGCTCTGATGACCTCCTATGAGCAGAGGCTTCAGTGCTGTAAACAAGCCCCATCCTTTTAAAGAGGCTCCCAGTTTGGGAGCACGTACCAAATCCATGTCAGCTGCTTGATTTACCTGTAACTTCAGAGGGTGTAAACCAGCCCCAGACTATTTGAAGTGGCTTGAATTCAAATATTAAAGTGAGATTGAAAACTAGCAAAGACACCTTTTTTTCCTGCACCTTTGAATTGACTATTGATCTCACTGACTGTAGTGAAGGAGGTTCTGGCCTTAAAAGCTGGTTATGGAGAACCACCTCCTTAGGGAGACAAGAACATTTCTCTGTCCCCCCCTTGCATCATTAACACTTCACTGAACTCAGCTGGGACAAGGGCTACCAGAGCCCTCATCTCTTGGAAAAAATTTTGCCTTTCGGAACCTGACATTTCCCAGCTGGAATTGCATCTGTTTCTATGAAAATCAAAAACCAAGAGTAGCTCATGGGTATTAAATGGCAATTTTTTTGATGTGCATCCATCATTCATGCTGATGATCTAATCCCTGTAAAGTCAATGGGAGAGAAGAAAAGAAGGCAATTCACAGACCCTAAAAGACCCACAGGTCCATTCAGACCTCTTCCACTATGCTGTTAGCAGATGACTTAAAATGTGAATTATTTGCAGGAAGAATTGGACAAATAATTTAAAACAAGGAAGAGTGAGAAAAAGTGATGTCTTCCACATTCAATTCATGAAGTAACAAATGGAAAAATAAACATCCACCATTTACATAATTCATGAATAGTTACCATTTCAGTTCTCATTTCTGTCCGTACACTGCCAGGGAGGGACATGCCAAAACCACAACCTTGTGTTTTTTCTCTTGTTTAATATTTTTATCTCCTATGTTCTTCAGAAACGTCAGATTTGCAACCAGTGAAAGTGGGTATCTCTTACTGACTTCATCTGAGTTACGTGATTTACACAAGCAAGGACCTGAAGCTCTACATATCTCCTTTTTCTTCCTGTACTTGCATAAAGAACTTGTTAACTCACATGCACAATCCCACTGAATCATTCACCAGAGTAAGTAAAAGTTACCTGATTAGGCGCTCTGAATCAGACTTTTGATGTGACTTTAGTTGCAGACTATTTCTTCCCAAAGTGTTTGGAAAAGGACACATATGCACAAGCGTATTCTAAACAGCCATAACCAGCTGTTTTTCCTTCCTTTCCTCTCCTTTTGCTCTATATCCAGCTCTCCTGACTGATGGAAGCAGTGCTTGTGGAAGTATTTAGATTCACCTGGAACACAGGAGAAAATGGATCCTTCAAGCATTCCGTATGTAATTTGAGACCTTGAGCTCTGTGGGTATCTGTGTACACCCAAACTGTGGCACACTCTGGAAGCCACGACTCACCTCATTGCCTTCCTGTATCTCTGGACAGTTGATAAATACATGTAAGTCACTCATAGCACCAGAGCTCCTTGGAGGACTTGACTTGTCATTCAGCACTGGTTGCCACAGGACCACTGAGAAGCACACTAGCCTGGGTTCAAACCGGCAGAATGCTGACAGCTGCACTCAGCTGAGCTCAAGATACGTTTCACCTGCAACATTTGGTTCCCTTCCTCCTCACTGAGATGCATAAAACCTCCTAATAAACATCACTGTAAGAAACAGGACTTTTATTCAATTCTGTTGCGGGAATTATCCACCTCTTGGAGTCTCTGAAAACAGCCTGTGCTATGAACCTGCAGGCATAAGGATGCCACAGATACCAGAGGACTGTAGATTCATGTTCATAAATGGTCAGGCCACAAAGAGCCATTACACTAGGGAGGGAAACCCCTACTTAGGTCAGATAGCCATCCACTGTTACTAAGCTATCCACGAAATGACCCCTTGCATTACATGGATACACATTTGGCAGGAAAGCACTAAATCACCCTCCATTTCACCCCCATCTCTCCAGCATTACCTTTGGTGATATTGCTCAGGGAAGGGGATCACTGGAATAATGGGTTATAAACCCAGGAGATGCTTGGAGAAACTGAAATACAAAGTTGAGTTCCAGACCCTGAGCTGCAGGTGAAGACTCCTCACTGAGTTAGGGCAGTTTTAAGATGTCTTGAAGCTATGCTGCCTTTTTTTTTTTTTAATGTCAGTGTGTCTCAGAGCTATTTTAAATTGGAGTCTGCCAAAACCTCCAAGGGGCCATTATGACAGTTAGAGATCACCACTGAATAAAGATTTCTGGTATGTCCCCTTTGCAACACTTGCTGCAGGGTTGTAGGAGTAAAATTAAGGACACTATCTCCTTAAAGCTCTCCCACATTTTCTGGCTTTTCAGATGATATTTCTCCTCTCCAAATCCCTTTATCATTTTATCTCATTTCCCCTGGGTCCTTCCACTGGCCTCACCCCTGGTTTGTTCTACAGTTTGCATCCTTGCCTTCTCGTCCTGCCCTCAGCAGCCCCAGTTCTCACTGAAAGCCCTCTCCCGTACTAGCTTTTAGCTTTGCCTGGTGTGCTTTAGGCCACTGTCAGCTTTCCTCACACTCAAGACTCATCTTCCTTCCTCCTGCCCATGTCTTGCCCCCTCCCCCAGTAAGTACCATGAGCTACTATAAGTTTTCACATGTATTTTCTTCCCTCATGAGCTTCTTCGACATATGAGCGGCAGTTCCTTTTACTTTATCCCTAAGTATTTTCAATAACCTATTCAATAGGTTATTGAATATTTCAATAACCTATTTCCTCTTTCCAGTCTTTGCACCATCAGATGCTCGCTTCACCCATCCAGAACTGTTTTTCCTCCAAACTCTTCTTCATCTCTTTTCATCTGCAGCAATCTTCGAGATTATCAGTCCTTTTGAAACACTCCTTATAGCTCTGCTGTCTCCTGCAATTACAGTTTTCTTTAATGAATAGATTAGTCTTGGTATAATCTGTATAAAACTTTATTTTACCTGTACCGTTCCTGTTTCAGTGGTCTCAGTTCTATTCTAAACCACAGTTTCTAATGAAAAGTGATATTCTGAAGCATGCATTGTATATACATTTTTCTTCAAATGCAGTATCCCAGATGTAGAGCCAAACATGTTTTCTTGGTCCCTTTGGCATCAGAGAAGCTTTCACTTTCATTCCCTGCCCAATGGTCTTAAAGTACTTTCTCTCTTTCTCACAGTTTTTTTTAACTGCTAGTTTGCATAAAGCTGGCCTAGTAGAAAGTTGTCCCAAGAGACACCAAATGAGACACAAATCCCAACAGCAAAAATAAGAAAATAAAGCAGAAAAAGTCGTGCTTAGTTAGAAACACTTAAAAAACCAACTAAACAAAAAACCACTAAATGGCAAAAATACCCAAGGAACTCTCCTGCCCCTGCATCTTAGCTCCTCTTGAAGCCCTCTCCCACTTGCAGTGGCAAAATACCTTAGAGTAGTTTCCCAAAGGTGAACATAATGCTGCAGTAATAATTTCTTTCCTTCCTTCAGTGGATTTATTTTGTCAATTATTGTTCTCTGCCTCAGCAAAACAGCTTCATCTCTCTTTTCTATCTAGCTCATGTGGGGCCGAATCCTGCAGTAGCAGTCCCAGTGAAATCAGGGGGAGTGCTGACTATGTAAGAACCGATGTGTCCCATTTAATAATTATCCAGGGCTGAATAAACTCCCAGCACCACCCGTGTGTTAAGACAAGTATCTGCATCTAAATACTGTTAGCCAAAGCAGGAGCCCCACTAAAACAACCTTCCCCACTGCCACACAATAATGGCCTTGCTGACTTCTTCAAATAAATATTTCCACTAAAAAAAAAAAAAAAAAAAGCGCAAACCAACAGATTGAGATAAGATTTCAACAAAGAGAAATGATCTGGTATTATTTTTAAAAAAAAAACAAAACACAAAAAAACCAACCAACCAACCAACCAAAAAACCTTTCCCAACTGCAAGTCAATTTGATCTTTAAACAGAGGTCAGCTGGGCTTTTTCCTGCTGTAGAAACACATGCAAAAAATCCCAGTAGAAATTAATTTTCTGAAGTTTTAATAGAAGTATGTCAGAAGCATAGGAAGGTGGAGCTCTTATTAATGTTGGGGAGTATTTAGTAACCACAACATTTAGCAATTTATCTATTAGAGTAGTATCTCATTGATGCCTAGTTGCTGCCTTATTGCTGCCTAGTTTCTAACTCATCTTCCCCATTTTCCTTTCCAGCCATTGCACATACATTTTGGGAGGAAAATGGGGGGAAAAAAACCTGTTCTCCTGGAGAAAAAGGATTTAAAATTTACAATCAAATTGAATATTAAAGGCAGTATTCAAAGTTTAAAATATTCTTCCTGGTAAAAATAGCATAAACTATGCAAAACCTGAAAGAGTCATAAAACATTTCAAAGATACTTTGACAAACATCTTAGTGATGATGATGAACTTGCTGGTGGATAGGTGTGCCATTAATTTTTTTTCCCTTGTTCTCATAGGAGATGAAATTCAATAACCCAACAGAAGAACCCTGTGCCACTGGTGGGAGGGGTGTGCCAGTGGCAGAGGAGAATATGGAGACATAAGGTCTAAAATTCTGGAGGTTCATCCAAGGAAAAAAATCCCTATTGTAGCCTTTATGGCCAGGACCCACTGTTTCCCAAAGAACGAGGAAGAGGGGTAGTCATTGAGGCTGAACATTAGTGCAACACACTTTTTCTCAGGAAAGAGGAACTTTATAACTTTCTCCAAGTGAGAAAGGGAGCAAAAAATACAGTGTTCAGTAAAAGATTCCCTCTGGACCTGTTTCCTAAAGGAATCTGTTTGAAAATTAATGTCTTTTAGCTGACTTGCCACCCTGAATCCAACTGGGCCTTGTACTGCAAACCAGAGATTCTTCCAACTTCTACAGCTTTACTAAAGCTGATGCCTGAGTAACATCAAAGAAGGATAATACAGGACAACAAATCCATGTTGTCAGAAGCTTCACATGTCCAGGGAATAAAGAAGAATTTTTTTTCTTTCTACTGTTTTTTTTTGTTACTGTCTTTCCTGCTAAGCTCATAAGGTATATGGGCCATAGCCTGCCATGGATTCTGACTTTGCTTCAGCCACGTACACTGGATTCTTTAAACCCAAACATTTAAGCTCACAGAAAATCTGGGAAAGCCCAAACTTCTTAACATCTTCATAATTTGCAAGCAGCTCCATCATGCAGGTCAGGAGCCTGAGGGTTTGGGCACTTTTTGCCCTTGAGCTGGCCCTGCAGTGTGTGACCCTCGAGCTGGGCACGGCCTGTGCCCACACTGTGCTCCAGAGGCTGCCCCAGGACTCCCAGGAAGAGCCCTGTCTGGGGATGCCTTCACAGCCCCGGTGGGACAGGGACACCCCAGCTCCAAGCTGGCCCCAAGGCCCAGCGAGGGGCATTGCCAGGACACTGCCAGGGGCCAGACATCCCAGTACGGGGTGTGATTTATCATTGCGTGGAAACATCACACTAGAAGCTACGACGATAAGATAGGGCAAGGCTGGTTTTGCAGTGCTCATCTGACTGGAGGGAGGAGAAAAGAGAAAAAAATATTCCTGAGGGATTGTTAGGCAACCGACCAAGCAGGTTACTATTTTTTGTGTCTATCACTCTGACCTTTAAAGTGTTGGTAACATGAGGAACAGGAGCAGCTCTTGCCCAGGGGTGTCCATCCCCACCAGGACTTCATAATCCTCAGTAAAACCTTCCTGTTCCCCATGTCCCTCTTGCATGGAGCACAGCAGCACACAAGTCAGCACCACAGCACAGGGCTCCCAGTCTGAGGCTTATGGTGGGGATACCCACTGACTAAAAAACTTTCAGCTCTGCCAAAACAGCTGCCACCAACACAGACAGCTTCAGAGAGACAGTGAGATGTTTTGCACCATCAGTAACCCTGCCACAGCCCTCTTCTGACCAGTCAGCTGCCTGGTTCTCTATAATGGCACTCAGATTAAAATTTACAGGAGCTCTTCGTTGTTTTTTTTTTTTCCCTGAAAATCTCCTTCAGAAACTTATAAAGGTAAAAAAGCAAACCAGAACAAATTCTGCAGGGAGACTCAAATTAGTTCTGCTGACAAACACTGTCAGGTACTGCAGCGGAAGGAGCAGGAGGTGGTCCTCTCACATGACTAACAACATGCCTCAGTGAAACTCGTAGTGGGACAGGTGAATTATAACTAGAGCTTGGATTCCAGATGAGACATTATCGATCCTTCTCTGGCTTACTTGAAAAGAAGGGACCAAGAGTCACACTACCACAGACACACAGCTCAGCATGGAAGAATAAGACTTTGATGTTATCCTGATCAAAATGGCATCCCAGCCACGGGAAGCAGGGGGAAAGGTTGGGCTGGATGATCCTGGAGGTCTCTTCCAAACTAAATGATTCTGTGTGATTCTGTGCTGGGGGAAGGCTGGGTGGCCAGGGAGAGTGGTCATGACTCAGGTTCATTCTCCGACCTCTTCCTGGGGCAGGCTGGTATAATCCAGCCCTTTATATGCAAGTTACTGGGGGGAGAGTACAATAAATATGGAACATCAAAATGTCATTTGCAGAGTCACTTTAAACCGATATGTCCTAGCACTCTCTTCCTTCTGTGCAGGAAAGATAATAATCTGTTAAACTTTCTCCTGGAACCATATTTTAGCATTTTAATTAGAGACCCAACACATGCACTAAACACACTCTCAATAAAGGGCACGCCTTAATAAAGTCAGTACAGCATGCTGCTGTAACCCAGCAAGGTCGCTGCCTGAGAGGAATCACCAACGAGGCGACTGGATCGCTGCCAGGACGCCCGGCGAAGTTACGGGGACCCGTTTCAGGAGGGCGCTGCTGCTCTCGGCCGACGGGGAAGGGCAGGGAGGCAGCGTGCTGCCACTTACCCACACCAGTGCTCCCCCACGGGAGAGCAAACCCATCGAAACGCAATTATTGCTCGTTTCCGACGGACGGGCTGCTATTGGGCTGCGGCTCCTGCCTGTGGGTGCCCCGGAGGAAGGCTGCGCCTTTCCCCCTCCTTTGAGCGCTGTCTCCCTCTGCTGTCCTGCCGCAGCCCTGCGCTTGGGATCCACAAGGTGACCTCTGAGGTGGAACCAAAGTAGAAAACTTGGGGGGGGGGGGGGAGGGAAAGTCGTAAAATATGTGCTTGGCACTATTTGGTTTCATCAGAAACACTTTAATGTCAGGAAGCATCAGTCCCAAACACAGCAGGCTTCCCAGTGGAAAATACATAAATAAAGAACAGCTGGGGAATACATTTTCTCCTTATGGAGATGCCCAATCAGGTTTCCATTAGTACTAAGAAGTAATAACCAGTAACAGCTTCTTCTCTGAAAGAGAAGTAACATGAATTTCTAAGCAGCAGGGATCCTTTAAGAGAGGGGAATATGAAATGTGTTCTCAGCTTTTGCCTTCTGATGAGAGGAAAACATGGGGCAAATGTCTGACCAAGGCAGGAGTAGTCCTTGCATGTCCCTGTATCCATATGCAAGATATCAGGACTCAGAGGGCCAGCTCTGAGGATAGCCTGTGAGACGTATGGGACTGGATATCACCTCTGAGAAACCTTAAGGTTTGAGAAAAGGCACTACTCTGTCAGCTCTCGCTGGCACGAATGATTAAGTTCTGGAGAGTTTGGTGATCTTCATCACTCTCTCAGACAGCGTGCTATCAGCCTCTCCAAGTGGCTCTGGCTTCTTTTTTGTTTGCAGATCATCAGAACTCCTAATCCAGTCTCAGTCCTGAAAGGTAAAGTGACAATGGACTTAGGATTTTGCTTTAATTGATATTTTTTCAAAGTTTTCATGAGAAAATCCCAAAGTTTCCTTCAACAAGCCCACAATGAGTGTAGTATTCTTGAAGCAGTGAGGTGGGCTCACACTGTTTGCAGTGTCAATACCTGTTTTTATGTTGGCTATGAATGAACCCTGACAATACCGTCCCGTGTGATACAATGCTCATTAAATCATGGACTGCAAGCATGAGGCTACAGTCGGGATGCTTTGCTTTTCTGAAGTAAGATAACAGTCTTCTGATTGAAGTGCTTTGAATTCTTGCAGGCACTGTATTAAGTTCTACTGTGATTTAACAGGGGCCCAAATTTGTTCCTATTTGGTTGTGAGTCTTTCAGCAGAATCTGTGTATGAACGAGGGCACATTTTGCCTTTTGCTATTTAATGTACACATTACACTTCAAATTCTTCTCTTAAACGTACTTAGTGTGGGACACAGTGAATGATACTTTATTGACATTAGTAGTGGGTGAGGTGTTGAAATTTTCATTATTCCAATTTTTAATAGTGTTGAAAAAGGAATGTCATGTCAGCACCATTATTTTTTTTTTCTATGACCTCTAAAGTAGAAACACTGGGAGAATCTTGCTCCATACAAATTAGAACAGAGATTGGAGCAGAGGTTCAGCATCATTCTGTAGCTCTATGCAGTACCTCTTGCATCCAATTAACTAATGAAATCTGAGTAACAGGAGGGAAAAAATGTAAAAAAAATTTTTTTCCATAACATTCCCAATTTGCAACAGACTAAAGAGTTCAGTCAGCAGTGGCACTGCCCTGCTGGAGTTACAATGTAAAGTAATAAGCCAGGGTACAGTGTCAGACTGGAGAGAAACCTGACCCACACACATTAATCTGTCTGTGTGGGTACAGGAGAACAAGGAGTTTTCAAAATCCTCTGCCTTGTTATGGATCCCAGTGGCTTCTTGGCAGAAGGCCAAGCCCGTACATTAGCCATCTCAGAACAGCTTCCTCAGGTTTCTAGTGCCCAAACAACCTGATATTACTGTGCTCTTTCTGGCACTGAGAAGTTTTCCCTAAAAATTACATGTCTTTTAATTCAGGTATTAGTTGACTGGTTTACCACTTCTACTTTTACCTCAGGTTGTACGTAGTTCCAAAAAACTATAAACCAAGAACAGAAGGGCAACAATTACACTGTGTCCCTGATATACATGGACCAAACATCTACACACTACTGAATTAGTATACTAATGACATTACTGCTTTAATTAACCATGCTACTGTGCCTGTACTGGACTCTTTCCCAAGAACTGTTCAGGTTACTGCATAAGGCAAGGACACTGATTTTCCTTTAATTCTTTCTTTACACCACCACCCCCCCTTTATTGACAGGACTGCCAAGTTCACAGAAGAATCAATAACCAAGGATATTCACATAGGATAAGATTTACAATGCATGTTTCACAGACAGTAACAACTGGGACCTCGGAGCACTTACTGGAACCAACAAAATGACAACTGATATGTCCTCCAGTGGATCTATGTTAAGACGTTCTGTCTGCAGTAATTAAAAACTAGGTAATATCACCTGTGTGAAAAGCCCACCATAAAATCAGCTCCACTTAGCAGTGTAACTTGACATGTTGACTTTTTACATCAGCAGCTCTGTCCTCTAAGCCAGCCTCTGGCCCTGCTACGCCGAGCAGCACCTCCCTTATCTCGTATTAACTAAAGTAATAGGCTCAAGTGATCCCTCTTGTTTTTCCTGCTATCTCTTTCTCCCGGTATTATGTACGTGATGGTGTGGTAACTCAGTAATTACACCTGAGAAAACTACACCTGAGCGAGCACACAAAATATCTTTTTATCACACATAAATTTTGTAGTAATTATATCTCTCTCTCAATTCTTTAAGCTTATTTAAGCAAATGGGTCTCCTGCCAGTAAAATGTCCAAGTTTTCTGTTGTGTACTTTTAGCTGTACAAGACCTAGATATCACTGAGCACAAGGAATCCCTGGGTATTCATAGTATATAGTGTAAATTAAATTGATTCTATTTCTTCCCATACTCCAGAAACACCCTTAAACTTCTACAAAAATGAGAACACACACACAGAGTCTGAAACAAGTCTTTTCCATACTTCTTTTATGCACATATATGTACTGACATCATGCAGCAACTTTTATGCAGAGAAATAATGAAGAAAAAAAGGAACTAACCTTATCATAGGTTATTGAACGTAGGCAGTATTATAAATATTATTAATTGCTTGGCTCTCTTCCTTCTCTGTCATATTTCCCTCAGGTCTCTGTTCCATGCTCAAGGCCATTATTTGATGGGGGAGGTATAAAGTCATAACAGGCTGATGTAAATTTCCTTTGAGATGTCTTATATATCACAGATACCACGAGGGAGATGAAACAGCAATTTTGCTCCTGTTCATAAGTAGGGATGGAAGAAATGCTTCCTCTGAAGGGAACTAAACTGATGCCCATTCTCTAATTGGAGCCAGTATAGTATATTATTCTTCAGGTAAATCTTTGATAACACTTATTGCCTTTTTCAGGTAGATCTTTGATAGCACTTATTGCCTTTTCCAAGACCCCTTCTGTAAGGAGGGCTTGTAATTCTGAGGAGGAAATGAACAGCTCCAAAAGTGAGGGAGATAAAGAAGATGTCTGTGTCAAGAGTCTTAGACAAGCCCCATCAGTGTACTGAATTTCATGTTTCTACTAAATTAAAATCAAAAGTCATTACTGAAATTGAAACTAGAAAGTAGCTCAGGCAGTCACTTTTTAAGATCACCATCAGCCTCTGAACAGTTCAGAACCCTTTTGCCTGTCTACTGTAGATACCCAGGATGCTGGTCTGAAAAGGTGCAGATGTACAACTTCGATAGGGTTGGTGTCTTGGCTTTCTTGAGCATGCCAAGACCATCACCTATTGACTTTAAAAAGCTTAATTAGCAGTTCACCTGGGCAAATGATGATGAAGACCTGGTGAGAATATTCATTTCGCAAATATTATAATGGGTCCATCCAGGGAAATAACACTAGATGTGCATGTTCCATACCATGTCAAGTGTCCATTTCATCTCCACATACTGCCTTCAGAAATCACCTATTATTTAACATGCCAGATGACCTTTTAATAAAACACCAATGAAGTGACATTTTAAAATATTTCTGGCTTAACCAGCTTTTGCCCAGCAGCACGTCTGTGCTGTTCAACGGGTAACCCGACTTTTTTCCTCACAAGGAATTTTGCCATCCACATTACCAACAAAACAGGTCCCATGCAGATGTGAGTGTGTGCAGGTCTGCTGTAGACAAGGGAGGTACTTTGCTTCTTTACACCATTCAAGGTTCAAGTCCAGAAAGGATTTAGGCTTTGTTTTACTTGTAATTGTCACAGTTATGATTTTAGATGAGCCAGTTCACTTAAATAAACTGGAAGGGGTAAATGACACTGTTTTTCCTAAAGCTATCTTCAAAACTGGGTGATAAATACCATTTTTGCTACATCAATAAACCCTGCTAAAATCATATAGCACAGCTCAAGAGGCAGAGAATTTGCTGAAATCCAGCTCTTGCTCACATGTGGACAAAAAGGTGCTTTTACACACAGGTTCTGTTCACAGCAGCAATATCTTTGCTCAACTAACTTCTGTCTTACTCCTGATGGGAAGGATTGTTACCCATTCAACATATATAGAGATAATCACAGGTTTTTTCCATCAAAATCAGTGGCAGCACTTCATAAGGAGAGTAAAACTAAGGATGAGAAGGAGTGTCAAAATCTAAGTGGGCATCAGCAGAAAAGTAGGAGAGAGGGGAACTGTACAGTCATTTAAGACAGAAGGAGCATCAGGAATTAATGAGGAATGAGTTGGAGAGCCAGGAAAGTGTCTCTAGCAGAAGTTGGCAAAGCTGATAATTGAACTACATAGTCAAGAAGATAAAATATAGATGTATGTTTCCTGGAGAATGGGTTTCCCAGAATTTTGCGTGCTATTGATTTTTTTGTTCACTTAAGTGACATATTTGGTTTTCTAAACTGCTTTTGCAGAGCCTCTGTAGTGGTAAAACCAGAACTGGCTCTATAAAATAAAAGAAAAGAAAAAATAAAAAGCAGTGATGCACTCAAATATGACAGCAAAATGGAACTGCACAGTCAGAAACTGGCAGTGTTGTAGATATTCTTAAAATTTCAAGGGTCAGGCTAAACCAACACATTTAATCCTATTAATTTCAGTGAAGTCTTCACTGATAAAGATACTAATCAGTAAAACTATGGAGAACAACAACCAGCCCTTAAAGGGGGCTTTCTATCCTCCTGGGTCTATAGCAGGTCATTATAACAGTTCTAACACATTTTTCTTTCTCGGTATACAACATTTTTTTAAATTACTTTACCTTCTATTATCGAGGTCTTAACCCTATATATTTAGAATCTCCAAATTTATCTTTCGTGCTAAACGTGTTTTGCTGTCTGATGCTGAACTGTAGAGGACAGTTGTATCTCCGTCTTCAAGACACACTTTCAAAATGCTGATAATACTGTATGATAAGACTGTCATATATAATTACGAAGCTAGCAGTTATGAGGACATTGGTATCTGATTCCCTTAGGTGTACAAATATATGACCATAATGTTGCAAACATCTGTCCATCAACAGCTCTGCTTATCAACATCTGCGTGGAAGGGTTTAAATATCTTTTCCTGGTGTTTGTGAGCTAATATTCTCTGCTCTCTGTTCTGCAGCACACAAGGCCAGTCTATCTGCCAATCCATGCTCTAATCTCAGTGAGATCAGAGTGAAAAAGGGCCACCAAAACTTACTGCACTGTCTTTAGAAAGATAGTGAAGGTCAGACTAATCAATCTCAAATAAAAATGACACTACATGAAAATCCCCATTTTACCTGAATCCATATTAATTTCTCCCTATCAGAACACTGATGTCCTGCCTCACAAAGCAAGTTTCATTGCTGTTTCTAGGACAGTGCTTGCAGCTCTTCTATAATCAGCTGCTGAAATTTCCTCCTAGTTTATTTAGTGCCTGTACTCATCCATCCCGTTCCATACAAAATACTGCATTCCTTGCAGTGTCACACAGCATCATCTATTTCAGTCGCATTGCTAACAACATTTTCTCCGGTTTTGGAAGCCATGTAAGCATAAAGTCATGCAGGAATATGATCCTGTTGCTGTACAGCAGCTAGGCAGCCCACAGTTTCTCATACTTTTAGTAAAATAGTTACTCAGAACAGTAACAAGATCAATCCCTTAAAAAAATGCATTTAAAAAAATTGTTACATTTTTATAGCTAACTCATAGGTGGTGTGAATTAGCAAGGATTGACTTTGCATTAATTCAACCCTCACTGGCCTTACTAGAACAATGCTAACTGGGGATCTGACCCTGAGCAGCTGATCCTATGGAAGCTGCAGAACTACACTTGAAAAAGGACAGCACTCCTAAAAGACATTAAGTTTTAAAAAAAAAGAAGGCACAGACGAAGGTTTTTGGTTGGAGAGGCGACTGCTCAGTGGGATGGCTGTAGAGAATTTACCTGTCAGGTTGCAGCAGAGTTCATATCCAAAACGCTGCGTTTCATCCCAGAGCAAGGCTTTCATTAAAGTCCTTCTTAGATTTAAGCAAACCCAACCATCAGGCACAGAGCCCGTGAGAATCAGGCACCTGCAGATCTGCCTCCTATGTTGACTTTTCGTTATTTGTTTTGATCAATAAAGTTTAGCTCATGTTAGTTGCCATGAAAAACAGCCTTCCATTTCGGTTCTTCCTTACTGTCCTTTGAAACATTGTATCCCCTGTGGGTGTCTAACACATCTTCCACTCTGTTATAGTTGCTTACAAAACTCCTTCCCATTTTCAGCATTTTTAGTGAGTTTTGAAATCTATTTCTATAAGAACACTGAAGTCCTGGCTTGGCAATTTATGAAGAGCTTCCTTAAAATTCAGATAAATTATGAACTGTCAGTGCCAATCTTGAGTGTAATCTTATCAAAAAACTTGAGGTTAATTAGGAAGGATCTCATCCTTCTAAATCCATATAAGCTTAACATAATAATTGAGAGTTGAGATCAATTACTCATGGTATGTCAAGGGTATGAACTTATGTGTGGTAATGATTGAGTGCTTGGCCTGAATGCTCAAAAGTCAAGGTCAGAAAGCACACCAAATACACATTTAAAATTTCTTGAATTCACAAGTAGTGAGGTGGAGGAGGGAAAGGGATGAAAATCTTATGTGTAGGACTAACAGCTAGAGTGCATACTGCTCTGAACCTTTGATGCCAAATTCAAAAAACATTGTAATAGTAACTAGAGAGAGGCTGGGAATGACTGCTTCTGAAAATGGGATTAGCAATAGTTTGGAAGCATTTTCAAGAAACAATTCAGAACCTCGATCTCACAAACACATATCTAGTTTTCTCAGTGGATTAATAATTTTAACTAAAGTAAAATAAGACCCTCTGTCTCATGCAGTGTATGAGACATTCATTGTGTCACAGACTCACCTTAGTGTGACACTGATGCTCCCTTGCCAGCACAATCTTCATAACATTTTCCAGTCCTCTGGAAACACACTGACACTCCTACTTTAATCATTTCACAAGGAGAAAACAGGAGTCCTAAAGCTGTCCTGCTTACCCTGGGAGGCAAAAATGTAAAAGCCTGGAAGAAGATTCATCTTTTTTTTAATCTTTATCTTTTGTTGTTGTTGTTGCCAATACTCCTGAAGGAGCTGCCTCCCAGATGAACCACTGAAACAGAGAGTGGATGGGATGTCTACAAGTGTATCTGTCTCATTGCGTCAAACATCCAGAAAAAAATCCTCAAGAAGAGGATGCAAAATTATAACAAATTACTTACAGCCTTGGATACGACACTAGATTGCAACTGGGACTTTTACTGTCTAACGTAGGTTCTGTAGGCTTACTCAGTATGCCAGAGGAGGTATGGACTTGCAGAGAATTCATCCCAAACCTCTCAGACACTGTGGCATTGATAGCTGGTGCATAATTCTCTCCATGATCTCACAGTGAGACTGAGAGACTAAGCACACTGAGAGGATCTCTCCACTGACACAAGGCAGTGTACTGTAAAGGATTAAAATCAGACCTGAGCAAGCCAGCTCAGTTACCAGGAGCACTGTAAATGTGTTAACGCAGCGTTCCCCCAGGCTGCTCTGCACAGTCGGCAAATTCCCACTCTGCAGAGCACTGCCAGGCAGGGCTGAACAGTCCTGGTACCAGGCTGGCCCAGTGAGCTGCCCTGTCCCTCCAAGGCAGCTCAGGGCTCTCTAATGGCACTGCAATGCTGGCATAGGCTTTAAAGAATGCAGAGCTTCAGTTCTGCAGTGTGTGGGTACCACAGAGCAACACGATCACAACGCGATCAGAGCAATATGTGAATAATTCAAATCTTTTGCAGTCTTATTCCAGCCCACTCTGCACAAGTGAGCATTCCCTAGAAGGAAATTCTCATATGGGCTTCTCCCTCAGCATGCTCACAAAACCTGTGCCACCTGAGGCCACCACCTTGGAGAGTGTTATGGCCACAGCAAGTTCAGTAACTCTTGTTATGTGTAGGTCACTAGGGTTAGAGGTTTTGGTTAGGTAACTTCCACACTTCACGTTACGAGCAGAGGCTGCCACATAGGAACCCAGGACTCCAGACCTGTGACCAGGTCACAGCACGCCAGCTGTGCTGATGAGACTCCTGGTTCCGTGTTCCCACATATGGCAGAAGCTTACCTTTGTATTTGCCATCATCTGGGAATGCACAGTGGTGGCACAGCTGGTGCCATGTAATTTGTGAAGCCACAGTAGCTTCGTCACGTGTTTGCACTGTAGGGAGCATGGAGAACCAAGGAAAACTGCAGTGGAAGGGAAGTGGCACAAGTTTGAGAACAAGAATTAGGGATGAATGAGAAAAGGTAAGAAAATAAGAATGCCAAATCAGGAAAGTGGAAGGGGGTAGAGATGAAAACTTCCTGGCAATTGCATATAGACCCACTCTGAAGCAGTATCTGGGGAGCTCTCCATCATCTGAGTTATGCTTCTGTTTCTTTTTGCCCTACAAATTTAGCCACGGTGTTAACATTCATGTCTTCGTTTTTAAATCCATTACTCCACACCATATAAACACTCAAATACTTACAACAGTGCAAACTCAGACGAGACGACACTCTAAAAAGCCTTTTTGGAAATTCAGACAATAAATTTATCAGGCTGATGTGTGAAGGCCTTTTTGAGCATCTGTACCCTGCTGGTATCATTACAAATCCTTAGCCTATA
>JAYRBT010000001.1:10889934-10921376 GCA_036023395.1 Myiotriccus ornatus
AATTTATCAGGCTGATGTGTGAAGGCCTTTTTGAGCATCTGTACCCTGCTGGTATCATTACAAATCCTTAGCCTATAAAAGACCTCAAGCAGGTCTTTATTGATGCACTACCCAGAGACATAACATTGTTATGCATATCGCTTGCAATTAGGCTGAATCTTTAGTGATCACCTGTGGCTTCGTGTCCTTTTTGTCAGTTCCTCAAAGTCAGAAGATGTATTTTTGTCATGTACCAGCTCTGCAGTTGCCAGCCCATAGCTCAATGGGTTATTTAAAGCCTGCAAAACGATTTTTGAATGCTGGCCCATGCTAATGCTTGATAACTACAGTTGTCATGACTACTCAGCCCCTATGTGGGGGTTGTGTTGGACAGCTATTGCAATGATTCCCTGGCATTTTCACTAAACATTAGTGTCCCTTCCTCAAAGACTTCTTCTACAGTCCCTGAGAGACTAAACACAGGCAATCTTGCTGGAGGAGGCATTGCAGTGTCCATTCGAAGCTGACCACTGTGCCTGCCCACGAACCTCCTCCAGACATGGCACTGGGATAAACGACATTTCCCTGGAAGCAACACAGTGCGAAGTCCCTGTGCCTCCCAGCAAGCCAACATGCCATCACCGGTTAGTGCAACCAGTCCTACCTGCCGTGTTTAGCAGGTGGACTGCAGGAACCAGAGGGAGGTCACAGCACTTCTCTGCAAACTTGCCATTCACGCCACAGGCATGTGCCAGTATGTGCAAGTGAGTCAAGTTAGAAGCCTACGGTGCGAGGCTTGTCTTGTAAAGATAGAGCCTTTCTTGTTTCCTTTAATAAGGTCAGTTACAAGACGGTCACAACCTTTCCAGCCATTCATTCCCCAGCTTTTATTCTCAGCATTTCAGAAGCTAAGCCACATAACTCACCCCACAAACCCTTCCTGGTTTCCAGAGACGAACCACAGTAAAAATAACCTAGAGCCTTGAGTTCAAGACGAATATTTTGATGCTAGAAGTAACAGCAGAACTATGCTCCATTTTGTTGCCTCTAGAGAGGGTTTTGACACTAGCTTAATAGTGGTTGACTCACAAATCAAAGACTGTCTTTGAGAAAACTTTCTGTGAGTTTGATAGACAGCTAGCATACTCTAAGGCATTTTCTTCTGCATTACTTGGCAGGAAGCCTGAGACAATTTGAACAACACTGTGCAGAACGTGCCCAGCTCAGCCAAAACTCATTAAGGGTCTTGTCTTCTCTTGTGCGCTTTGTGAAGCACATTACTGCACCCCTGATGGGCAGCAGTTATGCTGAGATTAAAGATCACCAAATACCTTTAATGTACCAGTCAAACTGCATTTCTCAGCTGTGTATACATTGGTAAATGTTCTGCTGCTTTACCAGATGAAGGATGAAGATGTAATGGCTGCTCTCCAGCTACTGAGCTTGGTTAAGGAATGGCTCAGGAAAAGGTTTCATGGGAGGATAATTTCAGCAAAATGCGAGACAGCTGTTGAAAGATGCTCAAGTTCATGACTGCATTAACTCTGGTTGCTATTGAAAGACTCCTCCCTGGTGAACAATGTAAGACACATGCATCTTTGATCACTTTGAAATATATTTTTAAAGAGTTGCTCTGGATTTTGCCCTCGGAGTCCCACTGATTTGTGAGGCAATCACTTTAGTTAAAACTCCATTCACAGATAGCTTGAGAGCACGGCTGACTCACAGCATTACAGACTGGAGGAAGAATGCACTGTTACATTTCTGCTAAAATGGGTGTTACAAATACACTCTTTCTTCCTTCACGTACTTTCCTTTCTCTCTTTTTCAGCTTGTGGGAGGGTCCAACTACTGTGATATTTTCTGTCTGGTTTCCTTGTTTTAATATTGCCAAACAACAATCACCACCACCCTACTTTCAGATGTTTACAGAAGGAGACTTCCCCAGGGCAGCCAGTTCATGACAGAGGCCTTCAGCAGAAACAGCCTTCTTGATAAAGGGTAGATGCCAGATCTTGGCATGATAACTTGATCTCTTTTTTTTTCTTTTTTTACAACTGCAAGCAATAAAGGAAAAACACTTCCCAAACTGGCAGTTTGTGATATCCTCCTACATTTGACTTGTATGCTTCTGCAACTTCTGGCATCTAAAACACCAACATTTATATTCAAGGATCAACTGAGTAATCATAATAATGATGTGAAGAATATAAAACCTAGTTAAAGGTGGAGAACACTCAGCTCAGCAGGTGTGGGTAGGGCTGATATGTCACAACACGGAGTTAAGAATGAGATACATTTCAGAAGCAGAAGTGGATAGATTTGCCTTATGTAAACTCTGTGCCTGCTAATACACAGGACAAAAGAGCAGATGAACTGGAGGAGTGAAGAGAAGGGAGTACATTCTGCCAGAGGGATTTGCTTTACCATTCTTTCTTTTCCTATTTTCACTACTGCAAATTCCCTCTCCCCCTGCCCTCCCATCTACAGCTCAGATAGGGTGAGAAGCAATTATGGGAACCATCACATTGATAACTCCAAATTCCCATTTCCTGTTGGGAAAGTGACCTAGTCCTTCACTCAGTGAATCTATCCTGATTAGCACCAATCAAGAACATCCCATAAGCATCGTTGACACAAAGTGGTATTACTAGTGGCAAATAAGGAGAATAATTCAATGAGTGCTCAAATGCTCTGAAAATGACAGATGAAAGCAGCCTCTGCTTGAGGTATCAGAGGAAATATTTTTGCCTTGACTGGCTAAATCATGAAACATAGATATGAAAAACAGCCACAAGACTTCTAAAGCAAAACTTGCCAAGAAGTGGACAAGATTCAAGAACAGACAAGTCAAGGGGATGTACAACATGAAAAGGATTTTGGCCAAATATGGGTAGCTCAAGAAGAGCCAGAAATTATGACAGATTTTTAAAAACAGTTTTGACAAGCATCTTCAATGCACACTGCCTTCATCAGTAGCTGATAAGAGACCTGCCAAAGCCAAGTAGTGACAGGCTTTCTTCACCATGCATCCCAAAGGCACCTCAGTCCCAGCAGCAGCAGGCTGAGACAAAGTGCCCATAGAGCTTATCAGGGTAACCAACCAGTTCCAAAATGAGTCAAGTCCGAAGGAAAATCAGCTAGGGAAGATGGTGTTACTGAAATGTTTCTAAATCAACCAGGCTAGGAAAGGAAGAAAGGAAAACGTTGTTGTTTTAATGACACAGGCATTCTGTAGGGTTTTAGACTTAAAAGACTTTCCCTGCATTAGAGTAATCAATTAACAACAGAAGGTAAAAAGAATTAGTTGGGATTAGCAACTGCACTCCCCAGTCAGTTTGGAGTTGCGCATGAAAACAACGGAGATGCAATTTAAAAATTGTACACAAGATGGCATGAGGATGCTCCACCAGAATTAACCGAGTCTTTGGTCCACCAACCCCAATGCCCTTATATGACTCTTCTGCTGGAAACACACGAGGACAGGAGCTTAAAGAATAAGCTGTTTACTCAGAGCTGTACCATGGTTAACAAACATACATGCAGTAACATCCTGAAACTACCTTGACCTTTAACCAAGATGCTCTGTTGTGTTTGAGATCCAAGCTCATCTTTTGCAAGCACAGCTAACCCCAGCTTGTGTTTAGTCTATAGGTTATAATAATGCCCTGCTGAACACAGAATCATGGGATACATTAGACAAAGCCTCAGATGTGAAAAGCCTTAATTTGTATATTGCACAATTATTAAAGGTCTCATGAAATCACTTTGCAAATTAAGTAGGGCAAAGAGGACATAAAAATAATTGACCCTTATACTAGCATTAATCTTGGAAAAGAAAACTGTGAGCATCTGGAAACACAAGAAAATTTGCTAGAACAAGGAAAAATATGTAAAAAGAGGCAGCTTTGAGTACAGATAGAGTTTCCAGAGAAAGCCTATTGCAGTGCTTCTGCTATGTTCATGCAAAGACCACAGACTCACACAGGGCAGCTGTGGCAGGAAGGGACCTCTGGAGATCATCTGGGTTCAACCCCTGCTCACAGTAGAGTCATATACAGGAAGTTGCTCAGGGCCATGTCCTGTAAGCTTTATAAAATCTTCAAGACCTCTCTGGGAAGCCTCTTCCAATGTTTCACCACCCTCACAGCAGAGCAGTAGTTTTCTCATGTTCAGTGGAATATTCCTTATTTCAGTTTGTGTGCATTGTTCCTCATCCTGCCTGGAGGCACCACTGAAAAGTGTCTGGCTCTCTCTTTTTCACTCCCTCTGTCCCAATCAGGTATTAGTACACATTGATCAGACCCTTCCAGTCCTTAGGAGGCATCTTGGACTCTGCTCTGCTCCATGATAAACAGTCCCAAGTCTCACATCCCCTCCTCATATGACTCCAGTGCACTTTCTCCAGGATGCCTGTCTTTACTGAACTGGAGAGCCCAGTGCCCGATGTCACCTGAGTCCCAGGTGCAGGACTTTGTTGAACTTCATGAGATTCCTGTTGGCCCATTTCTCTGCCCTGTCAAGGTCCCTCTGGATGGCAGCACAACCTCCTGGCCTATGAACATCTCCTCACAGTTTGTATCACCTAGAAACTCGGTGAGGGTGTAGTCTGCCCCATGAATCCAGGTCATTATGAAGATGTTAAACAGTACTGGATCCAGGACTGACCCCTGGAGTACACCACCAAGGACTGGCCTCCAGCTGGACTTTTCACCACTGATTGCATGAAGAATGCACCAGTGAACAGTCAGCACTGGAAAGTTGCTGATACTTAGGAAGCAATTCTGAACGACACTTGGTTTTTCCAGTCATTATTTCAGAGAGGAAGACTGAAATACCCTCAAATATCACTTATCCCAGATTCAAGGTGCTAAAGGTAAAAGGAAAAAGAAAGAAAGGAAAAAAATATACAAATGGATTGTGACAAAAAAGACTGAGTATGAGCACATGGGCCTGTGTCTTTTATCTCAGAAAATGCTAAGCTTTCAACAGAAACAAGTATGTCCTCTATAGTTTTAGGCAGTAATAAATTTGTTGGTTATTCACCAGATAGCCATTTTCTCCAAAAACGATTATCACTATAGTCAGATTAAATGGCAAGACTTGGAGATCTCAGGAAACATATGGATTTTATAACAAGAGCAAAAACATCAAGTGACTTATTCACATTCAATTCCCGGTAAGGGTTATAAATTTAATAGAAAAAATAAGGTTATTAACTAGAGCAACATAATTTTCCATGTGCATCAGTGAACTGTGTAAAACATCTGAAGGGAAACTTGCTACAGAGGATATTGCAGGACAGATACATGGAGAAATTTTGTGTTCTTGTTGCCTACCTATCCTTTAATCAGCTTTGCTTCACATCACTAAAACATAAAATAGAAGTGCTGATATTTAATTAGTTTGGAAATATTTGTAATTGGAGATGAAGGAAAGGAAAATTTGTAGTAAGATCTGCACATCAGAAAAGTCAAGAAAAGAAGGACAAAAATGAAACCATGAGGCAAAAACACCTTAATCTACACCATTATTTTTCATTGCCCATAACAACATAAGAACACTCTGCACTTGCAAATGTGACTTTTGGGAAATTTGGACATCCATGACATTTGAAGATGGGTGACAAGGCCAGTTTATGCACCTGCCACTCCCTCCACCATGTCTGTTCTCACCCCCTATCCTATCTATTCCTTGGTTACCTAAGATGTGCTGATACGTGGGCACATTTTGAACTCCTTTCTGACCCAGCTCAGATTTAAGAGGCACCTAAAATAAGACCAAGCCTAAAACCTGAATCTTGCAGATGTTTGTAGTAGGCCCATGGACTCTTGGGCACACTGAAGAAGGAAACATTCCTGAAAGCACTATTCCCTTTCAGGAATGCTCCACAGCAGTCCTACTTGTGCTGCCATGAAGAGTAGGAAATAGTTCTTATTTTTCTTCCACTCAGTTAGTTTGACTGGAACACATTTCTGAGCTGTGGGAAAGTCCTGTTCAAATCTTGTCTCTGACTGGAGCAGGGATTGTAACCTCGATGATCTCCCTGAAGATGACATCACCACCGACCTCCACTTATTTTTAGACAGATTGTTGTCAGCCTCACTTGTCCATTTTGTACTGAATACTCAAGCATTTCCTGAGCCAAGGACAGGGTTAGGTTAACACAGTCACTGGGCCGCTCTCAGTACCAAATCTCTGCCCAGTGTTTGCCTCAGACAGGAAAGTCCCTCTGGAAGTCAGGCCTGACATGACATAGGCTGTTACTTCAGTGTTTGTGTAGCTCACATATTGCTACAAACCACAAACTCCTACACCTTGAAGATTTCCTGGGTTGAAAGCACCACTGAAGAATCTGCTAATCTTTACTTTGATTTCATACTTAGATGAAGATTAGACGTTATTCAGTTATTAGATTGAGAAAGGTAGCAATCCAAAACTTAGAGAAGTTTTTGTATCATACCCTTACCAATCAAAACAGAATGACAAGCCAGAACTGGAACAAACTTTTCTTCAGAGTCACACGTAAGATTTGAATAAAAGTGTACCTTAGTAGTTATCCAAAAGTGATGTAAATAAGTAGAACCTAGTCCTATTTTTGTTGAGGGGTAAAAAAATTATCATTTGGAGTTAATAGCAGTGCAAGAACACTTGACTTGGGTCAGTTACCTACTCCCACATCTAGGCACATACAGTTTGTCTTGAGCTTCCTGTCTGTCCAGAGAACATCAGCAAGAAGGAATGGGCAGGGTTCTGACTTCATGCTGTCTGACTGATACATTTGAGCCAAGAGAAAGCACAATACAACTGGCTAAAGATACAGGTAAGGGGCACCACAGAAACAGGAGGTGGAAAAAAGCAGCAGCATACAAAGAGTCATACCTTAGAGTCAGCTCCAAGAAACCACTTCTTTCCAAGCTGCTCCTGAGGGTGAGTGATTACACAACGCAGGGCTTAGGACAAAGGTGCTATTGGAGGCAGATGCCCCTCCTATAGAACAGGAGTTTCAGTTTTCTCCTAATTATCCTGGTAATTTCAAACTTTCAGCTGAACTCAATTCAGTTAGTCCTCCATGTCTAGCATGGAGATTCTCTGTCTTCTCACACCCTTTGCAGTCACTGCAGTACAAATTCAAGAGTCTCCCATTCCTCGCTAACAAGAGGATATTCCTACATACTCCTTTTTATTACAGCGAATCCCTCTTTGTGAGTCCTCTGCCCTGGGAAAACTAGGTAAAATAGGAGCATCCTGATTTGTCTTCCCAGTTCTCTTTCCTAAACATCCAGCTTCTCTCCTGCTGTCTCCACAAAGCTGTTTCTGAAGTCCTCCTTTATTTTGCTGTTCTCCTCTGAAGGGTCTTCGAAGGTCTCTCTTACTCATTTTTAATTCTGATTCTTCCTCCCTTTCTCTTTGGAAAGAGATAGTACAATTCCCCTTCCTGGAACTGTTTCACCCATGGCAGATTTCCCCTTGGAGTCATGCCAGTGTCAGATCTTCCACCTGCTGAGCATTAGAGCCACACAGCTCAACTCCCAGTGACTGCTTGTCATCTTTTCAGTGCTTTCTTTAAAGAGGCCACAACGTGGACTTTCTGCCCCAGATCCTGGAGGATCTAAAGGAAATCCCATTAAGGGACCTGGTTGGCAACTTAGGCAGAGTCTACTTATTTGAATTAGTCACCTAGACTCAGTTAAATTTAATGGGGTGGGAAAAAAAGCGGTTCAGCAGTGACTCATCCAGAAACAGATATCTAAATATGATTAGAAATAACTGAACTCTAAAAGCTCTTATTTACCACTCAAAAAAGGCACTGTACAGTGGCTGGCTTACATGAACTCCTGAATACTGCAGACATTTAAAGTGGAATGAAAAGAATGGCAAAGTAACCTGAAAAGAAGCTCTACCTCTGTCATCACCATTTTCTCTTTTGGATGACTGATGATCTTATTTCATATTCTTTCTTCATTCTGCTCTGTATATCCTAGCACAGACAGCAGAAACATTTAAAGTATCTTAATTGTTCAAGGAGAACAGGGACACATTTTTTGCTTTTTTTTTTTTTTTTCAAGTAACCCTGTACACTACTGTATATGCAACACCGGTTGAGTACTTGTAAACACATTCCCTGCTTTATTTTATGTCTCTATAACAGTCTTTATTCACCAGCAGATGTTATGTCATGTGAGTATACAAGATACCCATCTGTCCCACGTACATTTCTAAAACACACAAGTCAAAGGCTGAGTGCTCCCACCAGCGTGGATACACAAGGTCATCTCTAAGATGTACTGTTGTGATTTTTAAGCAAACACATTTTAGACACAAATGTGGATTACAAGGCACTTATGTAAAAATGGCTGTATTAAGTCTAGATGCTTTGCAAATACAAGGTTTTTACTCGGTTCCCAAAGTCGATGGGAGTTTCACAAACGCTTCTTGAATGATCAGAATTCTGAAAAACGTGACCCTTGGGAGAGTACAGAAAGAACTGGGTTTGTTTAGCCCAGAGAATTGAAGACTACGAGGTGACACGGTAACAGCTTTCAAATACGTAAAAGGTTGCTATGAAAAAGGAGGGAGATAAACTGCTCTTCTTATCCACTTCAGAGAGGACAAAAATAATGGGCCTAAATTGCACCAAGGAAATTTCAGCTTCTAGGAAAAGCTTTTCTGAGTGTAAAGACACATTGCCTGGGCTGACCATGAAGTCCTCATGCTGGCAGTTTTTACGAACAGGCCTGACAAACATCTATCAAGGTGTTTTAGATGGGGTTGATCCAGTATAATGACAGAGGGAATGACCCTTTAAGATCCTGATGAGCTCTGTTTTTCATAAATTTATAAAACACTGAGAAGCAGCATTAAGCAAAACCTGATTATCTTTTTGAGAAATCTGACTATACTATTTATTCCTATATCAACATAATCACATTTCATCGATTCGCATATTTCACCAGACAAGTATAAACCTGACTGCAATATAAAATAAAAACAGTTGCCACAGAGGAGCCACCTGTTTGATTAACATGAAGCAACCCATGTCCATGGAGCTCAGCAACTCTCAGCCCTCCTGCTGGTGATGCTCTGAGAGCACAACTAGGCTCTCAGATGAGACATGCTGTCCCCAGGAAGATATATAATTCTCAGATATTATTATGAGGTTCCCTCCTACAAAATCTTCATGATGTTCCTTCTGCTTCTTTATGCTCTCCAAATACCCATGGTAATTTCCATAGCAAATTTCCCTCAAATGGAAGGGAAATACATAGTACTAACCAGACTACTTACACCCATGTGAGTATCAGTTTGTAGTGTTTGTTTCCTGGGCACCTTTGTGTTTGTAATGATGAATTTGGAGGGTAACATAACACCAATCACAGCAAAGCACTCCGAATTTAAAGTGAATGTATTCTACTGTGTCTTAAGAAATGGATCACAAGCAGTTCAGTGACAGAAATACTGTCTCTTAACCTAATTTTATAATGCAATCAGACTGACCTCTCCTACACACAGTAATTGGAAAAAAAAGAAGAGCCTCCAACAGACTAAACCAGAAGCTACCCTAGTTTTTAATCAATAGTCCTATTCCCACTGGCTATGTATTTCATCTCAGAACATTGTAATTAAATATAAATTGATGAGCTGCATTTCTTTATGAATGAAATCACTTCTTCTCTCACATATATATATATTTAGGATACACTCTAAAGTATTTACAGCTAAAATCCAATCATGTTGAATCTAAGCAAAACTAAATGTAAGAAGTCTTTCATTCTGAAGGCAAAAATCCCTTTAATTCTGCCAATGAAATATTTACTGTCATGGGTGTTTTGGTTTGGTTTTGAGAACACTGGAAGGATATCAGTAGTACTGTTCAAACAAAACATCGCATATTAATAATAAAATGCCACTTAAAATTAGATTCAGGACCTAAGAATAATTGATGTCGTATTCTAGCAACTGGTCTCACTGAATTCCTGTAGATCTACTTACAAGATTAAGGTGAATGAGGTTCAGTCCTACAAAGATATTTTGAATTTATTTTCCTTTGAAAAACATACATTTAAAATAATTCATAAGAACATTCAAGCCCAAACAGTAATACTGGAAAGTTCACATACAACCCACCATTTTGCCCATAGGCAGTTTATGAAATTGTAATTAGAACTACTATTGCTTAGCAATCACACGCACAGAAGTACTAAAAGATTTAGGAAAAAATTTGCTTTTCTAATAAAGTTTCACCACTTCATGTTAACAGATGAAACTGTGATTTCTTCTTAGAATTAAGAGAATAAAATCATTGCCATTTTGCTCTTAAAAAAAAAAAAAGGCTGAAAAGCCATATGAAGGTGCTCTGAGGACAGGAATATCTTCATTCTAATCCTCAGTGATTAGTAGCATATCTACAGTGATTCTGCTTTGCATAAGAATATCCTTTTGCCCTTGACTTTATGGCAAGCTAAAGTTAATGGGCCAAATGCATCCGTTGACTAAAATGGTCTTACTCCAAGGATAAGTTTGGCTTACCATACAGAAACACGGTTGAGAGCAGCCTAGAGAATGTAATAATAAGAAAGAAACCCACATCCTGGCACCACCTCTTAAGGACATTGCTTGACTTAGAGGCATATTCAAGGTCAAATGTGCAAATTAGAACGAACAAATGCTGTTTTCAAACTACCACTTCTTCGTTTAGCGAGCAATGTATTGATTCACTTAGTTTTTCAGCTCTAAGGCTCTTGGAGCCAAATATTTTTTACCAAGAGATCAATTCTGCAAGTATTCTATGTGCAGAAGTATCCTGTACATACACATGCACAGATTCATCTCATAAAAGAAATTAAAGGGGTAGCTTTCCCCCAAATCAGACGTATCATAGGCTGGTTTCTGCCACACCTAATATCACTTTAAGGATACTGCAAATTAAAAAGCAGCTTCTACCAGATGGGTGTCCCATGACAGAATTTATTCAGCCAAATCTGCTTCTGTTTCCACAGGTAAAAAAAGCTCCACTGAAAAAGCTTCAGTAGTCTGTCACAACAGAAAGTTTAAAACACTGAAAGTGATGCCAGCAACACCTACTTGCACTATATAAAAGAGAAGGGAGTGTGAAGAGTATATTTTTCTCCACTAAAAAAGGAGTCAATGGATACTAGACTATTTATTAAAGAATAATGCAGCATTTAAATGGATACTTAACTTAGGACACTCAAGCTTCTGTGTGAGTCGGCTTAAGATTGTGTGTGAAAGATGTGATATTCAGAAGGACATGTTTTCTTAATTAAAAGGAAGAGATATTACAGGGTAAAAGCACCATCCTGCAAAACTTTTAGTAGTGTGGCTAAGGGTATTCCTTTGCTCAAAATACCAGGCCTTGAGGGCTCAGCTGTAACACAAAATGTGTTACATATTTCAGAGGGCAAGCTGACACAGAGGATCACCTTATGGAAGAATCCACTTAGCTGAATGAATAACCAGCAGACTCTTCAAGGGCTGTCTGAGATCTGGAAAATCAAACCACCAGAGTCCACGCTGTGCCATAGTAATGCAAATTGCATCTATAACTCTTTTTGCACAAAACAGGTTTATTTCAAACAATGGTAACATGCCAAACTCTTGGCAAAAGACCAAGTGATGTAGCGCATTATTATTTCTTTTGATAAATATATATATGTATACAGCTTATAAACTATATCTAGATTGTTTACTATATAAAAAAGGGCTTTTTAAACTACTATAGCTTTTTATAGCAATTATTTCATTTCTTGAGTAAGAGAAACAAGATATGAAAGTCAAACATAACTTTCAGAAATGCTACACCCTGTTTGTATCTCTGTTAAAGATTTTGTATCACAGTGAACAGAAGTTCAGCCCGATTTCCTTCGGAAAAAACACTTACACCATCTTTGGATGCACCTAAGGTCAGTCAGCAGGAGAGGGCTAATGAGCATACTTTGGTGATCAGACCAAAGATATATTCCAGGATGCTACATACAGGTCTAATCCTTACATTCTAAAGCCAGAACACAAGAAGGAAACAAAAAATATATAAGAGAAAGAGAAGGTGCCCTACACTGAGAGACCATTTAATCTCTCTTTTGGACAAGAAAGATCAAGAGCAGATCTAAATGCAGTTAAAACCACTTTACTGGGGAGAAGGTACTTGTAGGAGAAGAACATATATTTTTAGGATAGGGGCTCACCAATTTAGCAAACAAAATCATTAAAGCAAAAATAAAGGCTGTAATTCTAAGACTATCTAATTCGAGTTAGAAATAAAGAACATACTGTTAAAAGTGAAATCAGTCAGCACTATATATAGGCATATGGGAAAGTCTCCTCGTGATGCCTTTCAGAAAACATTCACTGCCAGCTTTCAGAAAAGTTGAATAACTTTGAAGAAAGTTATTCTTCATTTAATACAACGACTGGGCTTATATCGAAAAGCGCTGTGTGGCCCAAGCTAGACAACAGCACTGAGGTGAAGAGAGCTCTGTGGATGCTTCCTCTCCAGTCAACCTCCCTGGACTGTCTACCCCTGAGCAGGTTCAGCTCTTTCTCCCACAGCTTCAGCCCAGACAATTAAAGGAACGTAATTCACCTTTGAACAAAGTAAAATACATATATATCCTATTGCAATCACACCAGCACATGTATATGGATATTAGAATACTTGTGGAGTTCATACGCTGCTATCAGTATGTGTGTGAATGTGTGTGTATACAGACACATATACCAGCTCATGTACCTTTGATCACCAAGAAATAAGCCTTCTAAAACATGTCAGTTGGTACAAATGGACTAAGGGCTTCTCCTGGCTTCTGTTTTCAAGTCTACTGTAATTTTTCTCCCTATACTCAAAACTTCATGGAAATTGTTGTAGTTTGAGTGAGAAAAGATCAGCTTTTCTTCTAATAAAGAGGATTAAAAGTTAAAAGTGAAAAAGCCACTTGTGCAAACTTCCTTAAACCATGGACTCCAGTTGTTACAGGAGGCTGCCGTGGCAGGACTGCCAGCATTAGAGTACATAAATCTGAATAATTCCCATGTCATCAGACATTGCTTAAGGCATGAAAAGGCCTGACCATGCCTTCTTGTCAAGTATTTTAAATACAGAAATAAAAACAGTCTCTAGATCATAAGTACCAGTTGAGGTACTTAGGGAGGCAGATCATCTGAGCACTGCTGCCCTCCGTTAGGGAACAGAAACAGTATGCAGTCATTCCTCAGTGGAACAACCACTAAAGGAAAGTGCTATGCGCACTTAGCAGGACTTTTATCATAATAATATATCTGAACTTGTATACATCTATCTGCTGTGGAACCCTGAACTATTTTTATTCCTTTGTCTGATCAGAGAGCGCTGCCTCTTCTGCTTACTTCCCCATCGGAAGATGGCATTTCCACTGAACCATGAACCCGCTTTGGCATAACAAATGTTCCTGGATGTTTCTCAAAATGTGTCACAACGTGAACATCCTTTGTCTACTCCAATTATATCAGCATTGTTCCCTTCTTCTAGCTGTCATTTGAATATCTTCTGTTTCCAGCCTTTCTTCTAAGCTTTAAGGCCTTTTTTCCTGAATCATACATTTGTGTCTGATCAGAGAAGAGTCACCACGCTGTGTGATGAAGTAAGGGGAGGTTGCCATTTCCTTACCCTTTGTTAGGTCTTTTACATGGAGAGGGATCTGATCCTGCATTACTAATGGATCAAATGTCTTCCAATGACTTCAGTCAGAATTTTAAAGTCTAAAAATGAATACAGACTGAGACCATAAAGCTGCTATTCATTTTGAATCAGCTGAGCAGAGTTAGATATTTGAGATATTTGTTGGAAGAATATTTTCCCCTAAGAGAAAAATTTCTACAAACAAGAGGAGACTTGGAATAATACAATATTTCTATATAACAATGGAGTCTTATTTGCACATCTGCTTCAGTCCCATTTACACTGAATTAATGCAGTTAACTCTGTTACCAGAAAAAAATGGTCTAATTCAAAGTGCAGGCCTGGCTGTCACAGTACTGCTCAGGAGGAAAGGCCTTGCAACTGCAATGCCATGACTACTTCACATTATTGGGGCTCACCTGTATCATTGACCAAGGGCCAGTGAGTAGAGAGGAGGTGATCTGGACAATCATCCTCCTGTGTAGGGGTCATGGAGGCTAATTGCAATTTTTCTTTTCTCCCTCTCTACACTCACGCATTTGTACAACAGCTCATAGACAACTCGGGAGTATTACTGTATTTTTCACCACAATGATTAGTTAGCATGCACCACTTCAGTGAACTGACACCAGCCCCTGAAATTCCCTGTTGCAAGAGCTGCTCTGGCTTGCAGCCTCAGAAAGCTCTGCAGAGCTATGGGACTAAGAAGAACACGAGAGGAGCAGGAATAACTGTTCTGCACATTCTCATAATCCCCGTCCCTAAGACAATGAAAGCTGAACAGCACACAATGTTTTGGAGTAATCCTGCTCAGCTGCGTCCAGCAGCCTAGAACGTGCTGTTCCACACATTCCACAGTGTGGAAATCCCTTTTTCCATGATCCTGAGATTATAAATTGAGATGCTTGTAGGCAGGGAAGAAACATCACATAGGGATGCCTGACCACCCCTATAGGCTGAGAAATGCCCCGTGAACCCCCATACACTGCAGTAAAAGAGATTTTCCTACACCAGCCATGAGGAGTGTCTCATACACAACCAAGTGCGTGGCAATGCAAGCTTCAGAGCAGCTGCAGGGATATGCCAGGCTCCCTCAGTGCACACACAACAGGAACCCCCACCCCTCCTCTGCCCCTCTGAGACCCTGAGCCCCCCAGGCTGCGGGCTCAGGCCCTCTGTTTCATTCTGGTGCACCCTGACACGAGACAGGCCTGTAGCAAAGCAATAGGAAGGTTTATTTAACCTGGTTTGAAGCCAAGGTTCAGAGGTAAGCATGCAAGGGTTGGAAACAAAAGGGCTACAAGAAAAACATAATAAAATCGTGCTTGCAATACTTTCTGCTCATCCAGAATATTCACCCAAAGCGTAGTCCTTGGACTGCTGATTGCTAATTCCCATATGCTTCCCACATTCTCATCTCCTAGTCTAGATTATTTCCTCCAGTGACTTTTTTGACAGCTTTTCCTGGAGTCTTACATTTCAGACACTCCTTCACATTCTTTCCCGTTTCGCTTTATTTCAGATTAAATGCCCTCCCACCGGCTCGCATGATTCATATGCATCCATAAGAACCTTTGAGCTCAAAAGCACCCCATATCACATACTGTGAACCATACATTTTGTCCCTGTATTTTGTCAAACAATTCCAAACATAAGAACGAGAGTCTTGATGAGCCATACGGCCCCCTAGGGCTCTGATTTCCTGTTAGTTTTTGGAGATTTCTAGAGAAACCAAGTAGGTAGTATGTATTGCATAAACTCAGTTATTTCTGTTTAAAATAAAACAATCTGATTTGTGCCCATATTTAGTACTATTTCAAACTTTAAATGTTTCAATTGTTGATTTATCTCATTTGAAGTTCTTATACTCAAACAGCATCCCTTCATAGCTGTGAGTTTGTTTCCTTGTTTTCTAGAACACCTGAAGCATACGTTATAATTAATTAAAATAAAAGGAATATGTTAACAGCTCCTCCGTGTGACATATTTCTCTAACATCCTGCTTTAAAACTAAAGAGGAATGGCACATGCTCCATGAAAGACCTTTCATTACTCAGTTTTGCACCGTAAACTCTGTCAAGCACTTTTGAAAGAAAACAGGAGAAAGTGAAATCTCCAGAATATAAAAAAGGTTTCAGGCTTTCTAGAAAATGAATAATTTCCTGAAGCTGCAGGCTTTGAAAAAGGTCCTTCTCACCGAAAGATTTAGACGTCAGTACAGCCAGCCCTGCGTCACATTTCCTGTACTCCAAGGGTTATGATACGGCAGCTAGAATCAACACAGAGTCAAACTGCAAATTAGATTACAGAGCTGAAAATAATTAAGCAATAACCATAGAGGAACAGGGTATTTCCTGGGGCTTAATGACCTGCTGGGAGGAGCTGAGGTCTTTAATGTTACTTTCAGCTAAACATCAGGAAGAAAAGTGCTTCACTGTATTTTTTTCCCTGGACCTTGCATGTACAAAGGGCAATGCCACTCTGTTGCTACTCCCAGAGAATTAATGTTCGCAGCACTAGTCAATCAGATTTATTTATTTGCCACCAGACGCAGTCTGGGGCACTGCAGGTCCCTGTCTATGGCAAAGTAATTGGAGACGAGACTATGGAAAGATGACTGGCTTGGCCAGTTTCTTCTGTGCAGGGGCAGAGGGATTAAATCAGTTGTCCACTGAAAGCTGTCCTGCTACACTGTGTGGGTGACTCCAGTCATCTCTTCTCCTCCCTGTACAAGAGAAGTTCCACTGTCTCTTGCTCAGGCACCTCTGACCTTTCAATTCCATAGTCTCCAGAAAGCCTCTAATTTATCATAGTTGCCTTCCCAGCTGGCTCTGTCTCTCTCCTCCATGCCTTTCTACTACCTCCCACACTGAAAGTCAGCAGTTCCCTGCTTGATGTCCCACCTGTGCGAGGCAGAAAGAGTTTTCCCGTCCCCCTGGCCTCTTCCAGCCTCTCCCAGCAGGCTCCTGTGGGTGTTAATACCCACGGCAGGCTCTCTTTGTGCCTCCTCTGTAGGGTGCTTGGGTGAGTATATCCCGTCCTGTTGCCAATCCTTGCCCAGACCTCCCAGCTCAGAGAGGAAGCAGTAAGCCAAGTGGACCCAATTCCTTTCTTGTGTTTGCAGCAGAACTGTGTTTGTGTTTTCAGCAGGGAATGATATTACAAAGGAAGGCATAGCTAAGATAGGATACTTATTATATCTTCTGATTTTGCTGTCATTTACAGTCTTATGATAACTGTACAATGACTAGAAAGCAGATAAAATACATTTTTTCCCCTTTTTTCTTTTTTTCAAGTACACAATGTCTCTTCCAGCTCCAGTTAATGGAAAAAACCAAAACAACACCTAGCATGCTGGCAAGAATAAGACTCCACCCAAATACTAATTTTTTATTCCTAATCAAAACAGTTATTTTTCAGAATTCATGAAATATAGTCATCTCTTGTGTAACCATGCTGGAGTCAAAGGACTCACTCTGGGAACAGATTTGGCCCATTCTGTGGAAAACAGAACTCAAAGGGCAGGGTGACCCGTTTTGCAGCAAGAATGTAAATACAAGTGTTAGAGTATTTTTTTTTTAATTTTAATCACTGAGCTGCAGAATAGGAATCTAATTCCTAGATCTGGAGTTTGTTCAGTGAGGCTCAGTAACATAGGCCCAAGATTTTCTGCATATTCTATAATAAATCAGCAGTAATCTGCATATCAAAACATGGATCATAATCATATTATCATTATTATTATTGTAAGATCAATATTATTAAGCACTTTTTTACACACCTGGATCTACAAGGTGCTCCACAAACTGGCTGAACAAACTGTGCAGCAGAAATCTCATTGCCTATTCCCAAAATGCAGCCACTTCTATAACGAAATCCAGCAGCTGTTAACGCTACACGGCTGCACCAGAAAAAACCTTGGGGCATAAAATGAAGATGATGACTCTACTTATCCCAAATTGCAAGTGAAGTGTAAGTAGGTAGAAAGCATGGTAATAATCCAAATACAGAGAGTGATACACTGCCACACTCTTGCCAGAAGCAGGAGATTGTACTTACGAGGACATCAGTCTTATCCCAAACCCCTGCAGATCTTTGCCCACTTCTGTCAGAGCCAGTCTTCATCTGTAAAGAGAAGGTCACAGCATAGATGCCTGCCAACTGCATCTTCTTTTTAGGGCATCTCAAACTTTTCCCAAGAGGACTGTCTAAAACCGGTCCCTTTAATCTGTGAGTTCTCACAGGTGCTGCAGCAGGTCACAACAATCCGGCTTCTCTTGAACAAAACGTGTTTCCCATTTCCCTCTTACAACAAGACTCTTCCTCTCTTGGTTAATTTGGATGCTTAATGGAGATGGGACTGATGAAGACTCCTTTTCATATTCTCCAAGCCCTCTTCCTTTGAAGGAAAATTATTTGCTTCGCAACAGTGACAGCATAAAGTACAGAATCTGCCATGTTTCTTCTTCATGAAATCACTTACAGCAAGAGATTGTGTTAAATATTGGCATGTATGTTAGCATTTATGTACTCTAAGTGTCCAACAAATACAGAGTGCTTCATCTTCCAGCCAGGACTGCAGGCCCTACTTCTGATATATAACTAGTGTCACAACAGAAAAGAAGATTCTCCAGCAATTTCAACACCTCTAGACTAATTTTTTTTTTAATGAAAAATTATTTTTCAGCCTCAGCTGTAATAGCAGCCTGCTTTATTATCAACCAAAGTTTGCATTAGCAAGTACAAATTACATAACATGGTATTGTTTTCTGGCTCTTTTCAGATCACAGTTGTCATGAATAACTGTCGATAGGCTCAAAAGAGGAGAAAATACAAAAGCCCAGTAACGTTTTCATCTTCAGACACACAAGCATCTAGATGTTCCTGTAACATACAATATTCCCTTAAATTTCCTCTTCTTCCCTCCCCAGTGGCCCTGAAGCCTCTGGAGAGACCCCATCCCCATCCTCTCTCCATCTCACTGGCAGACACTCCCACAGTGGGGGTTACACAGCCCATTAAGCAGCCTATTAAAAAAATCTGCCTGCCATGATAACAACAAGAAGAAAGGGAAGATTTGCCCAAGATCCAAGCAATGGATGAAAATGTCCTTGGATTGTCAGGTTTCAGTGAAGAAAATGCCTTACAGTCAGAAAGACAAAAGGGGGAAGCAAGGATGCCACGCCAGCAGGTGAGAGCAAAGGCTTTTTACCTAATGTCTCACGGGGACAGGATAGAAAGATATACATTTCTCTACGGGTATTGTTCCCCTCTCCCTTGTTTATGCACTTCCAGCTGACCTGATTATGTCAATGCCTCCTGAAACTCGTTATAACAACTTCTCCCCCTTGCAGTGACACTCCTGATGAAAGCAACATTGAGCTGACCCGGGAAGCAGCAGCAGATTCCTGGAACTGGCTGCAGCTCCTGTGCCACTGTGAACTTTGCAGATCAGGATTTGCTACCCTAAAAGGAGAAAATGGCAGTACACTCAGGGAGGGTGCATTGCTGTGCCCATCACCACTGGAGAGAGAAGACAGGCTCGAGGTGGTCCTAACAAATTTTCATACAGTACTTTCTGTATTCTTACTTTCCCCTTCTCTTCCTTGGGGAAGGGTGTTTACATTAGGTATAGCAGTGTCAGAAACAAAAACATGAAGTTTCTTATAACTCTAAAATTACCCTTCTTCAGGGAACAGGGTACTTGTGTACAAGAACGTCTTATGGCCCAACACGAATGCATTTTGTTAAATGTTAAATGTAGTGTGTATCCTCTAGTAAAGCAAGTATGTCAAATTTACAACTGTGGCTAAAAGAGACGAGAGGATTTTTTTGCTTAGGTGGTAATGTGCTTTAAAAGGAGAGTGAATCTGCATTTCTTGGGAGGGAAAGCTGGGATACAGCCAGAATTCAAGCCAAATGATGACTCCTGATGTTCTTTCACTGTGCAAGACTCAGCTCCACTTTTTGATTCTGTTGAACTTTTGCTTACTACCATTTACTTCAATTTCCTTAAATAGTAAGAACTTAGGAAACTCAACAATCATTTCATTCGCTTCTTCTTGACCTTGACAATCTGTGATTGTGGATAAATATTAATTTCTTATAATCATGTATTTCCAGAACATAATAAGGGCCCTTTATAAGAAGAAGTAAAGTGTACATTTCTGAGCTACTAGCACCAAATTTTCAGTAGCACAGCATTGATATAATCTTTTCTGTACTACTTGTTACCACTGATTTTATGGTATCCTCACCATGGTCACAAACAGCTGTTTTGGGCTTTGATTTGATAAAAAAAATGAAGCCTTGGGAATGAGTAACAAACATTCAGAATCACACACATACAAACAAGTCCTTCTTGAGTACAGTATCCAGCAGTCCTGGTGGTTGTGTGGCCAGTAAGATTTTAGATTTTAGGATCTTAGACCAACACAAGTTCCTCAACTGCTTCCAAAATATTGCCCTATTCTCCTGAAACCAAACAAGACTCCTAAAAATATCAAGTACTTATTGTTAATTTTTATATATTATAAAAATATTTGCAAAATAATAAGTAAGGCATCACTAACGCATCAGAGAAAAATACTCTGTTGCCTCAGTGTACAGACTGAAATGTGTCAGAGGAAAAGCATTTTATCAGATAAATTAGGCTAGGCACATATGTATTTTTTTAATCTGATAAGACTGTGAAATAAAACAAACATTTTTTAAACCAAAAATCTTATCAGTTGTGAATCATTTATTTTCTATTCAATATTTCTTCATCTGAAGCCTGAACACATTTTTGCTATTTACTTCCAGTTCACTAGAACCTCTGATTTAAACTATATTCCTCTAAAATAAAGTTATGTGTCTTTTTGCCTCACAACTCTTCACCAAGGAACATAAGGAGTAATATATTTGATTAGCTGGCTTTGGTTAGGCACAAGACACAATAAAAGAACATGCTTTGATCTTTGTGTAAGAGGTCCCACTGCTGAGAGCAAAAAAAAAAAAGGCAACTAATAAGAAATTTGGACATGAAGATAAGAAAGACAATTAATGTGTCCCTCCTTTTGTATAGTTCTATAGTTTATCCAGTGGAGAATAATATGCTCTCCCTTCCTGGCAAGAAAGGGAGGAAGATTCCTCTGCCAGTAGCCAGTTTAGCCAACAAGGTCTGAATTGGGACCTGATTGGGTCCTGATTGGGATGCTCTTCTGTTAAACTGTTGGAGACAGAGCCACGGCACAGAAGGGAAGGAGAAACAGGAGAGAACTTTTCTACCATAGCATTGGTTTAAGAGAAGTTCAGCTTTATCAGATGAGCTTTAGTCATAAGATTGAAGTTTCCTTTGATTTGTACACCAGTATCTGCGTGGCCACGTCACAAACTTCAGGCACGTCATTCTCAACACCTGTGGGAATGGATCATCCCCACAGACTGACTGACACTGAAAACAACCCAAACCAACCCAAAACCTTTTTTCCAACCTGCCATAAAGAAGGAATGCTTTGATAGATAAGCATGCAGTCTGTTTTGCTAATAAAACTCCTGCTCAGCCCACATCTATTCACTGTTGGGCCTTGTCATCCTTCACGATCAATTCTCAAATTTGATTGCAAGCAGTTTTCAGCAGGGATCATGTCTTCTTCATCCCTGTGGACACTCAGATGTCTTCTCTGCAGAGTCATAAACTAATAAAAACAGACACACACATCCATCAGCTAACCTGGCATAAGTGGTAGTCACTACAGGCAAATCTTTGCATGTTATTAGACTTCCACATAATCTTAGAGAGAAACAGCTGAGGAATGAAAATGAGGCCAAAGTGAGATTTTTCAAGCTCACCTTTGAGAAACACGGTGAGGAGATGAACATTTACCTCCAGAAGAGCCTGATTTCAGGCTGCCAAGGAATCATGTCCTGAATTTCCTGTATGGCTCCTTTTCATTATCAACGTTTTCTCCTTGCACTCCGTCCTGAAACTACTCCTCCTGTCTTTAAATCAGGGTCTTCCCAAGGCTGTATGACCCATTTGGTGCGAGGGGTAAAGCAGGTAACATGGGCCATCAGCAAAAAAAGCTGCAGGGGGAAAGTTTTACTGTGATCCAGTTCTACCTACAGACTTGGGGTTTGGCTCTCAGCTCCTCGGTCAGACCCTCGCAGCCCTGCTCGGACCAGCCAGGGGCAGCTGCAGGCAGGACAGGACCACGTGGTGGAAGGATGGATGTGATCACTGCCAGCTGTTACTTCTGTTCCTCTTACCCTGACTAGCATGCTTAGAGCCAGGTTTGGCCCGTCCATTTAGCTCTAGTAAGTAGAGTGCTACCCCTCCAAAATGCCCAAGCAGGGTTTGTAATTCAGTTATATCTTCTTTCTGTTCCTCACCTTGACCGGAATTTAAGCTGTATCCCTTTGCAAGGTGGAGCAGGCTTTTGATCCCTCTTCCTCCCTTTCAGGCAATATATTTCAGCCTTGCTCATTTGGCTTTGAAGGACTCAAGGGCAGAGTGTGCAGGATGTGACATTTACCAGGATTTCTCTTTCACTCTTGTCTCAATGTGCAGGGCCAGGAAAGAATTTTCTTGTCCAGTTTTTATAAACTCTGTCCATCACAGATCCACACAGAAAGCAGGGGGAAAAAAAGCTACCTACATTCAGCATGAGATAAAGCTACGGGCTGGGTGCAGGACTGATGAGAAGTCTTTGACTTTCCAAACCTTATCCTGACATGGTTTCATACCAAGTCCAGGGAAAACATTTAACTCTCCATTTATATAAAGATGATAATAATTATATTTTATCTTCTTGTATATTTTATCTCCTTCCGTAATATCTGTATGCTCCATACAGATTGTCCCACCAATATTTTCTTGTATCATATAGTTCCCTCCTGAAGGGCCTCGTATGAACCTTAATTATCTCTATTACTATTTTTTCTCCTGCTTGCACCTCCATCTCCATTAAAAGCTGAACATACTCTCCATGCTCAGGAAGCAAGTCTGCACAAAGAGATGAGACACCTCTTTTGCTCTGAGGGACAGCAAGTGTGGATCAGCAGGGCTGAGGGTCTTGCCCCAGAGAACAGCCAGTGCCGGCTCACCAGTGCTGAAATCTAAGGGAAAGCAGAAGTTCAGTGTTTCCACAGGCACAGCGGTGCACAAGGACAGATGAGTCTGCAAGGGTCTGATAGAGGAAGGCACCCCAGTGTCTGAGCATGTGTCTAATTGCCTTCCTTAATCCATGCCTAGGGACAGGCTCTGGTACTTACTGTCTCACATGAGTAGCTCTGCAGTAAACAGACTCATGGCACGTGGACACTCTCCATCCATCCACACGCTCACATGCACACACACTCATGCTGATTTTACATATTCTGTCTCTTTGTAGGAACTGTGAGATTGCAGGAGGGGCTGGTAGCAAGGTTTCCCAATGCTTGTTATGATAAACACCCTGCTATCAATTGCCTGTAACTTTGCCAAACTTCTCCTGTCTAGCTCCAGCTGAAATTTTCTGTGCCAACTACATACCACAAGCAGAATGCTTTTTGGAAAACCTCTGCACTAAAACAGTTTAGTGACCTGGTCAGGGAAAAATGTACTGTTGTGTCTATGCTGAATAAAAAGATCTAGGTAACCTGCTAATATAGATGGTCTTACTAACCTCATACCTTGCAGCAGGAATTGAAGTGTCTGAAGGACTTGAGCCTTTTTCCAAGAATGCTTTTTGCAATCCACAAGAAAGATTGCCCGCTTTGGCCTAGGGAACAGACTTTGAAGCCTCCTACCTTGCAGTAGAAAACCTGGAAAATCTTCAGAGCAAAAAGCTGCAAATGGAGCAGGGAAATCCTGCACAGTCTATGGATTGCTCTGTGCCACTGGTGCAGCAGGGGACGGACCAGCCCAGCCAAGCATGAAACTTTGTCATGGTTTTCATGCTCTCCTCCAAAACCAAGGCACAAGGAAAGAACTCACTCTGCTCTGCAAGTGAAAGAGAAGGAAGCTGGCTTTCATAAGCATACCCCTCCCTCCCTTGCACTGTGCCCTGAAGAGGCCTTGTCCCCATCCAGGATGTAAGAATATTCATGTTTAAATCCACATTCGAGAAAAAAAAATGTTATTAATTTTCTTACACGTAGCAACTTGAGTGTTATTCCCTTCACTATGGTTTTTGACTAATAGCAGTCTATTTGTAATTTAATTTTTTCCAGCTTACAAACAGTAGCCCTAGTGTTTTTCTGACTCAGGACTTCATAGACACAGGGCAACACTTCCTTCAGATTCAGTGCAGCATGTTTCATTGAGTTTGTTCAGCCTGAAAAAGAGAAGTCTTCAGGGGAACCTAATTATGGCCTTTCAGTACCTGAAGGCAAACCTCTGTCCCGCTGTTTCAGCAGTACCAGCTGCATCTACAGAGGCATTTCAGTCCAGAACAGGAGGGTGCTTTGGAAGTGCATCCCTTTGTCACCTCCACTTCTTGCCCTCTGGGTGACACTGCCAGGTGGTCACAGAGCACATGAAATAGATTCTTCCAGGTTAAAAACAGACCAGAAAATAAACCTTAGGAATACTCGTGATGTGCTACTGCCACTATGGGTGTTTAGCTCATGGGATCAGTCCAGAGCTAGTCTGAAATCATACAGATTTCACATGCATACAGCAAGAAAATTGGGTCCTACCACACTAACAGTTTCACTCTACAGAGCTGTTTGAATGGTATCACACTACCTAGTAATGCAGACAATACTTTTAAACAGTAGAAAACCAATGAAAAACAATAAAAAAAACCAGGCTAACCTAGTGCTGTTAAAAGTAAAGGTGCATTTTTTTCCAAAAGTTTCAAGACTTGTGTCTTTCAGAGTTCTTTTCAGCAGGACATATGGGATGATCCCCCAAAGAGCTATTTGATTTGTGTTTGGGTTGGTGTGTTTTTTTTCAGTGTTCAGCTGACTTTAATCAAGAGGTTTGAAAAGTCTTCCAAATTCAACACTTTCAAGGTGCATGCATCCATACTTACCATGACATCTAGCCAGCCTAAAGATTTTTCTGCTAATCTAATAATCTTAATAAAGCAATTTCATGCTCTGGCACATCTGCTTCCAAAAGACATTTTGCATTTTTTTTCTGATTGTGTTTCTGCAGCTAAAGAAAACTGAAATGAATGTTACAATTTACACCGAACACTGTTGAGTTCCTAGTGGAGATGACAAACAATTGCTATGATTGGGCACACCATGATATGCAATAAACATTTAGGGAACCATAAGACACAAACTCATGTACTTCCTTTTCTCATGGTGAAAATATTGAGAGGATGCCAATTATTAACATTTTGCCCCAGAAGTTTACAGCTTTCTCTTGTGAGAATTATTTTCATTCAATATTCTTGTTTGGCTTTTTTCAGCTAAGTTATTTTACCTCTGACTACATGGATTCCCGATAATTCTGTTTTACACCTCAATAACACTAATGCTAGGAGGTTTAAATGAAGATTTTACTGCTTCCCACATTGTTTCCCAGACTAGTTCATATATATAGTATCCCTGACTAACAACTGATCACAGGCAATCGCCATCTCGCTGAGACAAGAAGCAAAGATTTTTTTCTTTCATTTTTTAATAGCCATGAGAAAGTACAATTTATATGCCCAAATGCAGAATTTACAATGCTACTTGTTTGATTATTTCCTAGTCAATAAATCCATACCCTCCTGAGCTGCTGAGTATCACTATTTTTAATGCTCTAGGAAGTAAAGCACTGTTGAATAAAGAGATAAAACACCTCCACTCTGCAAGAAAATTTTGCCAAGGGGCAACACTAAAACACTGGTGTATGTCCTAAAGGTAAAACCCAACACAGTCTGAATTACAAACCCTGCTGCAGTGCCCGACAGATTCATGGCTTCTTCTCCCTTTGCTTGACTACTGTACTTGCCAGTTCCCGGAAAAGAGTTGTCTCTGTCACTTTTTGTATCCAAACAATATCCCCCTTGAGTTTTAACTGCTGCCCAAATAGAAATATGACATAAAGGACAAAGGATAATTTTGGCCTGCTGACAGTTTTTGTGTCCATGGGTTAAAGAAAGTTAATAAGACAGTTTACTGTGTGTACCACTTGCACACTAAAAACGTTCCTCAAGAGGTTAAAAGTTCAAAGTTGAGTCAAAGTCTGCAGTGCCTCCACTCTTCCCTTTTAATTATCTGAGGTCAGGAAGTTAATAATACCAGAAATCCCCAGTAGAGACCTCTTGCTCAGTGTATGAACTTTAAACTTGTTCAGCTTTTTTCAAAGGGTAAAAAGTTCAGTGAAAACACAGTGGATTTCCCCTCTGGTCTCCACCAATTCAACCTCAAGGGTTAAAAGTTTAACTGTAAAAGAGGAACCTTTGTTCTCTGAGCTACATTTACAGAGTTCACTTATTAAAAGGTAAAGATTTCAAACAGCAGCTAAAGTCCAAAGTGATTCTTTTCCATAATGATGAAAATATCGCAATAAAAGCAAGTCCTTTGATCTGTTATCACTTCCCTCCAAAGTGACTGTCAAAACTTATTTTTCTCTTTATTTTGAACTTTGGACGAGTAATGGAGCCACATGGGTCCCTAAGGCCACGTATATCTGTTAAACAGCAACATGCTGCATTTGTGAATTTGTTCTACATTTTTCAGCCAGACAATATCTTTTCCCTACTGAAACATTCGCGGCAGATGTTTCTCCACCAGGACTTTTTGCACAGTTTCTTTCACACAAGCTCAGGTTCACAGTTCTGACAATGGCAAATGTGACAAGTATAGGTGTTTTCATCATCTTCATTCTCTAAAGATTAGGATCCCCAAGCTGACCCTTTTGAAACTATGCTGCTTGAAAATATACAAAACAGTTAATCTAAAATATATCTGGTTTTATATCACACAGTGGAGATTTGCATTGTGGGAGTTCCCTGGTGGGTATTCAATAGGTGTGAAGAGTTTGACACTAATTGGCACGGGTTGAAGGTTTCCAAAAAGAGGAAAAGCCAACAAAAAGGTTACTTTTGTTGTTAGTATTTGCCCCGTACCTAATGGCCAGGATATGTGTTTATACAACTGAAATAGGAAATGCCCTCGGCTTGGAAGATAAAAGATTGCTATGCATAAATTTGAAAATTTTGAAAAACAACAAACTCTAATTTGGGTTTTCCTTAGGGAATCTCTTATAATGTGAGTTTTGGATTGCAATGGTGTGACTGGCCTTTTTATTAAAGATCAGCTTATTAAAGTTCAAATATTCCCAGGACAGTTTAGTCCTGCTTCATTTTTAAAGAAGTTGAAGCTCAGCATTTCAGTCCTGCTGTATCCACAAGCAAAAATCCCTCACTGAGGAAGTGAAAGTGTTGCTCTGACCGGTACCTGTGACTCTGTTCTTTGATACCAACCCCCCCAAAATCAATATGAACTCTCACTTCAGAATGCTTTAGATCTGACCATCCCGCTCTCAGAGCACAACTGAAGATTTTTTTTCCCCTTTGTTCTGCTTTCCCCAACCCATGCTTTGCAAGACAGTTCATTTTTGAAAAATTGGTTTTAAATCTAAGTCTGCTCTAGAATCTCTTTCACTGGGATGTAAGCCACACTTTATGTTTCCAGGCCTTTCTCAGAGGATGATGTTCACTACTGTGTCTATAAAATGCACTTTGCAAAGGACCTGCAAGGTTCTAAATTATTCTTTCAATTTTTAGTTTTCCTACAGACCTTGCATGACCCCATATTCCATTTAACCTATTATTCATCAAGCATTTCCACAAGCATCTCTTTTTTATCATTTTGGTCACTTGTTTACATTGTCAGATGAAGACCAGAGCAAAGGTAAGTTTTTCTCAAATATTCTGAGAAACATTTTCTCTCTCCTTTATGTGACCAGCACACAAGCTGTTTCCAGTTCAGTTAAGTGGGAAACATCTGCTATTTTGGCAGAATTAGTTTACTAGTTCCAATGGTTCCAAAGTTCAGCTAATGGTGGTGACCTTGCACGAGGGTCTAGTTCGGCCAGCCCTACTGTACTTACATCAGTCTCTCTGAAGAGGGTGCTTGGCATTAACTTTGCATGACCTTCTCAGCAAGATCCATTCAAACCACAAACTCACAAATTAACAACAGATTCTGTAGGTTACAGGCCATCGAGATGGGAGAAAGGATGACTGAATCTGATTATGGAACCACTTACAAGATTTGCAATAGGTAGCATAGCATAATTTTTTATTGGAAGAGGTCCCTTTTGGACATAATTGTAATTTTACTCAACCAATTATAATTATGCTTAATACCAAAAAAAGCACAGACTGTTCAATACAGCTGACACTGACAATATTTGTGCAAAGCATGACTGTTTCACAAATATAATCTGAGTTCAAGTGAATCCAGGACCAAATTGAATACCTGGCAATCAGACCTCCATAAATTATCATTTTAAATGGAGCATACACTTTCAGATTCAGTGAGACATGAACTATTCTACTTCATTTTTGCTTCTCTATCAGTCCCCACATATGCCCTTTTGCCTTTAACTATAGCTAATCCATGTTTCAGCTCTGCCTTTCTGCAGGCTAACTTAGACAGGCTTTTGCTGTACATTAACCTTCAGGCTGAAAAATTATTTTCCATTGCAGTAAAAGAAACTTCCCATGCAAAACTGCTAACACATACTGTCCTCTTTTGAAACTGGGTTGTTGGGTTTTTTTTTGATAGTGCACTTGTAGCCACAGAGTTCAAAACTAGTACTTTGGAGTGTTTCTTTACTCATTTCTGCCATCGTCTCGCTCCCTTTACACACGTGCATCAAGACGAAAGCACTTCTGAGTGCAAAATTCAGCCTCTGACAAGCAGGATAGGAGAAGTGGTTTCTAGAAAAGGAGCTCTGACCCACGAGTACCATCAAGATGCACTGGGAAGTTTAGAGGATTACACTTCCCACCTGCTCTCCTGGTTGCCAATACAGTCAAGTGTTTCTCCTGCTTTCTCATTCTCCTGCTCTGGCTAGTAATATACTATGCAGAAGTTTAAATTAAAACAAATCAGCCATGAACTGTGGAGGCTTATATGCAATCACACATTCAGATCTGTTGCCCTTGCATCAAGGGTGATGACCTCCCAGAGAGGAACAAGGCAGGGTGGTAACTTTTGAAATTTCACCAAAATGAGTCACTGGCACTTGTGAGAAGAGCCCTGAATGACACACCATGCTGAGGGCTGGGGTGAGGGGCAGTTATTGGATATTTTCACCATCTCTACACTTTGTCATGACTCTACACTTTGTTTCATTTGCTGTTCCTCCTTTTAATTCTCTGCTAAGTCATTCTGCACCACTTGTGCCCTTTTGCTGTAAGCCTAACCGACAAAGCTCTGTCCCTTGCCCTGCAGGAACATACTGCCATGATAGATACTAGGAAAAATCAAAGTAATTTGAATGTCTTTCCTACAGAGAAAGCTCTTCGGGAGGAGCTGCTCCTCATGACATATTCTGCATGAGAAGAGGAGAGAACATAGATTCAATCACCATATGCTACGAAAAGCCACCCACAGACAGCACATAATCTGACGCTATGGCCCCTAAGTTTAGATCTAATGGGTCCTTCTGAACAAATGGATCTTGCCACATAATGTTACCCCTGCTCAATTAAAATGGAAACAGCTGAGAAAAATAGCTGGATGGCAGATGCCCACAGTACATTTCCCATGAAACTTGTAAAAAAAATCAGTCATAGTGAACAGCAGGCTGCTATCTATGGAGAGCTCTAACAAGAATTTTGGGCTCTTACTATTCTTTTATTGTAGCATTTTCATGGCTATTATTTTACTAGGCTGGACCCACTTAGCAAAAGGATAATATATCTTGTGAGCGGATGTTCAGATTATCTATCTGATAGCTGCAGACAGAGGTGATGTGAAAAAGGAAAGAGCCTCCCCCTGCACCCAAATCCTTCTGCAGGTGATTCATTTGCAATCTGTGTAGCCACAAACAATAAGTCTTATGGGAAGGGTAGGATTAATGTTGGTTTGTTTGCTAATTCAGAGGAGAGAAAAACCTCTTCTCCCCTTATGAGTACAGACTCTCTCCTGAGCTCAGAGTCTGATGTGCTGATCACCATTAGGCCCGTGGTTATACATGCCAAAATTATATCCAATGCAACCCAGAGAAATGAAAGATCATAAAAAACAGTTTTCAAGTAATCCCTCAAGACTCAGACCCCTAAAGTACTAAGCCTTTTGTCCTTTCAAGAACAACAACAAATGGAAGTTCTCCAGGGCGTGAAAAAAAGTCTGAAGCAAGTTTGCAAATGAAAACACATGGCACGTCTCTTATCCCCCATGCAGGGAGCACACATGTAGGGAACAACTTGATCCAGTTTGGAATGTACTGGTCATTGAAACAGTTTCTTCTAAAGATATAGCCGAGTTAAAAAAGTAGGATGAGCACAGAACAATATAAAAGTGGCTACATACTCCCATTAGAGCCAACTGTGAGATGAGTAGTCCTAAAACAATGGATTCTTTAAAAAACCCCCCACAAATTAACTTAAACACACTTCTTTTGCAGCCAGTTTGTGTGTTAGCCCTCTCATTCCTTTTACAAAGAACACTGAAGGTCATTACAACAAAGAGCTCTAGGCAAATTTCTCAAAGTTCACAGCACCTCATGAAGACAATTCACTTCCGTAAATTATTGGGTGATAACTAGTATGAAAATTGAAAAGATTTGGGCAGTACCCAGTGGAAAAAAAAAATCTGCTTTGAACTATCCAAAAATATGAGTAAGCCATGTAGAAATAATTAATCATATACAACCCATTACAATTAAAAGTGTATTCTTAAATAGCTTCTTGATTGAGAACAAATGCCTCATTAATCTGGAACATATCGACTTAGGAACACAAGAAATGTCAAGCAGAGAATGATGACCGACATGACATGGGACTCCACATGCTGCATGTGCTCCATCTCAAAGGCTCACAAAGAACAGTCAATGCAAAGGTCAGTGAATGTGGTGAGTTGGAAAAAATTCCACTGACATTTGATTTTTTTAAAGTCAAATTATTTAATTGTAGACCACTAAATATTATAGGAGATCAGAATGGTCGCATTATTTTCCCATCTGCTGTTGTTTTCAGTTGTGCCTTCTACTCCAGTATTTCTCTGGGAACATTTTGACTGCTGCTTCTATTTTTTTTAATTTGCTTTTTTAGGTATATTGTTGCAGCTGCATCTTACCCTACACCCACATACCACTTTCTAGCCAAAGGTGAGTTTGCTGCGTCCATGATGCAGGTGAATTAAGAGGGGTTCATTCATGATGGATAACTCCAAACCTGATCCAAAACCTCTTACCTCACAGCAGGGATTACTGTCCTGGACGTGCTACCATGTTATTCAGTTGACAAGTATGTGATCCAACACAAAGCAAGCTCTTAGAAAACTCCTTTCTGGATTGAAGCACATTCTTTACAAAGGCTTCACCATTCAATTTCATAAAACTTCACTGCTGATTTTCAAAGACCACGTCTAATCTAAAAATCTTTCACTGTTACAGCATTGCAGTTTAGAGAGGAAACTTCCATTACATTAATATTTTTCAGTAGAATCTCTAGTGTAAATAACAAAAAATTTTTTTTCCTTGGAGATTTAATTTTGTTGGTCAGTGTCGTGGTTTTGCCTTGGGTCAATTTGCTTTTACACCCCCCACACAATTACTTTCAGTAGAGAGAAGGTTTATGCAGACAAAAGAGACTGGATTTGGGAAAATAACATGAACATTTATTACTAGCAAAGTAAAACT
>JAYRBT010000001.1:10921476-10993846 GCA_036023395.1 Myiotriccus ornatus
TTGGGTTTTGTCCAGAAATCTACTTGGACAAAACCATTCACAGCCCCAGGGACGGGCTGGTGGGCAAAACCACGACAGTCAGTTTCACCCAAGGAGACAGAACTGGCTCAAGTGGCAAAACCAACCTTTTCAGGTCTTACTACCACCAGCAGGACTTGAAAGCAGAGCTGCATCAGCAGCCCACTTTCAGCTGTGGATTTGCCTGAGACAATTAGGCCATTTGGGCTCAACACCAGTTTGAAATAAAGAAGGATTTTATAGAGCTGCTTTGCAGCTTTGAAAACTCAGTTAGTGCCTTTTCTTTCCTGTAATCTACATAAGGATGGCCCTACAGGGTCCACTGGTGTGACTTGCCCTGTCACCATGTATGTGAAGCCATTTTCCTCCCATGGCAAGACATCACCTTTGCCAAAAATGCAGATTCATGTCATGTTTCCAGTTTCTCAAAAGAAAGGGAGATTTCTTTTAAAAACAAAAGCATATATATGGAAAATTTGGATTTTGATGAAAAGTTGTTTGGTTGGTTCAGAAATAGCTCCACTGTACTAACACTGTCCCTCTGGCTGAACTGCAGCAATAGGTCACAGGAGATAGGTGGTGAGCTCTTTTTGGGAGCTCATGATGATCTATCTCATATTTTTCTTCTCACTTATGCCTCAGATTTTATTTCCTATTATACAAAATGAAGTTCAGGAGATTTGTTGGACAGGGGTTAAACCTGCTACTACTTCAAAATGTTTAAAAATTTATTCCAATTTAATTTCTGTGCAGTGTAAACTGTACAGATACATATGAAATCATGTTTAAATAGCCTGAAAAGGAGGAGATTTACAGAAGAGAAAAAAAAAAAATTGTATTTTACAAGCCTGGGGGAATGTCTTGCCTGCACTGGCTGTCTGATCAGAGGATAATGCAACATTACATAAGCTGCCTTCCACATGTAGCCAACAGGACTTCAGAAACAAGTCCTAAAATGAATAATCTCACGTAAAGTTTGATTTAAATAAGAAACATTGAAGTAAAGCTTTGTTTAATAATTCTGAACAACAAATGCTTTAAAGGACATCGCAGACTTCACAGAGCTATTCCAGGCACAGAGAAGAGTTACATTCATCAAATAAAGTGCTAATTGCATGTAAGTCATTCTAACCTCTCTAGATATTGTGGCAGAAAGATTTTTTTCTTATCACCTCCATTTTCCAGTAACATAGTTAAAAAATTTTAAATACATATTCCTAAAACAGTACTATAATAGGATCATGCTGTTTATTTTACTGTAGTTCATCTAGTTGTCCCTTATACTTTCCCAGCCTGGCAGCTCCCTTTAGGGAGAGGCTTAGCTGCCAACACTCACTCACCATCATAGAGGTTGCTATGTTTTCACTGGTGATCTGAAAAATAGGGAAAATTTGTCAAGAATAATTTATTCTGAGAATTCTGGGTGTAGGTGAAAAGATTCCCAGAAACAGTTGTGCAGTTCCATATTGCCAGCTAAAATGTGGGACCACAACAGGGTCTAGACAGCAATGAGTTTATTGATCATATACTCTGATGGTGTGAGAAGTCCCAGTAACCACAGGGGAGAATGTGGACAATTGGGTCAGCATCCAGTCAGACTCAACTCAGGGCTGTCCCTGCCTCAACTTATATGATTTTTCCTTTTCACAGCAGATTACATATATCATGTGGTTACACAACAAACAATACACTGTGACAATAAATAGAGGCTGGGGTCACTGTGACCTGATGATCAGCAGCAGTGGCAGGATGTTCACTTTTTGAACTGGGATGAGACAGCATGTGCTGAGCCAAGTCCTTGACTCTGAGTCAATCTTCCAAGCCCCCTCTTCCCTTGCACTGGGTGTAGTGTAGACGATATGTTTGCAGATGCAGGACAGGAAAAGTGAGTGAAATTCTGTGACCTGCTCCATATATCTTCATCTGTAGCAATCCCCTCAGTGTATTGGATCAAACTCTTTTGTATCCTTGCACTTCTCCCCTTGCAAAAACCATCCAAACATTGCTTATTTTTACAGCCCCATATGATGCCCAGTGAATATGTCTGGGTTTTGAGTACGTCTGGTTTGGCTCTATCAGTTCATCAGCATGAACCGATTAGTTATCTGCCACGTGACTCCACCGAAATCTAGTAATTCTTATTAGTGATTTAAATATGTGATCATATTTTTAAAACACACTTCATTTTCAGACATACAAATCTTCCTAGGTTACAGTAAGTTATAGTTTAAAACAAATCCTCAGATAATCTCTTATTCCAATTAAATTTAATCCTTTAAATAAACCGCAGAAAATTAGAGGCAAAGGTGAGAAGGCTTCTGAGGTAGAAGAAAGTCTAGAGGGGGATCATAAGCAAAGGAACTAGTAAGGAAAACTTTCTCATGTACTACCCACACGTGCCATCTGCACAGTTATTGACTCAAGGTCTGCATGTTTGGTGATTTTTTTTTTTTTCATCTGTTATTTGAGTTATAAGGAAACCTTATTTGGCAGACTTCAGAAATGTATTCTTTGTTCATAACGATGCTGGTCCTTGGGTGGATCCAAATTTGGTCCTCTGAATACAGTGTACTGCACCCACCTCTGTCCAAGCATGCACAGTGCACTCCAAGCAGCAGAAACATGTATGCCAGCTCTCTGAAAGGAATCAGACTGTAGCATTTTTAAGAGAACAGACTGGGTTTTTCAGTCTTAATCATTCTTACAATCTTGCTAACATGAATTTTAAGGGGTGACGCCAATTCTTTTTACATACTGACCATCTTTTTTCACAGAACTGTCTTCTTTTGGCTGACACTGTCTCAGAACTGGTCTAGTCTTTATTAGTAACTTTGGTGTTCATCAGGGTAACATCAATAACAAAGGACTCATTTGGTATTAATCTAGATGTCATACACATTTCTAGGAATTCCATTGCAATCCAGCATTACTTTACTGTTCCTGATTGAAAATTTAAGCACTTCTGCACACAAATAATTCTGAGAACTGTTGAAGTCTTTGGTACACCCTGCATACTTGGTAAGAAATTTAATGACTATTGTTATTGCCTTTATGAAATTATTTGCTTTAAATGTATTTCAGCTGTCTCACAAACAAACATTAAAATGTTTCCCATTACTTTCTTCATAGTAACATAAGCACAATAGCTATCAATTATCTAATGCTTAAACTGCTTTTAATAGCAGTTTAAGCTAATCCAGATAATTTTATACTGGGGCAATTTAAGAGAATTCATACCCCTCCTGAGGTATCTCTGCTCTCTTGTTCAGCTTGGGTGCAGTGGGCAGTAGCATCCTGAGCATGCATGGTGGTGTTTGCAGCCCTTGGATGAGCATGGCCTCAGGCTCCCAATTTTACATCTACAATCTAAAATCTTCATGACCTGGTTTATAAACGGAGACTTAAGCAACATTCCAGATGTCTTTCAGCAAATCAAGGTCTTAAGTACTGACTGGCCTAAAATGATATTTGTAATTTCTTGCCTTAGCTCTTGTTCATATCAAATCTACTAACAACGTTTCTCCATAAATCCAGGAATAAAATGTATTTTAAAGAACTTATGGTATGGGTGTTACGGTGCCTCTCACTACCTTTCATATGAATTTCTAATGGGGCTAAAGGAGAGGATTTCCTTTGGCTAACTGGATTTCTTTCATAATGTCATTGTATCAGTAACAAAGCCTACATGGCACAGTATGACAACGTGGCAGCAGAGTAAGGGAGGACACAGTCGTGGAGTCAGGGAAAATAAACATCTTGTGGGCTAGGATTCATTCAACCATACAGAACTCTCCTGTGTCACATATTTTGCCATCTAAAATGAAGAAGAAATTACGCTGAACTTGTGGAGTTTCCATACATCTGTCAGAGCAGATGACCAAGCTCCTGTACCTTACAGAATCCGTAAAATTCAAGTGCAAACTCATGTGGCACCTTGAAAGAAGCATGCTCTGTTTTATTAATGCTTCAAAGAAGCCACCCAAGCTTAAACAAGCCGTGGTATTTCACATATAGTCCCACTCAGGATAATAAAACTCAGCACTCCATAGAGGCCACAGTCCAGCTTCCACCTTATAACATTACAATTTAACTCTGGTGTCTTGAATTGTGCCATTTTCTAGTCTAGAGACACCACCAAACAGAACAGACCTCACTTTTTGACCTTCTGCTACCTGATGCCCTTACAGGCACCCAACTCTCTACAGGCTCAAACTTCAGAGCAAAATTCAGGTAAAAGCTTTATGTCTCAGAAAATACATCCGAACAAAATTGCCTAGTAACCTCTCCAGCTCTGGGAATAAATACAACTGAATTTTCAGCTGTTTGTAGACATGTAATGGAGCAGCAATAATTGTCTCTTGGCTGGCCATAGTCTTGGTAGCAACAAAATGAAATTGCAACAAAGAATTCTATACTCTTAACCTCCATTACATTACTACTTGTGATAAGTTATTTCTACTACCTCCAAAAATACTTATGCTTTTTATATACAGAAACTTGTAAACCCAGGTTAAAAAAAAATCACAACTCTGCAATAGATAAAATTAATTCCTTTTTGTATGTGGAAATATACATTATGTTGGATCACTGAAAGTGTTTCTATAGCAGACTCAAAAAGCATAACCAGACTATGAGGAAGACTGACAGATGACTTTAATTTAGCTGCACAATTAACTTTGACTGGACAGCAAATTTTCAGATAGCCAAATAAAAAGAAAATTAATTCCACTCTAAGACTATTCTCCATAATTCCAGACTGCATCCATTTCATGAGCCTGCCAAGAAAAGCATGCTCAGAAAGAAATCTATTCTCTCCCCTTCAGTTCAGCAGTGGTTGAAAGTCCCCACCAGAAAGACAGTTACATCAGAGAAATCATGCTGTCTTGTATTAAAAAAAAAAAAAAAGAAAAAACCTAGTCTAACAGGGAAAAGGCTAATGAATGCTTCAATGGCACAGCAATAAGATTTTTAGGAAGTATTGCATGAAACCATACATTAAATAGAACAGTGTTATCATAGTAATAATGTATAATTATCCCTTCACACTTACCTCAAATAGGCTTACTAAAGAAGGCAAGGAATATTACCCTCATTTTATAGCTAGCATACCACAGAGCAAAGTATCACTCTCAAAGTTGTATAGTGGAGCACATGATGGATTCAGACATCCCACACAACTTTGGCTTTATTACATCGTTCTGTTTCAGTTTAAAAAAAAAGGCAACAAAAAAGAAACCCAAAACCATATGACATTCCATGCAGAAGAAAATAGTGACTGCATAGTGCATCAAGTCCTTACTAACAATTTCTGCAATGTTCTGTTTACCAGTCTTCAGAGTCCAGGGCAAAGTAACAATTTTAAAGCTGTAAGAGATGAGAAAAAGCATTTGAACCAATTATAAAGCTGTTTCAATACTAAAATTTTATAAAACAGCACCTATCTACCCCAGTACGTCCACACAAACTCGGACCTCATGTGACTTAGCTATTAGGGGACCCCATTCTTAGCATATATGAGGACATTCAGATATGTCAACCTGCTCACTTTTCTTCCAAAAATGTTGTGTAAAGATTTATACTTCTCATATTTATTGAAAACTTGTTGAATTTCCCAGCCAGATAAATACAAACACATACATACACATGCACAACCTTAAAGAAGCAAAATAAGGTGGTGAATAATCGGCCTCATTCCAAGGCAGCAGAACTGCAAAATGCAACCTGTTTTGCTTAGGAATTTCAAAATTGCTTGCAATTTTGGGGTCTAAGCGCTGCACCAGGGCACGACATGGCGAAGTGCCACCTCTGGCAGCTGAGAGCACATCAGAAGGCATGGAACCTCCCTGGCAACCTGGAGACCCAAGAGAAGCCCGGTGTGGAGTCAGGTCATATAAACAACAGACCACAGGGTTACAGGCCTGAGGTGGGGGATTTGGGCAACGTCACAGCCCGAGAGGAAGGGCTCGAATCACCACGGACAAGAAAACGCTAAGACTGGAATATATTTTAAGCATGTAATCTCCCATCATGTGGTATTATTCAGGAAGCTGCTTGAGCTTGGGGGTGGCAGGGCTTATTCTCTTAGTCAGAGCCGGTGCGTTAGCAGGAGATTATTGCTGTGCATGTAACAGAAAAGGAAAAGGATTGCAGCGCTTGTGACGCGGGAGAGAAAGGAGGTTACGCAGCAGGAGCCAGAGAGGGGAAAAGATCTTCGGGCACAATGGGAGGGGCGTGTGACCATCCCCGTGACTAACAACGAGAGGGCTGACAGCCCCTCCGACGACACAAACCAGTTGTTTAAAGTTGAAATCTGAATCTCAAAGCAAGAAGTCACCGAACATTCATGTTGAGAGAGAGAAAAAAAGTGCTAATTGTGAAATATATATTAGATTAGTAGGTATGGGATTAAGCTAAGCATTCCTGTACACTCCTGTCATACATTTTGCTGTACAGGAGTTATTCATCCAGATATGCAAAAACTGCTCACTTGATAGATGGCTGAAGTCCTCAAAAGCGAGCTGGATAAGCTGACTCTGTTGCTTTCACAAGGGCTGAACGTGTGCCATCCCTTTTCAGAATCAATACCTTGAGATGCTTCCAAGGCATCACAATAAAAGTTTGGCATTGTTACAAATGAGAAAGCACCCTCTCCAGATCTGCATGTGTGTGCTGCCTTTTGGACAGATTTGAGCTTCTAAATCTTTCATCCCTCTTACTGCAACAAGAACGAACTACTGTGCACTTCAGGCAACCAGTGGGGATAGGGAAGGTATTTAATAAGGTTCACTGCAGTTTCAACACCCAATTTAGAGTTTTCCAAATGAGATAAAAAGTAACAAAGCTGCAAATCCCTCTAGTTAAGACTATCACATCTCTGTATGCATATAAGAGTAAGCAGCTGCTAATTCAAGGCACCGATTTACACTTACCAGACATAGGAAAGGCTAGAATTTTTTTTCCTACAAAATTTAATGTGTGAATTAGTAAGGGCTTGGGGCTCTTGTCATAGTCATTCCAAGTGCTCTTCTGTCATCTTGTCGAGTGGAAATCAACTAAAAATTGGTTATTATTCTTTTTTATTGGAAAAGGCAGCAACAGCATGCCTGTTCCTTCTATGGGGATTTTCCCCACATATTTTCTACCTTTGATTTTCAGTATTTCACTTTTGCACTGATCTTTCCCTGTAATTCTACATTCTCTGCTTTATATTCTTCTGGGCTCACTAAGTGCTATGACTTATACCTTCTTTTTTAAGGGCCTGAAGAGCTTTTAATACTAAGGTAGGTTCCAAGAATTCATTTCTTCATCCTAACTGCACTACACTTGAAAACCCAGATCCCATAAGCTACATGTAAATCTATTATCAAAACTGTTTGGAAAAAACCTTTTTTCCCCTGTGTACTTCTATCCTTTGCTGCTTCTTTCTTGCAGAGATGTATCAACCCTGCTGTGATCTGAGACTGCTCTTGGTATATTCTCTGTACACCTCAGCTGTTATTGTTCTAGAGATTAAACACTATCATAATCCACTTACTGGCTGACTGCTGACCAGCTGGGCTTTCTTGGACACCACAGCTAACCAGTCAACTCAGGTGTTGCTTTGGAGGCCGGAAAGAAAAAGGTAGAGAGGCAGCAGAGCAGGGCAGTACAAGCATAAATAGGAAAAAGCATGGGAGAGATACCTAACAGAGGAACTTCAGCTACAATAATTACCAGAGCTTCCATTTAACTGTGCTACACTGATTTTTTTTGCGAAACGAGCTTCTTATCTATTAAAGATGAAGCTGAGAGCTTCAGTTTGTTGGCCTAGTTCCTCTCTAAGGCTATCTCCAGAGATGCAGCCTTCCTGGTGACTTTAATAGCACCATTCCATCAGAGTTTCTTTAAACCTTGGATATTTCACTTCATATTACCTCCATTATCAAGTTGCTTTGTTCAGCAGCTTTGAAATATTATATAACACCAATCTCCCTTGTCCCCTTGAATTCGAAATATTACTATTAATCCTTTTGTAACTGTGAATCTGGGTTATATAATTTCTTCTGTAGACTTTTTCTAAAGTTGACAGAAAAAGCAAAAGAGGTCTTTTCCTGATTTAAATTTTAGAACTTGTTCCAAATGTAAAACTACTCTATTGGCCTTTAGGCAGTATGTCAACTGAGGCAGACATATTTAAGCAAAACATAGGAGGCACTGAAATAGATAAGGTGCTGATAAAGTCTTCTAGGCATTTTCAAATCTGTAGACTGTATTCATTATAGAATTTAGACATACACCAAAAATATAAAGCTGATTTTTTTTTATGATAAGAAGCTTGGGGGTTTTATGTCATGGTATTTTTACAGATTTCAACTTCAGTGTTTTATCTCTTCTCACAAACTACTCAGAAGTTACTCAGATTAAAAAAAATATACATTCAGTCTAATTGTCTCTAACACATGAAATACATGCTAAATTTTTTTAAAATACTGCTGAGAAAGTTTACAACTAGACTCTCTTCATTCACATTCAGAAGCATTGTAAGCTAAGCAATTTAACCAGTGATTATAAAATAAATTATATTATTTTTTAGGCTATGCATCTAAAAGCTGCTTAATGATAAGTGATTTTTACTCAGTGAGAAAAGCTGCAGAATAAAAAAAAAAAAAAAAGAAAAGAAAAGAAATTTTATCTTTCTCTGTGCACTGAGTTTAATTCAGGTCCCAGTTCAGATCTGAATAAACTCAGTGGGCAGTGTCCATTTATCTTCAGCGAGCTACAGAAAGCCCAGGAATCACGATACAGACAAAGAAGAGAACCTGTGGCTGAATAAGCTTCATTTCTGAACTTTCACAGACTGATAGACCAATTATAATACTTCTAATTTAATAACTGAGAAAAAGCAAAATCAGAAAAGTCCATTCTGGAAAAGCAAAACAAAATTATATCTTTTCTTTTCTGGGACCTGTTGTGTGAAAACAAACCCAAATTTCCAAAGTTTAACAACAACACAAGGGCTGTAAACATTAAAGCTATCTAGACCAGATTGCTCAGGGCTGCGTCCAGAAGAATTTTTGATATCTTCAAGGATGAGATCCCACAACTTTTATGGGCAACCTGTGTCAGTGCTATATCACAATAAAAAAAGCTTCCCCTTATGTTGAGGTGGAACCTCCTGTGTTTTAATTTGCGCTCATTGCCTCGTCCTGCTGTTGGGCACCGTGCAAACGAGCCTGGCTCTGTCTTATTTACACCTTGCTCCAGATATTTAAATACATTGACAAGATTTCCCCGAACCTTCTCTTCAGCTGGGCTCAACAGTCTCAGCCCTCTCAGCACCTGGAGCATCTCTCCTATGAGGAAAGGCTGAGAAAGTGGGGGTTGTTCAGCCTAGAGAAGAGAAGGGTCTGGGGAGATCTTAAAGCCCCTTCCAGTATGTAACAGGTCTACAAGAGCTGGACAGAGACTATTTACAAGGGCATGTAGTGACAGGACAAGGGGGAGCAGCTTCAAACTGACAGGGAGTAGATTTAGACTAGATATTAGGAAGACATTCTTTACTGTGAGGGTGGTGAGACACTGGCACAGGTTGCCCAGAGAAGCTGTGGATGTCCCATCCCTGGAAGTGTTCAAGGCCAGGCTGGATGGGGCTCTGAGCAACCCATTCTAGAGGAAGGTGTCCCTGTCCCCAGCAGGAGGGCTGGAACTAGATGATATTTAAAATCCTTTCCAACCCAAATAATTCTATGATTCATCAGGACAAGAAACAACCAAAGTGTTTTCTCACCATGGTGCAAATCAGCTGCTATGGCTCCACTGCCTCTTCGACTTAATGTGCCATTTAGGACAGGTAACCCTGGGAAAAAGAAGCACCCTTATAGGAAAAGCTTCGTAATTTACTTTCTATCTCAGGCTGAATAATCTTCAAAGCCTGCAAAAACCATGAGACAGCATGAGAAAAATCTCAGCCACAGCTATACTACCTATTCTGCTGAATAGGAAACCTTAACCCGCAGGTTTAGCAGCACGTATCAGTGTGTTCACACTGCAGAGCAAACAGGAAATAAGTCTTCACCCCTCTCACCTGCAAAGCCTGGCTCAGTGCCCCGCTGCCTGGGAAGAGTGGGGACACTTCTGGCCTTTTGCTGCTGACCTTATTATAGCCCTCCATTTTCTAAGCTTTCACCTTAATCTTGATAAATGAGATCTTACTGGGTACGTTCAATGAGTTTAGCGAGATCTATGGTTAATCAGGGTAAGAGTAACCTGTATACACTAAAAATCTCATTTTATAAGAAAAAAAATGAAAAAAAAGCAAAAAGAAGAATGTACTTTCCCCTAGTATACAGGATACTTACTGCAAATTTTATGCTGCTATCTTTTTGTGTGTGTGTGTTTTGATTTTTTTTTTTGGGTTTTTTTTTTTTAGTCTAAGGACTTTTTTATCTTCATTCATACTGGTAATGCCAGCAAACAAATGGCAGGCAGCTGGAAGAACAACAGCAAATGCCAGTGCTTGTGGAGATCTAGAAAAAGTACATTTGTGATTAAAGTATTAAACGGGCCTTTCCAAAAGAGGAAGGTGTGACTGGAAGTATCTAGGCTAAGGCAGACATTCCTCTACTTAGAATTCAGTGTGAAACATATGGAAAGCGATATACCAGGATGAAGTTTGAAATACCTACACAGAATAACGTGGGAGCCAACCAGCTGCTGCTTAATTTAGATTATGCAGTGGATAACCGATATCATCTGACTACAACAGGGAAATGAAAGGTTAATAAAACTCACTACAGCCAAGTATTACAAGAAGGAAACTTTCCTGCACCCCTCTATCAATGCAAATCACGGTTATTTCAGCCCCTTTGCATAACTCAAGATTTCACTACTAGATACATCAAAATATGTTGATTTGAACTAGTTCTAGAAATGAAAGACTAACACAATGTGAACTGAAATAAATAGTAAGCTGGCTCAAGAGCAGTTTCAGGAATTTGCCCACAATGACAATGAATTTCAGGAGACTATCTGAACACAAAAAAGTAATTTAAACTTAGTAACTTTCTCAGCTATGTGAAGAATTAACAATTTTGAGGGAATTGTTAGAATTCCTCACTCTTAATTGAATCAGTGGGCTGCAATTAACAGCCTGGGCCCTGGAAAACAGGTATGAAACATAGCATGAAATATTTTTTACACCTATTTATTGAAAAATAATGTTTTTAAGAATTCCCGTGGTAAGTAATTTTCTGGCATCCACAGCCATCAGATATCATCTCTTTGCTTATGAGGGTATTTTCATACCAAGCTTTCACATTTGCTGTGGTTGATTGCATCCAATCCAGCACTTCTCATTGACTTCTAAGGGCTCTAGAGAAAGTGTTCAGTGACCCAATGTTTTCTACCTCTTCTGTTTAAGTTTCTTTGAAGTTAAAAATAGATTTTTCAGTAGGACATCATTCCCCCTTATACTTTAATTATACTGTTCTAAGCCTACTTTACTCTGAAAACATGCACAGCTGTGCTACTTCAAGAAGCTGTGAGATTCTTGAACACACACCTTCGGTTTCATAAAGACCTTATTAAAACTTACCCTGATTTCTCAATTAGCTAGATGCTAAGCTGTGGTTACAAGGCTGAGTTCTCTGTTTTATTCCAGAAAACGTGCTTCTGTAAATCAAAGATGACTGGTTATTTTCCAATTATTCTGTAACTTAGAATGGGCCACTACTAATTCCTGCAGAACAGCAAACTGGAGTGCCTTTTGTTGCTGTCACTAAAGAACCTATGTGGTCAACATCAGGATAACTGAGAGTAAGGTTTGATGATCTACTGAATGACAACAAAGGTCATGGTCTTACACTTACAAACTACTGATAATCCGAACTAAAGCAGACCAGCATCAGACAGCATTTGACCAGTGAATTCATATGACACATGCCATGATGCTCTCCACATAAACTGAACTGATGTGCTCTGAGGATACAATTACACTTATGATCCTAAAATACATAACCTTGGAGAGAGTTCCAATGAAGGAAACCAAGAAAAATGAGTAATCAACATTTCCAGTGGGAAGACAATCTCACTTTAGTTTGCAGCAGCAAACCTTCCCACAACCAACTAGCACTATGTTGCTTTGTGAAATCAGAAATACATTCTGTATTTATTAACCTGTGAAGCACAAGTGTCTTTATTAGGTCCCAGGACTTGGGTTTTGCTTTCATCTGCTGATGACTCAGTCTCGGGTTAGTATTCAAACATATGGAATTGGAGAATTCGTTTTTGTTTGGTCTCTCGTGTGTAAAGGTATACTTTGAATAAATGGGTAAAAGAAGTGGTATTGGGTTTAACTGAGATTTTATTTTGCTGGACTGTTGCAATATGAGTAACAAATAATGGAAGATACCACTGAAATCCAGTGTATGCTACAGTAGGTATCAGACTTTCGAAAGCTTTTATCTCAGTTTCCAGCAAATTTCTCTTCTTAATATTTGCACAGCAATGTTTTTTTTCCCATCCATGAGGTGTCTCATAATTTTTCTGCTTGTTCACTCTTTTCTGTTGAGAAATACATCTAAAATATTTAATCCAGATTTGACCCTTCTCAAATTTAAACCTCAGTTTCCAACTGGTGACAGATTTAAAAAAGCTGATTTTTTTTTCCTCCTTACACTCAGACCAAATAAATCGCTCCTTCAGTGTGGCTGTTCAGACCCAAAGTGCTTTTCAAAAACCTGAGGCAGTCTTTAGCAGGATTAAAAAACTATAATAGGATAACCCCTCTAAAATCAATAAACACACACCTAATAATGTGATGCACACCACTCAACTTTCCTATATCAGGTGAAACATTTCTCAGTAATTGAATTTACCTCAGATCCTTTAGGAATGCTGATGATCCACACAGCTGCCCAAAATTAAAAACTGGGATATAATTCTAAGTAATTTTATTTAATACACAATAGAAATTTATCACTGAAAGACTTGTGTCAGGGGTCCTAAACCATCTTATCTAAAAGGATTGTGATGAATTTTCACTTGATTCAGCAGCTGCCTATGTTTTTATTACTAAAGCCTCCAAAATACCTGGTGAAAACATCACTGACATGATGAAGCATCACACAGCCATAAGTGGTGCTGCATACTAAAGAAATTGAGACTGGAGTATATCCCCAGTGGAAAAATCTCAGGCCAATTCTCTGCTGACCTACCACTGCATTTTAACATGGGACTGAAGACCCTGCTCTCCAGTTCCTGGCCTTACAGCTGGATTGGAGGTGAAAAGAAAGCAAAATGCTATATTTTGGTTTTTTGTACTTCAAGGAATATTTTTTTTTTCCTATGGAGGAACTACTTGGAAATAGGAAATCAAAGAACAAACCTGGTAGGATTGTGCTATTAAGTGTTGCCCATTAAAATAAATCTATGCCTTTGGTTCACAGAAAATACAGTTTTACAAAAGCTCTTGTTTTGCACATCATCAGCTTTGGACTGGTTGCTGCATATGATGTATTTTCAGAAAACTCTATTTTATAAAAAAGTTATATTATTGTAATTACCGTGCTAACTGAAAAGAGAGGCACCAGCTGATGGTGGTATCAATCAGCTGATGTGAATCAGCAGAGCTGCACCAAAGGAAAGATCTTGATGCCAGTCTATTAGCCAAGACTTTTATCCCAGTACATTTAGTGACTGTGTCTACCTTTGGCACACACAGAATGAGCTGTTTAAAAGAGCTGTTCTGTGAAACTCATAATGATTTTTGCTCGAGGCAAGAGGGATAACAACCAACCACCCTTTCAGCAGCTAAAAAAGTCAGGGGTGGACACCGCATAGTGAGGATCGGCAGCAAACCTGTGCAGTGGCTTCCCACTGAAGATACAGTCTGAGGTTCAGCTGCTTATTTGGGATGTATGTGACCACTGCATTTCGACATGAGAGCTGAACAAAACTAACAAGGAGCAAAACCGAATCTGATGCTTTTAGAAATGAAGTCATGGCCTACTTTTACTTCCTGACCCCAGGCAAATGATTGACATTGGAGCAGACTGTGACCTGTTTAGACTGGTTTAGTGTGTCAACTGCCACCTGGTTTTATGTCATTGAACATGTAATGAGGCTCACTAAATAAGGCAGACCTAACCTAGAAAACTGCATCAGTCTTCACTTATATTTTTAGGTTGATTTCTTCTCAAATAAATTTAAATACCAACCTGAGTCATTCACTGTGAAAGTCTGTACAGGCTTTCCTGTGCTATCAAGAGAGATTAAGGATTCTAGCCAGTTACTTGATGTCACTTTATTCTGTCTTATTTTCTTCTTTTTTTTTTTTTCTAATGAACTCTGATGTTCTGTGTTGAAAACCTGCAGAGAAACGGCATGACAGAACTAGAAGTTTCTGTGTTTTCAGGAGAGAAGAAATACCAACACAAAAATGGAGCAGTCCCCGGCCAGCTCCAGGAACTGGCCAACTCTGCTACTCTTCCCAAGTAACCAGTTAGCATTAACACTATTTTTATTACTATTGTTGGACCCATGTGAAGAAATGTTGATCCTCCTGCATGTTTTCCTAATGGTGACCAGCACAGTTGTTTCTGATAGGACTGTTCCAGCCTGCTGCATTTCTTGGTGCCCTGCTGAGAACCCAGAGGGGCATTACCTCAGTGGAACTAACCTACATTGCCCAGGGGAAGCTGAATACTTGCTACACCTTTTCTTCTCCACACTCTAACACTGAACAAGCCTTGCCACATGCAGGAAGGATTTTGGTAGCCCTAGCTGTAGGTAGGCTCTGCCCTTGCACAGAGCAGCTGGTGGCAGGCAGGACTGAGCCAGGATGAAGTACTGTGGTCCCACACAAGCCCCAGGACAGGGCACAACAGTGTAACTCAAAGGCCAAAACCAAACTTCATGCTTGGCTTGCTCTCACAGAGATGTATTCCTACTGCTGTTCCCAGTAAGCTCATATGAGAAGTAGGGCATGTGTCAGCTGAAGCTTAACCCTTTTAAATTTTTTCCCCTGACTGAACACTTCTTAAAAGAGGATGATGATTTAGTCTCATTTTCTATGTTATTGCAGCATTGGAAGGTCTTGGATTAGACTTTTGGATGTTCAGTCGACTTCTGGATCTGCTGCAAAGCAATGGCTTTAGGCAGTGCCTATGTTTTGAAAAATATGCAGATACTTTCTGTGAGTTGTTCAAACTGCAGTGCTGGGTCTAAACTCACTGACCTACTTTAACTTGCTTTTTGAGTGGCTGAGTTTCAGACTTATCTTCATTTTATCTGGATGTCAGATATTGCTTGGTTTTCAGAATTACTGTGCATGACTCCGTTTGAAGTCAATCTCTTCTCTAGGTAGGTGGTTTCCTGTCCTAAATTTTCATTGCTAATTGTAGTAATTCCTAGTGCACACAAAAAGCACTCTTCCAGGCTACCATATCACCAGTGCATGCCTTCATCCCCGAGAGGCCTTCAGACATCTGGGGCATTATGCAGTTAAGCACTTCCACATCTGAAGGTATTGAAACAAGCACATGAAAAAAAATAATAATTGCAATAATACTAAAACCCAACAGTTGGCAGGCTATCAGAGCACCTAGTCTGTTTGCAGGAATGGAAACCAAGTGTATGAGGGAAGAGTATTACACGATTGGGCTGTCAAATTGCAAGAAAGATGCAAATCTTCGAACACTCCACGTTCAGAAGGACAGCTGCCCAAACTCTGTCAGTTCATTTCAGTTGCTGGAAAACATGGCCCCAGATCTTCCTTCCTGCTGGGCAGATGTTGATATTCTTGTGTGGTGCTCCCATTCACTTCCTGAGAGCCGTCTGTCGGTGTCTCTGGTCTGCAAAGCACACCAACTGTTATCACAAGTTTTTCTAGAGAGGAATTTTCACACTTCTCTGCAGACATAGTTGTGCAGACTTGAGTTTCACCAATGTGAAAAAAGAACAGCAGTTTCAGACACAAACTTCCCCTCCCTTTGCTGGGTCTATTTCAGTCTCTGTCACTCGCTTGGTTTGTGGTGTGCCTGAGATTGCTCCCTAGATGGTGACACCGATGAGTGGCTGTATTGCCATTTCTCTAGATGCAGCATGTCTTGCTCTAGGGGAGAAAGGGGCTGTGAAACCCTTAGTCAGGAAGCCAGTATCAGTTTGTGCACTGTGTCCTGTATTTCGCTAGTATCGTAGTCCAGATTTCTCTGTAACAGCTCTAGCAGCCTCACATTTCCTTAGACTACCTTGACTCTGTTAAGCAGCTCGTAGATGTGGGCAAGTAGAGATGCCATACTAGCCACAGCTCTCTGACTTTGTCCTAGCAAGACCTAAAGACAGCACTGGTGGTGATCCAGCTGGCTACCAGCTTTTGTTCAGTCACTGGTGGAGAAGAGTTTCCATCAGCAGAACCACTCTCCTCAAGCCTCATCTCCTCCTTTCTGAGCAACGCCCAAATTCCCCTGCAAGTTCTGGCCCCCGGAGCCCTCTCCTGTGACAGGGCACAGTGACCCTCTCTTTCTCCCAGGGCAGGAGGACCTGGGAGGAAGTGCCAGCTGCAGCACATTCCCACGCAGGGCACCTGTCTGCTTTTTCTGCCTCATCATACCTGACCCGGTCAGAGCAGCAGCACGACCCAGCCAGGGCAGCACATCGGTACATTTGGTGCCAGGGTAAGAGGGTGCGAACGGGTTTGACATGATCCAGGCAAGCCCAAAATAATCTCAGCTCTTGGCAAGGCTAACAGAATTTGACAGAATTTGTATGAGGAGACTTCAGACTAATCAGAACTCATCATGAGACACAATAGATCGCCTGCGTTTTTTAAAAATGCATTGGAAAGGTTTGGAAAGTTCCCTTTCTTCAGCTTGGGGTTGTTTCCCCCCCACCTCCTTTTGGGATTTACAAAAGAACATCAGTGGCTGGTGCACATCTTACAAGGAAATTCCACATAATTTCCAGATATTTGGAATATTTATGGCTCTCAGATATCAATACCAAATGCCCTGCCTGGGCCCCTACCCTCTGCTTCCCAGAACAAGGAGAAGTGCCTCATCTGAGAACACAACAGACACTATTTTTCCTACTCTGATCATGGCACGGGGGTGCTGGGGACATTGCCTGGACCACCCACTCCAGCAGGGCATAGTGGGGTCTCATGGCCAGTCCCATCCCACCACCTCCACAGGGAGCAGAGGTGGCCTGGGGGCAGCACCAGCACCACTACGGGGCCAGATGAGCTCTGCCACGAGGGAGGCAAGGGACAGTGACAGCCTGCCGTGGTGCCAGGGCCCTCCCCTCCTGGGCAGTGGCCACATACACCAAGGCCCCTGGTTATTTGTACTTTTAAACAAACAGCTTCACAGAAGAAAATAGTGGAAATTTAGCATCAGCAAGGACAACTTGGCCCTTAACCTGGTGGTTGAGACAAATACAGCACAGCAACACAGCCTGTTCTTCTGTTTCAAGCTATACCCCTGTGCTTGCAGAAGAAGGAGTTAATGAGTTCTCTTTACTTAAAATCCCCCTCCTGGTAAACCCCTTGTCAGCTCCAGCATGTCAGCCACCAAAAGCTCCTTACAATGTAGCTGTTGCATGCATGACTTGATGCACAGAAGCCTGTTTTGGTTTTGTTTTTGTTTTTAAATAGGACCATAAGCAGAAGCATCCTCAGTAAATCGCAAAGCTTTAAAAATATGCACATTATGAATGCTTGCCCACTGCTCCTGCAGACACCAGGTTTCTCAAAAGGGCTGCATGGGGCAGGGGACTGGCCAGCTGTGGGCTCTCCCTGGTGCTGTGCCTTCCTCTGGATCATTGCCTTCTGCGCTGGAACTGATTGCTTGTCTGTAAAAACAGATGATGGTCTGATTAAAACTGATTAAAACACAGGTATCATGCAAATCTGGGGGACAGACCAGACTGGTGGATGTCCCCTGTGTTTCTCTCCTGTAGCAGATATCCAAAGGACAGGACAAGAGTACCTGCACTGGAATTAATTTATGCCACTGGGTGAAAAAAACCAAACCAAACCAAACCAAAGCACTTTTTTAAAACCTATGGTAGCATCTCAAAATCACAGTGACAAGAAAGTCCAAAGATAAAAAGATATATTACACGTCCTTCGCAACACTTGCACGCTTTCTACATTCCCCAGTGCAGATGCTCTGAACTCTGGCTATAAAATAATCTTCTCTCAAGTGATATATATGATGCAGATCCACTGGAAACCTATTGGATTTAGACATGTAGATTCAAAAGCCCCCAGTTGTTTTTGCAGGAGACCTCTGGTTTCCCTGAAGTGGAGATGTGGGCTCAGGCAATTGCCTGGGCAAAGCCACACCCAAGAACCAGGAGCTACTCACAACCACGCCTGAGCTCCAAATTTCATACACTTCATACTGGCAGCACAGTCACACACCTGACTTCTTTTGAGTCGATAAGAATCAATTACAACAGAGTTTATCAAATCTTTTTTTTTTTTACAAAGCCATAATTTACTTAGATATAAAAACATAAACCCCAGAAGTGTTTGCAAGTTTAATGTTGTGTGCTTTTCTCTGGTTAAGCTGGGGCAGTAAACACTTCCATTAAAATCTTAGAAGCAGTTCAGAGTGACACTGTACCATTAGAAAACCAAACCAACAAACCAAACCACTAAAGAAACCACCACGGGAGTTACAAAAGATGGAGCTGGCACTGGGAGATTGAAATTTGCAAGCACAGCTGAGTTGGAAGTTGTCATGGTACCTTTGCTACTATGTGTGAGTCAGAGCACCATCAGATCAAACTCTGAAAAACAGCAGTTTTGCCTGCATGCAAAGCGAGCAAAACCTTGGAACAAACTGTTCAAGGAACTCAATGTTCACTCTGACCTAGTAGTGCAGATCCGAAGTTTAAGAAGCAGTGAGATTTTGGGAAAAAATTAGTAATTTTCTGCAAGCTGGGCGAGACTCCACACTGCTATGACATTATGAAGTTGTAATTCTGCAATCTGTGGATTACATCAGAAGCACCAGAAACACCCCAGCTCTTCTCACAGTGTCAGCCACCACACAATGTTGAGTAAATACGTGTTTTGCCTGGGCAACTGCGCCTTGTCTATGGCAATAATAACAATCAGCAGAATCCCTGTCAGTAATCAATGATTTTATTGCTATTAGCCCTTTTGTGCTCTGCTACACATTGTAGCGTGGGTAATCCATCACTATCTTGTTAAACTTATTTTGCAAATTTTTACTTGAATATGTGGGCTAAGGTTTGTTCCCTTTATTGCTATGCTCCTAATAATAGTGTGCAGCCAAGTGTAAAAGATCTTCTGTCTTCTCAATTAACAGACTATTAAGCTTTCCCCTAAGAGTAATAAGCTCCTGAAATCTGGCAGGGGCAGCAGTCCACAGATACATCTTTTCCCCCAAACTGGAAATTTCTCTTCCCAGATCTGGAATGTTCTAAACAGATTTTGCTGAGGAGACACACAGAAGGTATTTCACACTAACTAACATGCTAAACAGATGAGAAGTCATCTGGTATACAATTAAATATTTCAAAATACTTCTTTCATTTCACCAAGTATTCCTCCAAGTATTTACTCATGGTACGTGAATAATCTTTGGAGACTGCCTCTCAGCAGCAGACATTTTTCTACTAGGGCCACAGGGACTCAGAGCATCCCTGAAAAAGACAGCTGGAAAAAGCAAATATTTTGTCAGGACTGTTGAATTCACTGGCTTAAAAGTTTCAGCACTGTTATGAAATAAACGTAGGAGGCCATAAACTCCAGAACCCTTGCTCTGAATTGAGGAGTTGAGGAATGCAGAAACTGAAGATAATGGCAAATTCTTCCTTCCCACCCCCAAATACATAGTCAGATATCTGGGAAATAACATGTAGTTTACCTAAATTTATAACTAAATGCACTGTTCCCATAAAAAAGGTAAGCAAGGTCAGGCTGCAGAGGTGAGGTGTGTTACCACACTCATTAAGTTACACCACAGGAGAGCCAAAGATCACACCCAAAAGCAACAAGGCTGCTTTGTTTTCACGGTGCAAAAGCAAAGGCGAGGCATTCACAGTTTAACAGGTCCAAGGTCAGAAGATTTTCTTGCGACATTTTAAAAAAGGACGAAGAATTCCTTCCTGAAATTTATGATCTGAGGACTTGGAAGGAAGACCATCTGCCCCTTCTCTCCATAGTTTGCTGTAGAAAACAGCCAGGCTCACCTGCTACTTATATCTGCTTGATTCCACTGTATGTGTGCAGCCCCAGTGAGCCCACAGTATTATTACAGAACAAGAGAAGGTGCAAGTAGGTTCTTTCACAACTTACACAGCAGGTAAGATCATCTACTTTATCAAACTCTGTTTAGAACCACGGCTGCTTTGAAACTTGCCCAATAGCTACGCCATACCAACCATAATTTTTTAATTTTCTTGTCCCTTGCAACCAAAAACCAGGAATATTCCCTAAATTTCTCTACTGAGAAGTCCCATTGCATTTTTTTCAGCTTGCGGTGATAAGATGGTATTGTCAGCACTAACCTTTAACTAAGCTAAGCCTTGCCTGGGGTTGCAGTGTGGGGACCACCCACACACCAGGATATACCTCTCTGTTAGATAAAAACAACTATGTGTAAATAAAGGGAGCCACCTGGGGACTTGGAGTCAGCTCTCTCCACACAGCCTTTCCGGCTTTTACCTTGCTGCTGCTCATTTTTCAGATCAAGGTGACACTTCATTTCTCTGCTGAAATCTCCAGGCCAGGTCCATTCAAAGCCCTGAGAGCACATCTGCAGTGCTCTGTTGCTGTGGCTTGGCACAAATATCCACAATTGCTGTAAATGTGTTGGTGTGGGCACCGACAGCATTTCCAAGAACAGCGGAGCTTTCAAACACCTCAGTACGTTTTAGATTTCTTAATTTATTAAACAAGGTTTTTGGCACCTTCCCCCTCACCCCCCGGCTCTCTGGGCAGTTTAATAACTTCTTTCTTACCCCACTTTTGATCTTCCCGGGTTTTTTCCCTCATACTTGTTGGGGTTCATGCATTTTTTTTTTTAAGGTATCGCTGGAGAACAACAGCCCCTTCCTTTTCTGATCACTTCCATGATACAAGCCACAGACACTGACTCTTGTTTCAAGTTAAGAAACAACATACTCCTGAAATAAGGCATACCAATGCCTAGGAAAGGAATTAATTAAATAAATAAGCTTTCTCCTCCTCTACTCTTGTTTTATTGACAAGTTTTCTACATTTCCTATGATACTGAAGGCTCTGGATTAACTCAACCCCCAAAATCAGCTCAGTACCATCTGTAACTACTGTTTCTTGAGTAGCACCCAGTGAAGCTCAGTTGCTATTTTGCAGTTCTTTCCTCTTTCCCTTCCTCCTCTCATCTTCCCCTCCTCTTTTTCTTCAGAAGCTCCTTCAAGTCCCACCATAAAACTTTCCCTTCAGTCCAACCTGCCTCTCCTCCTTCCTCCAATAGCCTCTTCGAATGGGAAATCATCTCTTCCCAGCGTCAAGGATAAAATTCACCCCACGTAGAGGAGGTGGTGTCAGGTCCACTTAAGTCTTCCAAAGAATTTCACCTCAGATGACTTTCCCCTCTCCTCCTCCTCCAGTCTCATTCCTTTCACGATGCTTTTCAACAATGACCTCAGCCAGATTCCTTCACTACTGCTAACTTGTACCAGCACTTAATGTACTTTATGTGCCTGCAGTGGTTTTTTTCTGAGTTTGCAATAGGCTGCAAATTCCTTGAAGCATGTCTCATTATATTTTTGTATAGCTCCACTCATTCTGTCTCTACTTAATAAATAAAGGCTACTCTACAAGAACACTCACTACACACCACTCCTGCTTTAAATACCAGCCCTTGTGTTGTCAGCTTTCTTAATTTTTCTTTTGTCTGCATGAGTCATTGTACCCATCTTCTTTGGTGTTTACGTACACATACATGCTCATTGACATTTTTCTTCACAGAAAGAAATGTAAAAGTAATCCTCTGCACCAAATTCCTTATTATGAACATAAATCTAAACATTTTGGTTTAGCTGTAGACACAGCTTAAAAGATTTTCCACCTTTTTATTCTTCCTAGAAAAGTTCCCCTTCCCTCCCAAAAAAACCTAACCACAGAGTGTAAAATCGCTGTTTGTGTTCTTCAAGAAAATCTATTTTAGACATGAGACCCCATGTTTAACTTGCCCTGCTGTTGCTATAAGAAATATATGGCAGATGATAAACAAACAACATGCTAAAAATACACTGAAATCTTGAACACTGGAACTAAGCCTAAGTGAAGGAGCTTTATGTTGAGGAAAACACAGTGAGGTGTAGCCCGGCTGAGAAAAAACGCTGGCTCCCACAGGCACAGTCACAATAAGGCACTTTCACTGCTGCAAGGTCTTATTTACTTGTCCAAGCCTATTAGGGGTTAGACCTGCTATACAATTGCAAGCCTGGGGTCAGCTTTCACAGGTTTCAGGTACAAATCACAGCCAGTGCCCTGTTTCTGCTTCGGTTACTCACTCGCTTCAGAAACCTTTCTTTTATTTGCTTCATTCTCACTGGCCTTTAAATTTGCTCATTTAATGCACTACAAGTGAGTTATACTTTCAAAATGTTTCTCTTACAAGTACATTTTAACCTAGTTTTACTCAAAGGTCTCAGGTGAGATAACCAAAGCAGGGGCAGGGTTAGAGCGTGTGATTTAAATAACCGATGCAGACAGGAAGCAGCATCAGAGTTGTGGATTTTACCGTATCTACTCTGTGATCTGTCACTGGCAAACACATTCCTGACAAACAGGGTACCAGATCACAGCAACTCCAGAATCTCCAGGGATGATCCCGTTGATGAGACACTTCATGTTTAGGTGCTCTAAATTGAAAGGCCAAACCACATGCTGTGCATTTTAACACCCCAAAACCTGATATATGGGAAATGATACTCTCTTGTCTATCTCAGATATATATGCAGCTGATACTCCACAAGCATAGAAGTCCCCCTAAAACAAGAAGTCTTTTTTGGTCTATTTAGCAGAGGAATCCTGACATACAGTATGGTCATATGCCCCACCTGAAATTTCATGAAACCTCACAATACAAGCATGGGGGTTCCTCAATCTGTGGACCGCTCCTCTTCTCCTGGTGAGCATGGTGGTAGGAAACACAACCACTCATGACAGGCTACAGGCACCACCTGATAGCAATAGAGATCTAAGCTGTAGATGCCATGGAAAGAGAACCCTTGCTCATGGCAGGAAGACTGCAGTGATTGTTGCAAAAGTTGAGTAAACAGAGATGAGGTAGCAGCTGCAACTTTTGCAGTGGAAAAAGAAAACATAGCAAACAAGAACTCCTGCTTTCACAGGAGCCTTATCATTTTGGCTCTGTAATCTGTTTGCTGAGACACTAAAGCAAGGCATCCTAGTATGGCAATACCCTTCCTGAAGTCCTTTTTTTGCATCTCCCTTTCATCCTGGACTCTTTTAGCAAGATCAACCCAGTCATCATTCCCTTCAGACTCAGGATGGTAGCATCTACCTAGCTGGCCACTTTGTGTCCCCCACCCCACTGGGCAGCAGTAGGCACTGCAGCCAGCAAAGCTCTGTTATATTGCCCCTTTTTGGTACCTCTTTTCATCCCTGTCAGTTCTCAGGCAACAGCAACAATTTGAATACTAGATAGAAAAGACAGAGTACCTATCTAAGCACTCCTTCTTTGACCAATCCACTGCAACTGTCTCTGGCCTTGACACATTTCTGGACAGAGTTTTCTGCGCTTCATCAGCTCATGATCTGGTCGTCACCCCAGGGACTGAATTTCACCCAGTGAATGCTGTTCTCATTCATCTGATCCTTCCCCTGTTGTTTCCCACTCCAGAAAAATATGTGCATCAAGCAGAGGAGGAGAGCAAACTCAGAGCATACAGTGTAAAACTGCAACACCCAAGAAGCTCTGCCCTGCCCTACAGATGCTTCCACTGTTGTCAAGAATTTGATCTCCTAAGCTGAACCCTCTACTTTCCCGCAAAGCACGGGGTTCCATGGCACAGGAAGTCACACTCCACATCAAAACAGACAGCACCGTCTCAGCTCCTGTGTAACCTCGTTTGCTTTAGGCCAACTGGGCACATGCTCACAGGGTGACACTGGCACAGCTGCACCATTAATGCAGGCTAACAGGAAGACACAAGATGCCAGGAAACCGGCTGCTGCTTCTGCAGCCCATGCTCTGTGTAACGCCAAAAATCTCCACATCCCCTTGATCCAAACTGGGAGACAGAAAAACTGAACTAGGCAGGATTTCTACAGCGGTCAGAATCTCATGTGACTGACGTTACCACTCACCGCTTCAGGCATCCTGGGAGCGAGGCACAAGTTACACTGGGTCAGAGGAGACTTCTGCTCTGTGCAGGAGGTTCCTGGGACTGTCAGGAGATGTTTTGCAGGCAGCACTGTACTGTGTTTACAGATATAGTTTGAAATCAAACAAGAGATAGCAAGCCATGTCGTTCTAATGTGAACATTTGCAGCAGGGGATTTCAGTACCTTCTCTTCCTCTATCAGCAGCTGCGACTGTTTTGGTGGTGTTGAGAGCAGCCGCCACCAGCTCCCAGCTCTCCACGTCAGATCTCATGCAAATGGCAAAATTTGGCCCCCTGGGAAGCAACCACTGCCTGCACCAGCCCTGTGCCTTCCCTCTGGGAAACAGGTGGTGGGACAGAATGGGAGCAGGCTACAGGCTGCCAGCTGGACCATGCTGAGGACACTCAAAAAAAAATTCCCCTCTCATTTTCCTTCTCTGTCCTTGAACTTGCAGTTTTTATTCTGTGTCACTTTTAAAAACTCTTAAAAAGCAATTTTTTTTTTTTTTTTGGGGGGGAAAAGGCTGTGTGACATACACTTTGCTTCTTTCTGCCACAGTAAGCAGCATTCTTAAATAAAGAAGATACCGGGGGTAGGTGCTGTTAGATGTCATCACCTCTCTTCTCAGTATGCAGGCACTATGCAGTGCCTTAGGTGAATACTTTCAGAGGAGAGACCAAGATAGAGCATTCAATACAATCAATGCATAACACAGTACCTTGGGCAAATACTTATTTCAAAGCAGTTGTCTAAAAATACATACTTCTTTTGTCTCCTCTGCCCTTCATGGATGATAACTGGGCTCCTGTGCAGTTTAAAGATGAGATGAAAGGACTCAAAATAATAGGTACAAGGAAGGGGAAAAATGGCATGAGAGTTAACAGTTGCTCACACAAGAGAGACGCATCACTATATGCAAGGATTACCTAGACTATTCCTTTCACTTTTTCAAGCATATCTACATACGGACCAACCAGCTCTTGGTACTTCTGCATAATGAAATGTAAAGTTTCTTTTGATTTTGGACTAGGAAGTAAGTAAACTTGCATCAGTAATGTTCCAGGGTTTAAGTGATGACACTGAACTACTGTTAGTTAGTATACAGAGCCAACCATATCCTGGGATGCATCAAAAGCAGTGTAGCCAGCAGGTCGAGGGACGTCATTCTTCCCCTCCATTCTGCCGTCATGAGACCCCACCTGTAGTGCTGCGTCCAGCTCTGGGGCCTCAGCACTAAAAAATATCTAGACCTGGTGGAATGAGTCCAAAGGAGGGCCACAAAGATGTTCAGAGGGCTGGAGCACCTCTCGTATGAAGACAGGCCAGGATAGCTGAATGTTGTTCAGCCTGAAGAAGAGGAGACCTGGGGAGACCCCAGTGTCCCTTCCCCTGAAGGGGGCTTTAAAGAAAACGGGAGAGGGACTTTTTACAAGGGCATGCAGGGAAGGGGGAATGGCTTTGAGCTGAAAGAGGGTAAGATTTAGGTTTGGTATCAGGAAGAAATTCTGTGAGGGTGGTGAGGCCCTGGAACAGGTTACCCAAAAAGGTTGTGGATGCCCCATCCCTGGAACTGTTCAAGGTCAGGCTGAACAACCTGGTCTAGTTAAAGGTGTCCCTGCTCATAGCAGGGGGTTGGAACTTGATGATCTCTAAGGTCCTTTCCAACCCAAACCATTCAATGATTCTACTATCTATGACATGACTAGCTACATGAGATTTTTATTTCCTGGATTCATCTAATTCCTGCCTCAAATGCTAGTGATGGCTTCCTCACTGTGACCATGTTAAACAGAAGAAAATGAGGTGGGATTAGAAAGTAAAAGGCACTTGAGAATAACATACTGTAGCATGCTGTTTTAAGATTCCCCTTCCCTCTCTTTCTTCCTCCTCCTCCTCTTCAATTAACTGTGGCACAAAAGGTAAGAAACACCCCTAAGTTGCTGGTTTGCCACAGCAAACACAAAGGACAGGCACACAGATACCTACAAACAGGAGGAACTGAAAGAACACAGGCTTCCTGCAAGACCAAAGGTGAATCACATGCTGAGCCATTTGTAAGGCATGTGAGAGTCACTTAAGCTTCTCTAAAAATATACAAACCCAAAGGTTTCTTTCAGAGTCAAATGTGAATAACACATTCAGGATAAAAAAAACTGCACAATTATACCAGCTCAGACGAACTTCCATCTTCCACAGAAACCCTAGTAAGGCACTTCCCAAGTCACGGCATATATGAGACTGAGCATCAGGGCACCCAGCTCCAAACCATGCTTGAATTTCATTGCTTATTCTCTCTCAGTACCTGTGACGAGATTTGGGCATGGGCTCTAGTCAGGCAGAACTTGGAGAACTACGACATTTTGCTAGAGTTACAAAGGTGAAGAGAGGCAAATATTGAGAGGTAACAACAACAGACAGCATGTATCTATGTTTCAGTGGCTACGCGACACTCATTTGCACAAGTTACCTTTGAGGTCTGTACTGAAATTTTCAAAAGAATTTGAGCATAAAAAAAGGGTGTGACTTTAAAAGTCAACACCAGCTTCAGTAAAGACTGAGGTCAGAGATCTCCCATTAACTTACAGAATCTGACTCCCACTTAGTGAGAAAGTATCACCACATCACCAAACGAGAATCCAGATCACCTACACTTTGAAGGAGGACACAATTATTTCTCCATCTTTCTCCAAAACATGAAGATGCACTGAAGGCACACACTGAGTTTAACTGCAAAGGCAGGCATCAGGTTTATCTAACTGGCACAGTCACAAGTCAATAATGTTTGTTTTGCATTCAGTTAAATTCTGAGTAATTTAATCAGAAAAGTAATCTGGAAATAGTGACAAATCTCTTTACTCATTAAGACCAATCAAAGTGGGCTGTTGCTAGCTCGGATCAGCATATGCTCTTTCATTAGCAGCACTAATAGTTACCAGCAGAGAGGATTTTCATGCCCAAGTGTGTGCCATGCTCCCTTTGAGTCACTCTGACAATCAAAAGGAAATTATCAGCAATTATTACCTGTGTATCTTAGCCACTGCTCAAGGCTAAGTCCCTACAGACATTCCCATGGGCATATTCCACATCTCTAATGTGCCCGGCTGTGTCATACACAAAAACAGTGTCATTGCACTCTTTAGTTTCAAATACTCATTTTTCTTGGCAAAGTTTACAATCAATGAAGAATAATTTGCTTTACTTCTCTTATGTGCATGTGTTTGTATTACTGCAACAAGTTTCTCTAATCTGATAAAGGCTTCCGCAAGGCACATCCCTGCACATGATCCATCAGAGTCCACATCTGTCCCTGATGTTAATTTCATTGAGGAGCACAAGACTGGGCTGCCAAGTCCCATGAACACCATCGCTATCCCCTCCCTCCCCATTTTGACATCTCTAAAGCAGAAATGAAAATTTCTTTTTCCAGCAGCTATTTTGCTAAAAAGCATCAACATCACACGCATCTTTCATTCTGTGAGGAAAAGCTGAAGACCAAGAAGATTCCACATGACCACAGCTCTGCCTGCAAAGAGTTCACAGGCAGTTTGAGGCATTTTTAAGGGAGTTCATTACGAATCACTAAGCGAGTGCCGCAAACATTCACTCGCAGTGAAATGTTGCTCAGGATATTCACATCCTTCAACATCCTCGTCGCTCCCCAGGCTGTTTTTAGCATAGCATACGCTCAGCTCTGCAGGCCTGTTTGTTCTGGTAGACACAGTGCAAGTTTTACTTGGTGTTGCGGCACAATTGGATAAATACAGTGAAGTTAAAACAGCCTTTCCTGCCCTCCCCTCCTTCCCCTTCCCTTTCCCCCCCCAAGTAATTAAAGAAAAATCAGATCTTCAGGTGCTCCAAGGAGCACCACTTGAGAAACAGAGGCATGCTGTGGGCTTTGCTAGGTGGGCAGACTCAAAACCAGAGGAACCACATCAGTGAGGAAAAGCACGTAATTCAAGAAACCATTTCCGAGCTGCACTGCCACTGGAAGATTGGCTCCTTAGGTATATTGCTTTTTGCTTTTTCTGGTGGCTGTATTTTGGCTTAGCCATTCATCCCTCAGATCAAGCCTACTTAGAGAGAGGAGTCTCTGCAGAAGCTGGGTCAGGGGTCTTTTTCCTCTGCAGCAGTTGAGTATCACTGGTGGTACTGCATCCGTACTACAAGATGACATATCCAAAGACAGACAGCATCCCAACCCTATTCTATTTAGGATACCAATTAAAATGCTCAGTTATGTAGTTCATGAAGACCTAGCTGAGATCTATGGAGTCAGAATTACTGTTTTAAAATTAACTTTATGATGTTTTATAACTTAGGCTTTCCAGAAAGCTTCCAAAGAACCTCATGCATGCAGTTTATTGCTAAGAGATCAGAAAACAGGAGGATTCATGAAAATAGCTGTTACTGTTACCCAGAACAGTCACAACCGAAGTGCTTGCCTGCAGCTGTACAGCTCCAGACGCAGTGTGCCTGTACATCTTGGAACAAAAATATTTTGGAGAAACAGCACTTGCACTAATGCTGCAATCCATCATTTGCACTAATGTCCCAAGCTAACGTAAAAACCCCAAAATACGATGCAAGTGCATTATTAAACCTTTCTGTAGGTTTCACAGGCAAATTGTGTTCACTTTTCTACGTTCGCTTAGGAAAATAACTGGAATAAACTAAAACATCCTCTTTGTGATATGGACCAAAGTAGGTTTTAGTGGGAAAACAGATCTTTCCTGCCCTGCATAGGGGACCTGAACAACATTTAAAATGATTTTCACGTGAGAATTCCCATATAGAGGTTTCCAGTTTACGGTCATTGATTTCAAGTTAATAAGCAGAAGGGTATTCGAATAAAACACAGTACAGAGCTTTGTAAGGTAAAGCTGCTAATCTGATTTAGATTGTTTCACTTCCAGCTCCACGACTCTCTGTTTCCAGTCAGTAGCCTTGCTGAAGGTTATGTGCGCCTAAGTTCTTGAGGTATTTTTGTTGTCAGATATTTGCATTAACAGCAATGATGCAAAGAGCCCACTAACACATGAAATAAAGCAGATTTAAAAACCATCAAGACAATGCATTTTTCTCATTTATTCAAATCTTCTGCAGGAAGTAAACACTGAAAGATTTAAAAAAACTTCACACTGCAGTATGTACAGTTTTGTGACATCACATGAGGAAATTAATTTCTAATAAAAAAATGAGACCAGTTAGATAAATTACTGAAGACACATCACAATAAAACTGGTTGTGGCAAAATCCCGAATTGTTATGTATGGCAATGAAAATCAATACTCCTTTGTTTTACAGGGATGGAATAGTCCTGGTACAATATTTCAATTACGCAAAATGGAGTCCTGAACTTACATGACTGATTATAGTTGTATGAGCACTTCATGTTTTAAAAGTAGGTTTGCTTTTTTTTTTTCCCCCCAGACCCTTTTGATTTGAAGCACATTCTTTCACAAAGCTAAAATACCACAGCAGAAGTCATGTCCAGAAGTGGAATACTGTTGTGTTTTGAACTGACCTGACTTGTTAAGACTTTTTTTTTTTTGCCAACGCACAGATGCACAGGGTCCCCCATGCACTTTTCATGCAGCAGGTAATCACAACTTTAAATAAAAGTATTTTTCTATACATTCTTCCAGACTTGCAACTGTATACATACATGCAAAAGTTTTTAAACCTATGTGATCATATTTACACTTATACATGGAATATACATAACAAAAAAGATTAAAAGGGTTTTTTTTTTCCTTTGCATTAGAACAATACAAAATATGTATTTTTCATTAAGGAAACCACTATTTACATCACCTTTTAAAAACCAATTTCAACATATTATAGGTGTAACAAGTCAACATATTTACATTATATATAAATATATATAATATATACTTACCAGTTTACTCCTCTGTAAGATGTGGCAGAGAACAAACTGGTAATATCATGTCACTGACGTCAATGAGAGCTGAAATACTTTCACCAACATTTAATAGGGAAAATTTAAACCACTCACTTCTTTCTTTTAAAAACATTTGTAAATCAAAAATTTAAAAACATTACTAAGAGTAAATGGCTAAGAAAAGTGAAAGTTATGGCTGAATTCCCTTTTGATCTCGTAACATTTAAGAACTTCTCCAACTGAGCCGCCTGGTTATGTGGTATCAGCAGAGAAGCCCTACAGCAAAACACCTTTGATTCTGTGGTCATGTGTTACCCCCCCATCATTTCCTCAAATTTTGGCAGAGGAGACACTAAAACTCCGGTTATCTGACTCCTGTACGGTTCCCTCTGGAAAAAAAAGGCATATCTGCATGGTGACTACAAATCAATCCCCAAATCTATCTGGCTTGAGTGCTACATGCCAAGTGCACGCGCCTGTAGATCGGGCACTTAGCAATCCAAGTGCTGCAAATCCTCCCAGTTAAGTGAGGTTACAGTTAATTCAGGTTTCCGACCCAAGGGGCTGCAATTACAACTCTAAGTGTGGTATAGAGACAAATCCCTAACTCACTTCTTCACTGCCTTGTGAGGTGGAGGCAACTTTCTCAGTCTCACCCAGCCACAACTGAGATACATTCTTCCCTCCCTCCCTGTCGCTTCGGTGGTGAGATCACACATCAGCACCCATCAATCCTGCACTGCTTTGCCCATACAGCTGCTGCTGCCAGTATCTGACAAGACCCCATTTTCCTTCAAATCTATAGCCTAAGAGCCTGTGGAAGATACGAGGTGCTGAGAGTACCAAGTGCTATTCAAGAGATGACCCTGGTCTGCAATTCATCTATAGTGGAAATCATGGATATTTGACTTGCTTGGGAAAACAAGGCCAGCCCTCCAGTCTATCTGCTGGTGCAGCAAACCCAGCTCCTGCACCCCTCTTTTCTGATGGAAAAGTCCCCAAGGAAAAAAAAAACTAGTGACTCCTTTTTATTCACCCATGTTACGAGGCAAAAAATGATTAAAAAGCCTTTGGTCCTAAGGTTTCAAGGCTGTCATTGTGGGTGGGGTAGATTTAAAGACGACGTCTCTTCCCTAGGGAGGGGTACTGGAGAATTTCATACAGGAGACTGTTGCCCTCCTAGCAGCTGACTGAGAGCACTCCCTTGGCATGTCTTGCCCTCTCTCAAGGTCCTCATCATTGTGTTACCTGCTGCTTGAGACTGCAATGTCTGCAAGAGGCAAGATTCTTCCATGAAAGGCATGTCCTAAACTTAAATTCTTGTGTGTTATAGTTTACTGACATCTGTGAGAATGGCAATACCCTTTTGTTAACATCACCTAAGAAGAAAGTAAAGTCTCAACTGGTCAAACTGTTACCATTTTAACTTAAACATTTTATAAACCCTTCAAAACTAAATGTTCAAAAGTATATAACAATAGACTACCCTAGAATAAATACATAGGCCAGCACACTGCTAGACTCTAATATTACTTTTTTTAGGGTCAGACTCTTGTTTCCATTTTTCATCTCGACTTTGATGAAGTTTTTTCCAACCAGATTATTCCATGTTCACTCAAACTGAACTTTTTTTGTGGAGCCCTTCAAGTAACTTATAACCCTGTATTTACTCTGGGGAACATCTATTATTCTATATTGTATATATTTCCTACCTATATACATGTTGTTTCAAGAAAAATAATCAATTAAGACTTTAAAAGACATTTAATGGATGGAACAAATACCATCTTTTTAATATTTCTGCTGGGTTGACTCATATAAAAAGAATTCAGTTCCACTGTCGATCCAAAATATACTTTATCTCATTAATGATTATTCTATGAGACATCTGAATTGTCACTGGGCCACTTATAAATGCAATATTAGAAAGAAACAAAATTTTATTTTTATATTATACTTCAAACAATGACATTTAAAATGATATTAGATTTGTGTGAAGGTTTTAAAATATAAATCTTCTTTGTACAGCCCATTAATATATTATGCTTCACCGAAATAACATAAAAATATATCTTTAAATTGCTCTGTTATTTCTCATAAAAACCAGGGGGAATGTTTTATATCGGATACTGCCAAATATTTGTGTTCCCTAAAAGAAGGTATCCTTCCCCCAGAGGGAGGCAAAACAGAATAGTGGTGCATTTTCCAGCTGGCAGACAGGAGAAGTCCCTTTCAGTAGGAACTACACTGGGAAAAGGAGGAAGTGATCCTGGGCTGGGGACAGGGATGAGAGGGGGAATAACAGCTTGCTCTGCCTCAGCAAGCCAGGAGTCTGGGAAAAGGGTCTCTGACACCAAACCAGACAGCAAAAGAGCACAACGCCCCATCACTCATCTCTGCTGTGCAGACATGAGATGGACAGAAAGAGCAGTTCTGTCATGTCATTGGCTCTCAGTGGTGAAAACAGTCAAAATTAAAACAGTGTGGCTTTCTTCATCTGTGCAAGTCAGCTACTCAGCTGTTTGCTGATAGCAGAGGGGATTATCGGTGAAATTAAGATGCAACAGAGAACAGTTTTTTCCAGGGGAGTAAAAAGTTCAGCAAAACTTCTGCTTGCCAATAATTCAGATAATTTAGAGGAACTGGATTTTGTCCTCCTCCTCCCCCATGAGAAATAAGGGCTGCAAATGGAGTTAACACTGACAACGTTAACAGGAAAGTGGCGCCTCACGGCTCTTCCCCAGCCAGCAATTCCTTTAAGGTGTCTCAGCTTTGACTGCAATTTTCAGTTCCTCCCATCTCAGGCTGATATTGCCAGATGTTACAAATCACAGCACAGGTGGGGATTGAGGAAAAGGGCAGAGGAGGATTTCTCAAGACATGTCCCACTATCCATTACAGAACATGACAAAACCACAGTTTTATCCTCAGTGCAACCTGGAAAATTATTCTAAAACCAGGTTTTCTGCAGTGAAAGGGTAGTGCATTAAACCATGCATCAGCTGTTTAGAGAGTAATAAATATTGGCAGATTATGGATTCTTTTCCCTGGTTGTAGGAAGAGGCCAACACATTTTTCATTAAAATCCTATTCCATCTTTGAGTGGAAGGCTGATGTGCTGCTTTAGCACAGTCAGTGTTCTTCTTCAGAGAAGCAGGATGGTGCTGAACAGACAATTCCACTCATCCGCTTCACAGGCTTTCCACCATTTTCCTCACCAAATACATGTACTAAGCCTTCTCAACTCCACTACTCCAAGAGGCATTTTGGCTTTCCCCTTTTCATCAGGGAAGTGACAGGAATGTGCCGACAAAAGGACTCATGCAGTACTCGCATGGCCTGTGAGAATCTGCCTTTTTTTATAAAAACCTAGAAAAAACCCTTAATCATAACTAATAACTCATAACTATGGCTAAGAATTCTGAGGAAGGCATTTGTCAAGAGCAGGGCAAGGAAGAAAAATAGATTTTACACCACTATTCTGGCAGGACCACAAACAAGATTTAAAAATAACAATACAAATTTTGGAAGCACTAAAAAATACATTTCAGTGCACTTCAATTATTAACACTGACGCAGGTTTTCCAATATGATGAGCTAATACCTTGGACGGACTGCTCCATTTCTTAAAAGTTATTCTTAAAATGTCACAAAACATATTAAACATTCAAAAAAAAAAAAAGGTACGCTGTCTCTATGCTCAGGCTTTCAAAAAAATAAGGATTATTTTACAGGGAGGGAGGAAACGCAACATCACCACCACCTAGGCTGTATGCTTACACTTTGTTATACCAAAAACTTGCAGTTCCAAATAAGACTCTGATCAAAGAGTACTCATAACTTAATCTGGTACATACAGAAACATCTTGTACAAATTACAACCTTTCTAGTTTCCTTGTGACAATCTACTGTAAAGCAAAATTTATCTACATGTATTTTAAATAACATCACCAGAAAAATAAAAAGTTTATCAAATGAAAACATGTTTCAATTAGACCATGCTTTTTTTTAAAATCATGCTCAATTTATACAGTAGTCAAGTTGATACTCATTTTTCTTTTTTTTTTTTTTTTTTTTAACAAAGATTCAAAACCGCTGATTGTAAACTCACTGAGGAGGCTGCAGTTTATTCTGGCTCTTTTTTGATTGTTCGCACTTTTTCGAGAAGTCCATGCACTTCTCCATTCACACCACCATGTTGATGAGAGGTGTTACTCCCCATATGGCTGTTGTAAGGGCTTCTCAAGTTACTAAAAGGAGTTTTAAGCTCCGTGTCAGATGGCAACTCCTCTTTGATTGTAACATGAGTTGAACTCTCAGTAAATGAAGGTTCATTCCAAATTTCTTTGTCATGTACTTCTTGGCTACTAACAGAGTTGCCACCTTTCTGTAACATGTAGTACAATATTGGATTGGTTTTGGTCAGTCTCGGCGAGTCTTTCTCATAATCATTCTTGTCCATGCCTGTGATCACCCATCTGATGGGCCCTTTTTCACTGGGCATGGAACACATGCTAAACTGGTCAGACTCGAGTCTAGATATTGTATTCCCCAAATGTTCAGGGAATGGGGAACTGGCAGGGCTCTTTACTGCTACAGGATACTGAAATGTTCTATGATCTACACAATTATTCTGCTGCACAGGGCTTCCCATCAACGATCTTACTGAAGAAATGGTGAATTCAGGTTTATTAATTGTTGCACTGGTTTTGTTTCCTTTTTTCTTGCCCTCTGTTAGTATGTTATTCCTATGTTGTGACAGATCTCTCTCACAGTTTTCTGAGAGAAGAAGCTGTTTCAACACATTAAAGCCTTTACTATCTCTAGACCAACTCCTATTTTCAGTTTCACTATTTGAACCATGACTTACAGCATATTTAAATTCAGCATCACTTCTGCTGAATTTCAGTTCTTGCTGGTTAAGCAAAGGCCCATACAGCGCCTCGGTAGGAGAAGCGTGATTGTTTGCAGCATCAGACACATTACTTTTCATCTTCTTTAACGGACTTTCCAAAGGCTCAGCATGAAGCTTCCTCTTCTTCGGTACTGTGCAAAGACTCTTGGACTCAAGGTGTGTCAGCTCGTTGTTTCGGTGACTCCTGTCCAGCTCATCTGCAGGGTAACTGTCTTGATTCTGTCTCAGCAACCTACTTAGGAGGCCATTTTTGGAAAAGGAGAAATCTTGAGGTGAAAGAGGCTCAGACTTCAACTCCTCAGATGCTGGAGAAGCAGCTGTGTTTCTGTGCAGTGAATGAACAAATCCTTGAAATTTGTTACCCTTGCACTCTCTTACTTGTTGTGCATTTGAATTATAAGGAACATTAGGTTCTTCAGATGGTTCAGTTTTTATTTTCACCGTCAATATTTGCTCATTCAAAGCCTTATCTGTCTGTTCTTGAGAACTTTCATCTCTTGAAAGCATCCTCTCTTTCTTTTCACTTTTACCTTTATTGGGAGTTCCCAGAAGCAGCTGAAGGACAGTGCGCCTTTCAAGGAGATTTTCTATTTCCGAACCTGGAAGTCCTTGTTCTGCGGGCGCAGGCTGACAACTGAATATTTTGTTATTTTCTTCGTGCGTACTCAATTTATTCGTAAGCAGAGGGCTGTTCAACCTATCAATCAAGCCCACAGGTTTATCCATGTTTCCTGCTAGCAGCTGTTTGCCGGCTCTTTGTTCTTCACTCGACATGGAAGTCTGCATGCCGCACTGAGCCAGGTTCTGCAACAGCTTGCTGGCACTGAATGCTGAAGAGTTCTGGGGACTGTCATTCCTGCTCAGCTTGGCTCCTTGAATTTCTTTGCTTTTAGACAGGTCTATCAAATGTTTGGATGCAGGATTCATCAGTCTGTCCGGCTGGATGCTGCAGGCATACGGTGGTGAGCTGCGCTTGATGGCTAGAGATTGGTGCGAGAGATTTATAGGAGAGTCTGCTTTTGTAGAAGCCAGCAAAGGTGGAGTGCTTAATGGAGTCATTCGATTTGCACTGGGACTGTCAGTAACAGGAGTCCTTTTCCCAGTCTGAACAGTGAATTTTGCCACATCAGCTGCACTGTGTGGTCCCTGAGGGTCATTACTCTTGTCTACCTCTTCTTCAGTCTTATGCCCAAGCAACAGCTGAAGCAGTGTTACTTTCTGATGGGGATTCAGCTTGGAAGATTTTGGAGTGTCTTTCTCTTCCTTGTTCTCTGGACAGGAAACTTTTGGATCCCAGTTATGAAGCAAGGACTGAGTCAGGTTATCCAGTGATGCAGGTGGACCTGCATCTGGTTTATCTGTCCTCTGTTTAAAGGATAGGTCTATAGGAAGACAGTTAGAATGGGAGCTTTCATCATCGCTGCTGTCTTCTGTAAAACTAGGATTGTTGTCTGAGTACTCATCAACAGTTGTTGGTGTGCTACTGTCTTCAAAAATGCTGGCTCTCTCACTCTGCTCACGCCCTGTCACATGCTTGGTGGTATTCTGGCTCTTCAGCAGATGCAAGAGCAAACTATTGCTGGGAGAGGTTTTCAGGTTACTCCTTTCCAAAGAACTTTTGTATCCCACAGTTTTGGGAGGCGAATGCATGATTCCCACCGAACTCTGAAACGGTGCCATATTGCTTTTGCTAGAAACTGGTTTGGGTGATGATCCTGCTTGACCATTGAGATGGTTTGTCATTCCTTTTGCCAGACCGAACTGGCCCACATCCTTCTGAGCACTCTCTTGCAATCTGGCCATGGCCGCAAGTCTCTCGCTTGCGATTTGGTTGGCATTTTGTGCTTTTAGAGCGTGTTCCCTGGAGTACTGCTGCAAGTGGGCTTCACTGGAAAGGAGCAGAGCTAGCTGGCTGCACGCTACGCTGGGCTTCGGCGAAGCAGCAGGACTGGATCGTTTCTCCACCATGCTCGCAACAGCTTGTAATCTTGCAGCACATGACAGAGGCTCATTTATCACTTTAGGTCCGCTCTGCACCGCATGAGGGGATTCTATAAACCTCTCTTTGGGCAGGTTCTTTGTTATATCGGGCAGGCTGTTGTCCAGCTTCTGATCTTTCGCTTTGCTCTTCTTCAGCAGAGTCTTCAGGTGACTGGATGCAACGCCATAGCACCTTAAATCTTTCTCCACTTGTAAGGAATCGTGGCCAAGGGAATACCCTTGCTCCTTAAGGCTCTGCCTAATCTGCTGTGACAGAGCAACACTCTGCAGCCTAGAGCTGAATGACTGAAGCAAAGAGGCAAGTAATGTGCTATCCTGTTTGCCTTTAGGCACATTTTCAACCATGCCAGCCAACAAAACTTCCTTTTTTCCATCTAAATCCACAATGGAATCAGACAACCGCCTTCTCTTTGCTGCATTCCAGTCCTCTGAAGACTGCAACAGTCTTGCTTTTTTGAGGTGCAGCATGCCAGATCCCCGATATGTACTTGTATTAAGAACTGGACCATTACTTTGACAGCTGGGAAATATATTTCCTGAAATCTTCAAGTTTTGATCCTCTCCACTGTGCCCAGTAGACTTTTTGTCAACTGCAGTACCTGAGCCTCCTGCTGCTTGATGCATTAGTAATCCCTCTAGGTAAGTTAGAACAACAGAATCCTGGTGCATCTCAGAGCCAAGCTCTTCTCCATGAGTCATGTTCAATAAAAGTTTCCAAAAAGGCTCTGGTTCTATTCACTTCAAAGACTGGCTCTGCTGAATCCAGATGCAGAATTAAGAAAAAAAAATGACAGATGTCTATAGTGTTTTCTCACAGACTTTCACAAACAACAGAGAATGTCTTATTCTAAGCAGGCTTCTCCCAGTGTATACTGTTTGATGAGCCAGGTTTTCAATCATATCAATCTGCTGATATCTAGAAATACTGATGGACAATGTCTAGGAGGAGCACTCAAAACATGGTTCCACAGAAATAAAGTTCCATTAAGTATGTGCTGCCTTCTTTCTCCAGGAAGCCAACTTGCTTGTCTTCTTTTTCCATCTCCACCAAGCACATAAAATTCCTAAGTAAGAAACACAAAAGAAAGAAAATATTTAGAATAAAATTTAAGTTCTTGAGACTTCTTTTCCTTTCTTTTTAAAAAAAAACCCCTAACCCTCCAGACATTGTTTTAGGTAGACATTCAGGACACATAACCAGTGAACACGTTCCAGAAGAAACTAAAGCTCAAGCAATGGGCAAAATGTGTGGTAACTAATTTAAAGATCTTTGTGGAAAAAAAAATTAAGATAAAATTTTATACAAAAATTCAACTTACTATTTATAAGCATAGCTCCTACAAAAGTGCATCAGATTTCCCTATCCTATGTCTTAAAATAAGGAATAGCAAACATGAAAGAAAAATCTTGAATTGCTCTAAATACGGTTTTAAAAAATATTCCACTGGACTTTATTTCACAGTTGCATCAACCTTTCTTCTTATGCAAATGCAAATACACAGAACAAGCAGTCCATCAGTCTAAAGGAGAACTAATAGGAAAAGGCATGCCTAAAATCAACATTTAGGTTCATGTCAAATCTGTTTTCAAATAACAGAATAGGCAGCATCCTGAGTACATTTTTGTTTGGCAGGAAGACGAGACTGCTGAAAGTAGAAACCAAGTTGACACTGCTGCCCATGACTATGCAGTATTGCAAAATTCAGTGTGAGCACAACAGGGATGAAATCTGTTGTTCTTACAACACCCAACTACTCCCACAAGTCATTAGAACAATCATGTGATAGGAGTGGTGAAAAGGTTACTTATGTTCCTGATGTAACACAAATCCTGATACCAAAATCCTTCCTTTGCCTGCGGATTTTAATCTTTACATTCTTTCTATACATGAAACATGCAATGGTAAAGCTAAAACAAAACAGGTCTTCCTTGAAGGGTTGCTATTTTCAAAGAGTACAGAACACCTCTAACTTGACACTTTCTTGGACGATGCACTGTGCTATAAAAAGCTGTTTTAAAAAGCACAACAATGGTGCTTGTGCAAGATGCATCTCTTCAGTTTTAGTTATAAGGCTGCTCCATGAAAGCATGAACAGTTCAGTCACCACAGGTCAATACTGAGATCATTACACCCCACAGGCCTCCTCCTTCCCTCACTCAGTTCTAAACTGGCATAAATATTCAACATGAGCAAAGGTAAGTGTCTTTCTGCATATTTTACTCTGCAATTTGCTTTCGAAGACTAAAAGCTCATTGAAAATTTGTATTTTTTCAAGTTTAAAAAGGATGTACACAGATGAAATCCCTGTCTCCTTAAACTCAATGAATATTTTATGACTGATATCCCAGAGGCTATTTTTTAATTCAAAACCTACAGGCAACTAGAAGTCAGAAAAATATTAGTGAAAAAAGTAAAGAATAAGAAGAAAAATTAAATAGTCATAAAGTTAACAGCCCATATATCCCCCTGTGCAAATACTCCATGTTAGTAGGGTTTAAGTCACTTAGAGAAACACTAAGAGCTATCTCGAAAAAAAAACCCAAAACAAAACAACCCAGCAATGCATTGTAGTGTAAATGCATATACCCATGTATTTAAGTATCAAATGAAAAGCTGATAGCTATTACTGAGGTCTCAGTACTTCCCTCAGAAATACGTATCTACATTACCCATCATTTACATAATTACCTGGAAAAGCCACAGTGTTCATTCAAAAATATATCAAATGTGGATTCATCTAATTGAAAGTTACTGATCATACTGTTCTCCTTCAAAAACCTGTGCACCTCTGGGTGGGCTTTTGCAGAGTTTCAACCCAAAATAGACTAAAATCACAAATAACACATCCTTAAATGTGAAGGTTTCCAATGAATACATCAACTATCCAGCAACAGTAACATCAATACAGCCAGAATTATTTCCTCCAATATTTGGGAATGCACTGTATCTGGAAAATACATTTTTCTAGCTTCCAAAAATAAACTGTTTATCTGCAACCACATTGTTCATGTTTCTAAAGATAATTAAGATGACTGCATGCTGTTATTAAAAAGGAGTGAGTAGCATTTGATGCGCTCTGCTTTGCATTTAAGACAGTAAAACTGACATTTTGTAAAGATATTTTACTATCTGATAAAAGCAAGCCTTGCAGATCACCTTTAAGATAAAGTTCCAAACAAATACACCATTAAGCCAATGTTCAGTATAACTTCACTTATTACAGCCTTGGGTAATTCAAAAAAGACAATGCATTTATGCAAATTCCTCAGGTACTCCACAAGCCTGTTGCAGAAGACGACACTTCTAGCCAGCACAGTTTACATACAATATCTTCTGTAAGAAGTGTTTTGCCACCTTTTTTTTAAATTTTATTTTGAATTACGCAGTGCTATGGAAATAATAATAATTTTACAGAAATTGGGTTGACGCAAAGAAACCTCCTTTAAAGAGAATGAAACCGGAATATACTTAACATCAGCAATCCTTCTTAAAAGTCTCTTCTGATCTAGTGCTGCAACAGGATTATAAAACCTTACATGATTTAATGTTCAATATACAAATGTGAAGAAGTCATCTGTCAAGAACTAAAATTACATTTTTAAAAAACTGTCTCTAATCCTACACCTTATTTGTGACAGAAAACCAGGTAGTAAATTCCAGAATTTGAAGGCAGTCTCATAACCAGGCACTTCCAGCAGGTTTTGAACCAAATACGGTTTTCTTCTACTATCTGAGGCGTGGTCATGTGGAAACCAAACCAGCTCTGCAAATGAATGTTCAGCTGGACATCAAGGCAACCATTCAGCAACCTTTTAAAAACACAAACTGTACTAAAGAACTTCTCTGGACTCACTGAAACATTAATAATTTTTGTTAATTCTATTCAAGAATAAATTTTCTTCAAGAAAGTACCAGAACAGAGGAAAGAAAAAAGAACATCAGTAAAAAAGAAAGAAGGAAGAGAAAGGAGAAGTCATAGGACAACAGATCTCACAGTAAGGGCTGAACCAACCGCTAAGACCTATGAATCTCGACATCTAAAAACTGTATTTAGTTACTGTCACAAAATAAATTTATAGGTTGATGTGCTTTCTTGACCACATAACTACTGTAAATGCACTCTTTCTTACAACTTCTACTATCTTTTTCCAGACTTCTGTAACTAAGAAATAGATAACCCACTTGTTTTGGAGAGACTTCTTTCAGAACCTCCAAGAGCACCCAGTGGTTACAGCTCATTAAGCCACGTTCACCCAGACAAAACTAAACCACCAGCAGAATCCACAGCACAAATGCTGTAACCTGGTGAGACACTCCCCAAGTGGAGCATACCACGAGAAATCAGTCCCACAGCCTTTTCAAGTGTGCCTAGGGAGAAACTGTGGGCAGAACAGAGAAGATAAGAGAAGGTTAAAATGTACACTGAAGCATGTATGTCCAGAATATTAATTCTACTTTTGCAGTTCTTGGAGTTTTTCTTTGCTTGCAAACTAAAGATATACTTGTCCACCACAAAGATTTTAAAACAACAACAAACTTTAAGATCCTTTGCTTTAAAAAGTATTACTCCCTCAAAAGATGATGAAATTTGAGGATACATCTTCTAATGTGTTAAAGCACAACATCTGAGCCAATGGCTTTTTGCTCCTGAATATACATTTTTGATTTTTAAAGAATCCTCTGAAAGAATGAAAACCTCAACTGTGAAACCTAACTGGAGACAAATAGCAGACTTCTAGTTCATCCAACAGATATTTAGTTCCTATCATTTAAGAAACTGACAACTAGCAAAATTACATCCACAAGTCATTTTTCCAATATCCCAGAGTAGTATTTCTAGTTAAATCCCTCTGCTAAATGGAACAGAGCGCCAAAGAAAATTAACAACTAGACTAGTAGTACAGTATACTAGACTTGGATTATCTGAGGAGGGTTACACAATTCATTAGACATAACCCATAAAACTGCATATTAATGTCTTCCCTATGATCTTGAATTAAGACTACTGAAGAAAAAAATCTTGTATCAACCATTAAGGTATTCATTTTGGAAACTGGCAATGGTTAGCAGATGGCCCAAATGAAAAGAGATTACACAACTCATGCACATTGTTAGAATGATTAACAGAGGTTGAGATTTGTAGAGATTCACACAGATAAAACGTTTTTATTAACTGCATTTCAGAGTTCTTTCATGACTTTTAAATTTCTGTAGCAATTTTATGTTCCATTTTTAAGTTGAGATGCATCAAAACACGAATTTGCAGAGCCAAAAATCAAACAAATAAAAATTTTCCGTTATTTAATAAATCTGGTGTTCTAATGCTCAGCTACTACTAGAAGAGCCAGAAAGTCTCTCATTAGGTCATTGACTTCCCGTTCTCACATCCCCAAACGTAAAGGCTCCAGCCCACCACATCAACCAATAGCTCAGACAGTCGTTTTAATTATTACAGATTTGAGGAATGCAGTACAGTGATTACAGTGGCAGCTTGGGATCCAGGGGTCCAATTACTCACTGTGCTGCAGACAGGCTGTCTGACTTCTGCTTTTACTTCTCTGTACCCTGTTTTCCCAGATGGAGTAATAATAGATGCGAACTTCAAAAAGATAATTGAGGATAAATATATTAAAGGCTGTGTGTTGCTCAGCAGCTCCAGTAATAGCACTGAGTAAGTACCTAAAACACAGGATTTTAAGTGATTCCCCTTCTTTATGGCTGCATGTAGTGAAATGCTGCAGAACACAATGAAATGAAGATCTCAAAAAAAATCCCAGATGCACTGGAAATTGCAGCAGAATCTTGCAGTGAACTAAGCCATGAGTGGGGGAAAAATGAGATTTGCTGTCCCTGAATTATTTTGTTACTAAGCTCCATTTGTACATCTTTCATTTCAGCAAGCAGGAAGGATGCTTTCAGAGTGGTGGTAAAAGCACTTCACAGCTGACACTTTTTGTTAAGGTTATGAGGAGTGCAACAGGTCTGATTCAACAAGCCCTGGCACCAAATCCACAGAGCTGCACAAACGTGCAGGTACTTCAAAGGTACTTAAGCACGTCCTTTAAGGGAATCAAGTATTTAAGTGCTTTGCTTTCAAAAATCCACACTTTATGTCAGAAATCTGTTGAGATGAATGGAGCAGCTGACACCTCTTCACAGTTTTGATTCAGGTTGTCAAGACATTTTGAAGGTTCCCTTTGAAAACGTAATTTAGAAAAAGACAAAAAAAAAAAAAAAAAAAAGCAAAAAGTGATCAGATGGGGGAGCAGAACTCAGCAATAGGTGGGTGAATTATTCCATAGTTGCACTCAAAAGAAGTTGGGAATCCAGAAACCATTTTTTATAGTTAATTTATATAAGTAAATCAAGCTCCCTTTCTGCAATGGTAGGATATCACTTTGAGAAAGCAAAAATAGGCTTCTTCCCAAGCTTGGCATGTTATTCACTCCTTCATTAAGGCCTACTGACTGACTCCAAAAGATATTTTAAACACGGGAAGGATACCCTATCCCTTTTAAACAGCTCGGTCAGGAGAGGGCACACAGGGAATCATGTTGCAGGAGCAGCAGGAGCTCCTGCTCCTGCCAGGAATTCTGGAGGGGCTCCCAAGGCCCCGACTCCACCACAGAGCTGGCATCCCACATCCTGAGTTAGGGCTGTTCCCTCCAGGCTGGCATGATCCCACAGAGCACGGCAGCACCGCTCCCTCTATGAAACACCCCCTTGAATAATGGAAGGATTAGCAACAGCCACGGCTCCACAGCTCAATTCTGCACGAGCATACGGAATGGAAAAGCCTTTTCCCTGGAGTTTTGTTAATCTGTGTAATGCCAAACCCAGTCCTGACCTCACTTTCTTAAGAGAAGTTTTAGACCACAGAAAGGGGTGTTGTTTTCTTCAGTATGGGGATAGGGTGGGAGGGGGTATGTGGAAGTGAAGAGACTCAAACCAGCACAGTCAAAACCTTCTCATTATTTTAGCAGATTAAATAGTAGGATTTTGAAAAATACTACAGATCCAAATCCATAACAGTTGATGGCAACAGCTCAAAGAGATGCAAAATCTATCATTCTGCAAAACCACACAAACTCTGAGTAACTAGATAGCATAAAATTGACAGGAACGCAGAACCAACAGCACAGCAGGCACAAGACCATAGTTTTTCCTGTGAGAATAAGGTCTGACAGACCACTGGACTGAAATGTTAGTGAACCAACAACTGTGTGGGGAAGAAAAAAACCCAACCATTCTCCTGGCAGAGAGTATTTAGATTTACTTTAGCTTTTAAGAGACTGCTAAAATGTAAATGCTGATTACTGCTGTTAATAGTGGCCCCAGAGGCACATAAGGAAGGGGAGGTTGTTCCTACACATACCACCTGGGGTGTGGAAAAGGGGATTTCAGACACCTCATCTCAGTGTCCCTCCACTCCTCAGATTTCACATGGGATTCTCCAGTCCGGGAATCTGTGACTCACCCAGACCATGCAATACCACCTCATGACAAGGAGTAGCTTTGGGACGGTAGGTAATATATATCAAGGGGGAATACAATATTTCCAGCGTCTGCTGAAATGAGGTGTGGAAATGTCAGAGAGATTTTCATATCCACACAGAGAGCTGCTGAGGGAGGTGGCAAGACAGGCTGTGCACCACGCCGGGAGAGACGCGGATATTGGAGTGCCTCAAACTCTGTGGCAAAGCATTCCCACATGAAACCAAAATTCTGAGCAGCACTGGCTACTTACCCAACCCTGTGGAACAGGTTGAGAAGAAACACCCACCCAGCACTGAGAGATGCCTCTCCCCCAGGAGAGGACAGAATGACCACGAACAAGAGCAACCTGAGAGTGACAGTGTTCGGAGAAAAAGGTCTGTCTGCACTGCAGGGTGACAGGTACGGGAGAGAGCCAAGCGGCTCCGGTGCCAAAGTAAGCCTAGCCCAGCAATGAGGGACACCATGGAGGTTGCTCCCCCAAGAAGTGGGGTATTTCAACACTGAGCTGCTCTGCTGCGACTCATCCAATGCTGGCACTCAACCCATCCCAGCTGCCTCTTCCAGAATGCAGTGCACAGTTTACAAAAGGCCACAGGTCTAAGTTTCTGCCTAAGTTAGGTGTCACACGTATTTTTGAAGCTTACTTCACAAACCTGCCAGTAAGGAGAGGAAAAAGAAAAGAAAAAGAAAGAAAAGAAAAAGCCCTAAACAAAAAAACCAAGCCAAACAGCCAAAACAAAAGAAAAACAAAAAAACCCCACCTACATCATAAAAAATCCCTCATCCAACACGTCCTTAAGCCCAAGCAAACCCCCAAAACAGTTGAAGTAAATGGGAAGGGGGAAATGGAAGGCAGACAATTGCCATGAAAGCTGAGTTTGTGAAAGCCTTAGTAGCAGCTCTCCAAGGTTTACAAGTACACTTAAGCATTGCACACAGCTTAATCCAAATCTGGCCTGCATGTTAAAACCTCCTGCTAGAAAGTTTTGTGAAGTTCAGAGACAAAATGCACGTGCAGCCATTTGTCATACTGTGGCACTCACACAGCTGATGTCAGCCTACCTTAGTTATTTATTATTCTAACAAGTAGGAGAATTGAGCATCACAGAAATAATCACTCCTAGATGCAAAAAACCCCACACTGTTCATATAACTTACAGTTCATCACAGTGTTTCATAGAAATGTCAGTCGATTCCTTAGCCAGACTTATGCACATATATTTCTTCTTATAAATACTACTGGAGAAACACTTTTATTTTGTTCTCTAATGGTACTGTAAAGGCCATCTTCATTTCTTGATCATGATCTGCTAATAGAGACATAAGTTCAAACACACTCTGACAACTCTTTGCTAATTGTAGCAGTATGAGGAAGAACAGACATTCAATCTACAAATGCCACCCTGTGAAGGAAACAAGTATCTGACATCTAAAACTGCCCCATGAAGGGTTGGACTTGACGATCTCAGAGGTCCTTTCCAACCCATCTGATTCTATGATTCTGTGAATCACTGCTCAGTTGTCTTCTACTGAAGATAAGAAGGGTAGAAACTAAACGATGATGCAGAAAAGTTATACCCCACTCCATACCCACTAAGGACAGGAGTCCAGAAATAACATGTATCACTAAATCTCAACTAACCTGGGTAGGGGTGTTGATCAAGGCTCACAAGCACAGTGAGCAGAAAGCCTTTTGGTTAATTGAGTCTCCTTATTCAAGAGACCAAGAGCAAAAAACACACAAAAATCCATACAAACACTTGTTTTCAGGACAGAGGAGTGGATAATATACAAGAGAATGGACAGAGAATGCACCTTTCAAATCTTTGGTAAACCACTTGCCTATAAATAAGCAATTAAAAAGGAAAGTCACAACGAGATTCCCATTCCTTCCAACACCTACCAAAACAAATCACTGATTATGCATTTAACACTACGTCAACTCCTCAAGAATGAAACTTGATTAATATACAGAGAAGAAATCAATGTCTTCTTGTGGGCAATCATGCTTTTGAGTTATGATCGATGCATGCAGATAATGCATTTCCACACAACTCTGACCTTCTGCTCATTGAGGGGATCTAAAGACACAGGCAGTTATTGAGCACTGCAGTAAAATGGTGTATTTCTTGGAAAAACTCTATGTTACGTGGTTCATCATACGATAAGTCACTTTATGTTATTTTAACCAAGAACTGGTTTCAGATGCCAAAGTGCAACAAAGCACTGAAGAGTAATGCACAGTATTTTATTGACAGTAGTAGTTGTGTTTCACTTGGGACCAAGTGTCTCATGGTTAGGTTATGAATGAGAGCTACTTTCTAGACTTTACAGCAGAATAGGTTTCAGTTAACTGAACACAAATACATAGTAATTCCACAGCAAGGTGAAATACAGGATCACAGTTGCATAGCATTCCATTATATCTAAAACCCCCATAAATCCATGTTGGAGACAAAGATGATTCGTGGTTTAGGTTTGTTTGGAGTTTTTTTAAGTGAGTGGAAGGACAATACAGCTTCTATTGTAATGAGAGACTCCAGCTTATTGTGGATAATGTTTGTAAAGGTTACAGACACAGAAGAGGCTCACACAACTACAGTTAGGTGCGAAAAGTAAAATCTGCATTAGCAAGATGGTCTCTACTAGTTCAATTCTAACAAAAAATTAGTTTTTTTCTCTCCAAAGCAGCAATAAACTCAAGTGAAATTAAATATAAAATGTAAGAACCAACTTTAGTGAAACCTTGTGAGAAGAGGCTCATAACATCCTGTGGAAACAAAAGGACACAAAGCCCTTATCTTATCACCATGCCACAGTGTTAATCTGAAAACATTCATAACAGAAATCCCTAAGTAAAATATTAAAAAGGTTTAAAGTCATATAGATGTATACAGAGATGATCAGATGACCCTCAGACATAAGGAACTGGGCTGCAACTCAACCTTAGACATGAATCAAATCAGAATAACTAAAATACCAACTTAACTCAAAACCAGTAAAAACTGGTATTTGAGATAGTATTCACTGTCTCAAACCCATGCCAGCAACAGTGGAGAGCTGGCAAAGGGAGGAGTTTAACTACCCCTCAATATGAGGACATACACTTTAAAGTAATTTATCAAATTTTATGCTGACAAAGGCAACATGAATTTTAAGAAGATAATATACCATCACAAAGTTGTGGATAAAAAAATTCTATATGTTTTTCATGAATGCTGTACGAAAGAAACAATTGCAAAAAGCAAAAAAAGGCTATTTGTTGTTACCACTTGTTCCACTACTGTCAAGAGAGTTGAAACAGGTCATTATACCAAATTAAAACCTGTATAAAACAAAGCAACAGAGATGTGTGATTGATCTCTGAAGTGTGACTTTCTACATAAAACAACATTACCCTAAAAGACCTATTAAAAGTAAGTCTATTACCCCATACTTGCACATAAATATTAGCTAATTTGGGACCATGTTTCATAGTGCCTGTGAGACCAACAACCCGACTAAGCCTTTATGAAGCCATATGCCCAAAGCGTCACTCAGACCGACCAACTTCACTGCCCTGTCAGCACACATCTAAAATAAGGCCTGAGCTCAAGAACCCTGCTGAACACATGTGGCACCAGTGCATCACTGCTAACTGGCTGACTGGGAGCTCCACCTCGACCTGCAGGAAACGAGGCCATCTCAGTCACCATGGGGAACAATGTTAGCAACAAACAGAACGAACTAGCTCAGAATCTGCACATTTAAGTGTATATGAAAACAAGGTTCCACAAGAATTTTTGTCTGATCTAAGTGTGAAGCTGCTGCCAGAGCACGTAGCCTTGTCCTGGTCTGTGGATCGGCAGCCACTTGTGCCTGCCACCTTCCCAGGACTGACACAAGCATTCCTACACAAAGGCAAGTCAGACTAAGGGCCTCTTCATCATCAAAAGAAACCCCAAAGACACTGCAGAGTGTCTGCTTCACAGTTCTCCATGTGGGAATGTGTGACTAGGAGCGGCAGGAGAAAGAAGGAAGAGCAGGGACTACTTTCACTGGTGAACCTCACTTAAGGCCAAATGAAAGCATTGCCACTGCTGAGATTCTCACAGAGAAAACTCCACCTCCAGGCAGAGAACATCAGTGCTGAATTTAGAAGAGTTCATCAGTGAGATAAAAATGCCTTTTTAAGAAGCATTTCCTAAACAGAATTACAAAAAAAAAAAATAATAATTTTAAGAAGTCAAGGTATTCAAGCCCTTTGAAATCTTAAAAGATGACTCGAAATTTAATTAATACAAAGACTTTAAATGTTGGATTTTACTGAGGTATCCTGTGAAGCGTGAGTATAAATCCTATTAAAATGAACTTAGTTTGTCCATCCCTAAAATAGATTTGACATACAAACACAAACACAAGGTCAAGGTCACAGATCAGCAAGAAAGATTACAAAGGGGACTGATGTAAGAGCTGGCATTTGATCAAAGCTCCTGGATGTATTTTTTTTAGTACACTTACCAGAAATACCACTAGACTACATTTTCTTCAAATTGGTACATTACATGTTTTAAGTATTCCCTACCTTTAACAGCAGCTGCTCTGCCCTTATTTATTTCAACACGAAATGTTAGGCAGTATAGCAAGTAAACTAAGGAAGAACTCTGATGTTAAATGCTAAGCAAGTGGGAGACTATTTGGCATCCTTTTCACTCTATTCAGCCATGTGCTGATATATATTAGATGACAAACCTAAAAGGAAAACCCACTGACAAATACAGGACATGACAGCAAGACCACTGCTAGAGAGTCAGGACCTCAGTTTTTAACTTCTTGCAGTCTAAGATACTTATCTTAATATAGCAGTTGTATATTTGAATGTGCACTTCCAAGTACAACACTTGTTTATTTATCCTAATTATCTGTGTGCACTGCACATATTTCTCAATAAAAAAAAAACACACCTCAGCACAAGGCCTGTTCAGAACACAATCAAACTAACCTCTTCTGTAATCAGGACAACATTTACCTCCTAGAAAGCTTCTTTAATTCTGAACGCTGAGTAAGTGAGCAGATTAAACACAGTAGCAACAGTTGAAAAACTCATTAAAACGCAGCTGCTGAAAATAGTTAGCAATGAAAGTCATTTACTGATCTATCCATCCATCCACCCACTGATACGTCCTTAAAGATTTAAACATATGCATAAGAATATTCAGCTCACAGGTCACGTCTACCAGACATAGCCTTCTGATGCTTAAACAAGAGGAAGAAGGGGTGTCTTGGGTGTCACAACATCATATGACATTCAAGGGTGCACTGCTTCCACAAAGTTAAGATGCTCATTGTACTAAGTAGTCATTTAAAGGATAGTCTGGCTTGTACTCTTAATTCCAAACCCTCGCTTTCAATGCCAGCACTGCTCTGATGTTAGTCTAGACACGACTGGGAGCAGTTTATATTTAGACAGAGAGATATGTCTATAAATAGGACTGTTTGTGTTGGTATTAAAGCTTCTATTGGAACTCATTTGGGGTGACCTGTATAACTCACTTGTATGTGGGCATCTTGGACATTGCCAGTAAAACCTTCATGCCATCACACACCTTCCTGAATCTTGTTGCAGCTATTATTCAACATTTCTTTACTGATTTTTCTCCATTTAATTTTTGTATAGGTATTACATATGCAGCACTCCACCTGTGTGATTGGATTGGGTCAGCTACTAGCAAAAAGGCCTCAAATGAAAAAGACAAAAAAAAAACCAGTAAAGTTTTAAAAAGTTGATTCCTTTTTGAGAACATCCTTCACAAGAATTAGACTGTCACCCTTTTAAGCTATAGTACTGCCTGAGCTACTAGGGCCAGATACAAATCACTCCTGAGGCCTGAGACTTGAGCTTTTCAGCACAGTGGTACAGGTGCTTTTAACTCTGATAGTGATTCATCAGATCTTAAAACAGTCACTAGTTTAAGATCAAATTGAGTTAAGTTGTAGACCTCAGGGCAGTACAATTCTGCTCTTCCTTAGTCCCTCCTCCTCTAAACCCTTTCAGCAAAATGGAAGAAAAAGGAAGGTTGATTAATTTTTTTTTTCAAGGGGAATTTCTATCCTTCCTTTGTGAAAGGCTGATAAACCTTTTCACTGCGTTGAAGTGTTAGGAAAGAAAAATAAAATAAATTGGGCAATGATTGCAAAAAAATAGAGTTTCATTCAACATTCAAAACCATATCAACAACTTACACTGAAAATCAAACCCACTGGAAAATGTGTATAAGACATCACAACCAAACACATTCTAGGAAATGCTGACTAGCAGTACAACTACTCCCCACTTTAAAGGAAGCATGATTGGAGTCATATAGCTTATTTAAGTTCACTGATGCACAAAAACTTGAATGTGTGAAAAAGTCTTTAATTTATCTACGTTACAGTGTTTAGGAATATCACAGTGTACATAACCCTTCATTCAGTATCATGGCAGGTCTCCTCTAAAGCTCACACTATGGAGGGAAAAATAAATAAATAATAATAAAAATCTTTCTTTAATCTTTGTAATCAAACTTTCAATAAAACTAGTCACCAGCAGTTGGGAGTTTCAGTGGTTTTTTGCCTGTTAAATACAAACTCACATTCTTAACACTCTCAACCTGCAGAAGGCAAGAAGTTTATGCTAGTTCTGAATTTTGGATCAAATCTCCACCTTTTCAAGCAGCAGGGTTGTGCCAGGTTATTAACAGCAGCCAATGGTGGGTTTGGTCTTTTTCCTACTGTGACACCATGTAGAAAACATCTGGAACCCAATTCTAATCCACTCCTCTTTGGAGAGCTCAAACAGGCATCTTTCCACATGGCAACCCAAAGGTGAAGCATTTCAAGTGTGCTGTCTTTTAAAAGGGGTAACGAAAAACTGCAATGAATGACAAGCCAATATAGCAACAAAAATTAATATGACAGCTAGCATAAAGAAGAGAGTACTTCTGGTCAATTCAGTAGCCAAGCAGCCTAAAGCAATGGATTATCTTGAAGAACTGGATGGCTGTCAATGCCCCGTTCTGTAAAGGTACAGTGTTACTTATTTATTATAATGGAAAAAATATTGTCTAAGGTTGTATTCGTGTGTGAAATATGAAATTTAAAAAAAAAATTAAAACATCATATTTATGAATAGTGCAGTTGTAAGTCCTTGAACTTTGCACTTTCTTTTTACTTATTTATTTTTTGTTACAGAAGTGTATCTACAGATTTTAACAGGACAGCAAATTAATGGCAAGATTACACACACATGCATATCTGTGCATGAGAGAGGCATCTGAATGATATAACATATATTAAAGTTGCAGACTTTGACATGGAAGAGATGGAGATCTACCATACTAAAAACCAGTAATACATCACCAGTTTAAGCATCATGACTACTAAAATCAAACTAGTTCATATTCAAAATTTCCATCTTCTTCTATTATTCAGGACTCAGCAAAGGATTTCCAGGATATGCATTCCATCATTCCCATCCCTCAAGCTGATCAACACAGAGTAACCATAGCAGGTGATTTGGTTTCCCACAGGTTGTAAGTCTGATATTGACTCATCGTCTAATAAAATGAGCCAGGGATAACAATGAAAGGCAGGGGGAGGTAGGTGGTGAATTTCCCTCTGCAAATCTTGTCTCAGCTTTGAGGGTGTGGGGAACACACAAACATCTCAAATGTTGTGATTAAAGTTTTAATCTATTCACTTAACGTCTACTGATAGAGTATGGAGATAGTGGGAAAAACTGTCAGACAACAACAGATCTAGAAGTCAAGAATCTAGCAAATAAACAAGTGAAACTGCACCAAAGTAACTTAAGCCATGTATCACGTAGGATAAGGTCATTATCTGATAGTTATTATCCATAACCACAACTCTATCGATTCAGCTGATCAGGCTAGGTATTATTTCCAGCTTAATCTGCCACAGTAGAGATCTGGGCATGGCTGACAGGTCATAACCCATGTCCTTTGTGTTATATAAAGCCATCTTTCCTTGATGTAACTGGAAGAGTAATTTCCCAGCTCAATATACCATCAATAAGTAACTCCAGCGTTTCCTGAATCAATATCTAGTAAGGCCTTGTCAACGACCTGAAGGTAAATTTCATTGACTGTCTCCATTCTCACTAAACTGTAATTTTTTTTTTTGTTTCTTCTATTTTTCAGTCTTTATAAGAATCTTGTCATAAAGCTAAAGAAGAATGGTTTTGTTCAAATTCTGCTGCTAAGTTTCATCAGCGAGCAATACCAAAAGAACTCCACTGAATACAGCATTAATGTGATTTCATTCAAAAGTAGCTCATGTACCTGCAGGATCCTATAGGACTGCAAGACAACTCACAAATACCAAATAAATGCTGAAGCAAATCATACGGGAAAGGGAGATACAAGCTGAAGAGGGCAACAAAGGACGACCAGAGGGGAAAAAAAGCCCACAGAAGACCCCATAACCTATTCTTCTCAAAGAGACTTTATGCTCTGAAAGTATACAATTTAACATCCATTTGTTGAGAAAAGGCCAGAAGTTCTGGGGGGCAGGTGATCATGTCTTCAGTTTCCCAGGAAACTTAGCAGATTGCCGGAATCCTAGTTAAACTCAGGAGAAAGAGATCAAGACTATACAGTAATGTGAAATAAACCACTGTCTGACTCGGAGTTCTCAGCAGGGATAAGGACCAAAGCTACTGTGAATGAGACAAAGTTACCACTCCATGCCCAGGCTGAGAAAAAAAATACAGGTTAATAAACTTCACAAGTTCGGGCAGAAACTCATACCTTTCAAGTGTCAATGATGGATCTTTGTGAATCTGCTTTTCACTCCTCCCTGCCAAAAATAAATACATTATAATCAGGATGCAGAAACTTATGGTGGAAAACAGTTATTTCTGCTGGAACAGGCAAGTAATTTTGGTAATTCACAATCATCTCATGAAAGAGAGTCAGTCTTACTTCTTAACAAGGTGTATCAACAGACTTAATTAGCTTTCCCCTGAAGCTGGTTTTACTTGTGGCTGGTTTGTGACAGTATCAGACCTTGACAAGTGAAACAGAGAGGAGCAAGCTGGTAAAGGTAACGTGCCAGGAGAGAGGGGATAGGTCTCCTTGCCCGGTTAATACTATCTTTGTCAAAAAGAAGCTCAGGATAAGATAAAAATTAAAAGGATAATCAGGAGATCACCTTTATTCTACCATACCTGCTATCCATTTAACCAACACAAAAAAAAAGGCAAAACCCAACCAACCAAAACCAAACCAACAACATGCTACACACCCTTGACACTGCATCCTGCTTTTCTAAAAGCTTACTCATCTTCTCCTGCAATTATCCTTATTACTCTCACTCAACTCCCTATTTCTACAACCCACACTTCTGTACCATTAATGACATCCAGTGACTCTTCCACACTACACAAAACACAGCTGTTATTGTAATCTTTATACCCGAGACACTGACCATACCACCTTTTACTTCAACTTTCCAGTTGTTTTTCTCTTGTTCTAGATTAAGTTTAAAATTTCTCATCCAAGTTCTACAGACATTAATAACTTTCATTTCTACTCACATTACCTAACCATTTATTGTGTCCTTCTTCCTTACCCTTTTGTTTCCACAAACACTCGTTCTTGCTGTAATACTCAGGCACCTCTCACGCAGGAAATTCCATTATGCTTCTGCACTGTTCCCCAGGCGAAGATCATCTACACTCTGGAGGCTATTTCTTCCTCTCCTCCAACAGTAAATTACCAGAGCAAAAATTAATCCAAATCCACTAAAATACCTCCTGCAAGACCACAAGCCAAAACACAAATGATGTATGTTACTTGCCTTTCCTCACAGACTTGTTTGTTCCCTTTCCCTCATCACAGTCTACACAAAGTTTAAAATAAATACATCTGCACCTTTGAGATGCTGGCAAGTTCAGCTGGACAGCAATTAAATGAAGCCCTAGAGCAACACTGGCCTCCAGAATGTGTTTTCCTTTTCTCTTACAAAAGAAAAAAAATGCCCTTATTGGTTTTGAAATACAAAAGTACATGCTGCTGCAGTAATACAGTTTTCACTCTATTCCTTTCTTTTACTACATATGATTAAAAGGGAAGGAAGAGTGATACACACTAGAAGATCAACAGAAGACAAAGATTAATGATATATGAAGAAAAGGGTACAAAAGGCCTAAAATATAATGCAGAAAGGCTAAAACATGGCATCAAAGGGCTCCCCTTCTCTTGAGCTGCTGCTTTTAAAAATCTAGTGAAAGCTCTTCACTTCCTTGGCTGACACAATGACAACATCCCCACCCTGATGCAATCTATTTTCACTTCAGAGGGCACAGATGCAAGAAAGAGCAGAGAAGGAAAGGAAATACTGCTCATAGGAACATTTTTTTTCAGAGTGACCATAGTTATTTATTTTTAATCATGACAGCAAATGGTGCCAAAGAAGACACAAATAAGGAAACTTTCGAGGAGGAAGGTGAAGGCTGAGAGAGCACCTGTCCCAGAGACTGGTTAAACATAAACCCAGAGCTCCTTCAACGAAACAAAAGAAGCTTTCTGTGTCTCAGGTGCCTTAATGAAATAACCTTCCAAGCCCAAACAGCAGATTTAATTCTGCAAGTTCTCTACTTCCTTGAACATAATTTCTCCTCCTCCTCCTCAAATCAGAGAGGTTTGATTTATTGGGTCCACCTCTGAATTCCGTTTTATTGCAAATAAAACTTAACCCCTGCTTTCAAAGTCCCTTTGGTATCTCTCTACTGGATCACAAACCAGAGCTTGCCTGTAGCACTTGTGAAGGTGAACAAGAATAACCTACCGGGATGCAAAGTCCACTTGCCTTCTTTATCTGCTGTCAGGTTTATGAGAGCAAGTCTGTCTATGCTTGACATTTGGCATAATCCCTATTGTAAAACATTTTATATTCCTGTAAATTCAGACTACAACCCCAAAGCGCTTACAAACTCAGACAAGATGCAGAGATAACGAAGGAGAAAGGAAGGGTTGCAGGGTGAAAGTGGGTATAAGGAGGAAGAAAAGCATCCATGGCAGGTGAAGACAAGTAAAGCTATTCAAGCTGTCTGGGACACTGCCTCACCAGCTTCAAGTTCCAAAGAGCAGGAAAAAGAAGAGCAGAAACATGACGGTGCAGGATACTGCACATGGTAAATGGGTATAAGCAACTTGCTTCATTAAAATATAAAGCCAGAGGTGAAATTCTAGGTAGCATGGTTCCTAAAAACATCAGCTGTATTTCAACACTGTAGGAAGCATTTCCCCTGAACTACAGTGAACACTGTTACAATGGAAAAATCTTCAGGGGTTTACATTATTTTTATTGTGATTTTGACTAATGGAACAAGAGGAAGGACTGGAAGATCTAAAAGACCTTCACTCTATATATAATCTGTAGTTGAAAAACAGGTGGGAGGGAAAGAGAAGAAACATTAAGTTACTGCCTATCCATCACCACTCAGACCAATAGCTCCACTTGTATAGGGGGGTTGGGGATAAGATTCCAAAATGAAAATTAATAGACCAAACCATTCTGTTAATTCACTTCTACATACAAGAATCAAAGTGTTCACTGAATGCAACTTATTTTTGTCAGCTGCTTGGTAAGACATGAATGACTGAAGAACATGGAGGAACAACAGGCTCCTTTTTGCTAATACATCTGAACATAATGTATTTCTGAAAACATCTTTTGCAAGTTTTCTACAAATTCTTGCATTCCACTACAGCTACCTTACTTTAAAGCAAATGCTTTTCCAAGAGCACACACGATCTGTGTTACACACAGGTATCAACCATGAGAAAGGTAATAGCATTTATGACAGTTTTTCTAATGCACATCCAAAAAACTCAGACTACTTGAGAGGGATATGTAAACACAATCTTTGCCAGTCCAAGTACTACCACTTAAACCTCTCTTATTTAACATTTCTGTTCGTTCGATTGGCAAATTTCACTATGAGCCTGATTTTTGCATAGTTAAAGCTCATACAGGCATTTTTCATTTTAAATTGCTTTGCACTCCCCATCATTAATAGCTGAATGCTACAAAAATCTTTGACATCATAACATCATAAATCTCAGAGAACAGAAGAAATGCTCTTTGGGGAAGGGAACTGTTGATAAGACACTTCTTCCTCCACTGACTGTACTCTGTCAGCTGTAACTATGTGCAAGTATCCACACTTGCAAATTACACAAAACATGCATCTGAACTACCCTTCCATGAAATTATTTTCTTTGGCAAAATGATAGCCACAGGTAGAAAAGCTGAGAAGCAAAAAGTGTTTGAAGTTGACCAAGCATCCTGCTTTTCTTTGTTGCAACATACAACCATAATTTAAAAACTTAATAAAAATAATAATCTTGATGTACTCCACCACCAAGCTGCAGAGTATAGGCAACATCCTAACTGGAGAAAGTACTTTCATAGACTTATCCCTCCACCACAAGAATCCAGAAAAGAAAATCATGAACTATTTTGGCCTTGAATGAACTACAGAATTAAATTCCATATTGCTCATACACAAGCTGAGGTCATAACAAACTCCATTCACATGCAAACTAATGACAAGTAAGAGGCATTTCAGTTTCAATCTGACATCTAAATATCTGACGTTAGATGGTTGCTGCTGTTTACAGGCTGATCATAGTCATTACATTCCTTCACTGTTCACCAGGACCTCTCATTACATACAGTGTGTGGGTCTAAACCACGCTGGAGGCTACTGGGCACTATCAAAATTGAAAAAAAGTGATTCCATCTTTGGACAAAACAGAAGATTTTACAAACATCAGTGAACGTATCACAGCAGTCTTTTGGAATAGTACCATTCTACACATGAAGAAGAGTGAGGACAAGAAAAGATTAAGCAACTTGCCCGGTAACACATGCAGTCCACATCTACAGCAAATGAAGAGAGATTTTTCTAAATTTCAATCTGACCCTTTAATTACAAGATACTCTCTCTACAGTTTGCGGGTGGTTTTGGATATTTCTTTTTCCCTCACTGATGAAAAAACCCAACAATTAGGTACCTTAAACTTGAGGAAACAATGGTGCTTACTAAAGGAGTAGGAATTGCACAGTACAATAAGTGCTTTTATTTTCAAAAATGAGAAAAAATACTGGCACTGCCATCACCCTTAGGTGTGTCAGTCAAGTATAGGCAATACAGGTTTTCCACTATACGTGTTGAAAAAAAACCAACATTCTGTCCAAGAAAACAACTGTGTCAGTACTGAATGACGGCATTAGGATCAAAAACCTAATTCCATCAACTTTCCCTATTTCTCAGAGATCTAACATGCTGAAAGAGCCCTATTGAGCAGTGCAAGCTCTATTACATTGATTGGAGCTGGAAAGACCACTGCACAGCAGCAGCTCTTCTGATCCGCTGCGCACTTTCAGTCTCTTTCCTGACCAACAGAGTCCTTCTTATCCTGAAGCAAGGGTCTTTCACAGTGAAATACATATACACATATCTAAGCACTTCCTTCCCAAACAGGTACATTTTTATTTCCTTGCTTCAGAAAGCTGTTAAAACCCGCTTTTTAGCAGTCTAATTCAGCTGCAATACACTCACAGCACTGGACTGCTCGGACGGACCAGAAAACAGGGTGTGCTTTTATCCCGAGCTACACCAGTGTAAACACAGAACTGCAGTAGTCCATGCAAGCAGCAGGACAATGAAGGAAAGGCAACTGATGCTGCAGCAGCAAGTGAATCCACACAAATGGCTTTTTTTTTTTTGCATGTTCTGAACTGCTTGGTAGTGCCCATGCTCTGGAATCCTGAATTACACCAAGCCTGACTGAGCATCCTCTGCATGTCACACCAGCAACTAGAACTAAGACTGCAGAACGGAGTTTGCTTCCTATTCAAACAAAGCCTGATGAGTTTGTACAAACTCAAATTCTAACTTCTGAAGCTGGAAGTTTCCAAATGGACCAAACTCAATAAATAAAGAACTTAATTCCTTTACTTATTAATTTGTAGAACTTGCAGATACCTGCCGTGTGTACTCTTTGCCAGAGTGAAAGAAAACAGATCAAGTGGCTGCCAGTGTCTTAAAACATATAAGTTTGGGAGGAGGGGAAACATCCCAAGCGTTTTAACTGCTAATAGTCAGTGCCACCTATGGTTGATGTTGCAGAAACAAAGAGTCAAACAAAGAAAAAAAGGTGTTTGGAACTTTTAACAAGGTTTTTCAAATTACTTCAAGAGAACAGATTAGACAACGTAGATTAATAATCGTTGTCTACTCTAGATCATTTACCAAAACTGCACTAGGTATAACTGTGCTACTACAAAACCAGGTCCTAATTCTCAATATGATTTTACAATGAAAACATCTTAAAAACACACTAAAAATTTTTAAGCATAGCTTTCTACTTTCTTATCTTACCACACTCACTTCTTCAAGTAAGACTGATCATGTTTTTAATAACAGCTCCATTTCAACTATTCAATCTGGCTCTGCTGGTGCAGATGCTTGTCCAGTGGTCAGGAAAATGAAGCCAGACCTTATTTCATCAGGTCTTGCAAAATCCTACCCCATCACCCCAACAGAGTATCACCAACACACTTAATTTTCAGGGAAAGTTAACCAACACAATAGAAAAAATAATTCCCTCCGGAGGTTTCCCAGCAGTCTCAGTTCAGTACACAAGGCCACTAACTACACAACTGCCTTTAGCATTAGCAGGAATCTGGTAGCGACAACACTGCTTGAGTTAAAGCTGCCTTCAGTATCTGCACACAAAATCTATTTACTTAGAGAAGTTATGCAACACCTCCACTTCCTCTTTTCTTTACTACGGTAGAGCATGATAACCGAGGGAAAGAGGGTGAAGATGGGGAACAAGCATTTCACAATCTCAAACAGGGCACAGCTACCTTTCAAAAACAGACCTAAACTGGAATTCACCCCTAAAATCTGCCCAAACTGATGACACTCAAGCACCAACTTTTACTTAAAACTTGCTTAAGTACTTCCAGAGGAAAAGTGGTTACACAGTTTAACCAATGCTGGAATCAACTGCATGCCTCCAATATAAGTAAGAATGATTTTTAAAGTCTGATTTATTTGGTTGGGGAGTTGTGTTTTATTTTCCTCATTTGGTATCTTTTCCACTACCTCACCCACAACACAGCATTCTGCCCAAGGCCGAGTTGTATTCCAAAAACCTTATCAAGATTTTAAAGTTACCAGTCATGCTCATTCAGTAAAGTCATCAGTAAAAAGTTTTAACAAACTGCAAATATCCTTTTATTTTCCACTGCAGGGAGAGAAGGAAAACCAGGAAAATCTTATGGTACTCAGGCTGATATATTTTACGGCACTAAGAAAATCAAAGTATCAAAATCACAAACTCATCAGTTCTTTTAACTATGACTTGAAGAGTCTACCTCGTATCTCTATCGATATACTGAGAATTGACCAAAAAACCCCCAACAAAACAACAACAAAAACCAAAACAAACAAAAAAACACCAACCAAAACAAAACCCCCACAAACTCCCAGAATTGGCTCTTCCAACAGAGGAATTATAAGAAGTCCCAAAGTAGTCATGGCAATCTTGACTGGTAAAATGTTTTCAAGGACTTGGATTTAATCATACGTCATTTTCTTTTCCTCTAATCATTTATTTAAAGTCATAGGCTGAATTATTTATGAACAAAAGTTAATTGCATTGAAATGCAGTATTGCCCCGTATTTATCTAACACCTTCTTCAGAACCCAACTTCCTGCCACTAACTGGTTAAAATCTACAAAAACTCAATTCAGAATTTGAGATAAGATTTAACCATTTCTGCAATACTGCTGCAATTAACTTCCAAAACCTTGTTAAATGGCAAAGTCCCTGGATATTGAGATCTGCTGTGTAAATCTGTTTTTACCAACTTATCATTACAACATGTGTTTGTTTTGGTTTGTTTTGGTTTTTTTTTTTAAGTAATTCGGGGGAAGAATAACACACTCACAAAATATTTGCTTTGAATAAATAAGTTTTGACTAATGAGTTGCAATTAGAGTAAGTAGCCACTATTTGAGTCCAAACAGTCACATCACAGAGCCTCCCTAGATGGGGTTCTTCAGAATTTTCTTAGCTGTCAAAGGATCTTGAAGATCAACGACTTGCATGCATAAGGCTGTATCCACACTCTTTGCAAGGTGCAAAGTGTAAGCTCAGGGGTACACTCACATAAATATACTGCACATCTATAAAGTGTTAAATCTTAAATCAGCATGGCCACATGACAGAAGTAACTATTACAAGTGCAGGACTGCTGCTCAGCATACAGTGTTTTCCAAGTCCCTCATTTCCTGAAAGCAACTCATTTACTTGTCACCTGCCAGGACAAAGAGTAGAGAGAGAGGATTACACAAGTACCTCCGTGGCTTGTGCGTGGTGATAACGCACCAGGAAAGATGGATTTTCATTTTCTCATCAAGTTATTAGATTAGGTTTACACGCAGATTTAAATGCCCAGGAGGAGTCTGCCACCTGTCCTAAACTTAATTAGTCAGGAACGTCTGCATGACAAGAGCAGATACTTCAGATGTTTCCGAGTGACCACAAGCAAACATCCAAATAATCACCAGCACAATTTCAGTGATGCCAAGAATGAAGCACTAAGCACAGCCCTCTGTGAAATGGTCTGAATTTTATTAATGGAGTGCTTCATACTTCCCATCAAACACACAACTGACATCAGCTGAGCATCTATAACACCAGAAAATCAACTATGTGAAGTCTGCAACTGGGTTAAGAAAATGAAGAGCACTAGGTTTCTCATTAAAAGATCCGTGCATATTTACACATCACTAGGAGGGGTGGGGGTGGTGTGTATGAGAGATGTGAAGACTGAAATCTTAAGACTTTTCCTCAGCTTTGTTCTTCTTCTGTTTATCATAGCAGCACATCTAAGATTTGCAGGTTTTTATACCTTCCCCCACATATCCCCCCTCCCCCATATAGGACCAGTGCAGCAGATTAAAAACTACGAAAACCCAACACATTTTCATTTAAAGAGGCACACACATCCACGCTCAAGTATATTTCACATTTATCATCTCGCTAAAAGCTAAACCAAAACCCCCTTAAAACATTAATTAGAATTTTATCTGTGTAGGTATGTAGTAACTACTGACACTGAAGTGAGTAACTGAATATAACACAGAGAATTTAGTTAATCATCTCCTTACGTTGCCATTGGCACATACATTTGCCTCATTAGCAGGGGCTACTTAGTTCGCCGTAGTAAACAAAGCTGCCGATACGACAGGCTCGCATACTTTTCCTTCATTCACATATTTTTCTTTACTTAAGACTTCTAGCATGTGCCGTAGAAGAGCCGAATGTTAAACATTCCTGGAGTGTCACAATATGTAATACAATAAAACAGATTACAACCATACCTTTCTTTCACAGCAGTGGTGCCAAGCACAGGTACACTGTAGCAATCAATTTGTTCTGCAGACAGTAAGGCTTTCATAGAATACTAATGCAAAATCTCTTTTCTTTCTCCTTCGACTTGACTCCCCAATGCCTGGGTCCCGACCAATACAAGGAGGAGGGCAGAATGTCTTCTGCTGAGATAACCACAACTACTAATCAAGTATACGTGTACAAGGGCACAGGATTAAACCTCCACCGGGCTTGACTCGGGCACTGAGAGCAGCTAAACACATGCACAGCAAGGTCAGAATTAAACACATACACACGCACACACGCACGCGCATCTACTTGAGTGAACTAATTTATCACACTTTACCACTGACGGCTTTTTACCTCGGGGGAGTAAAATCACATCCTAGTGAACTGACGAGGTTCAGACACAACAGCTTCCCACAACAAATCCGATCTCTCGGAAAAGGGAACTGGGCTCCTAGGTGAATGTTCCTCTCCCGGCTTCACAGAAACTCTGTGCAGGCTGTGCGTGTCTGTACGTGCAAGCAAGTGTTTGTGCATGCGTGTCTGTGTGCATGTTTGTGCACACACAGGCGTGTGACACAGTAGGCATTGGCCAAACCAAAACGACAGCAGTGAAGTTCAAAAACAGGCAATAACTCCCTTTCAGAGAATTCTCTTTCTGATTATATTTATCTTTACCTCTTAACATAATCAATCTATCAAGTCTAATTACTCCAGAAGAAAGCATTTTATTATTGTCTAACATAGCAAATGTCAAACAAGCTGTTCATTTACCTTGAAGTTTATTAGCATAGAAATGCAAAACAAAGATGCTCTCAAAACATTGTCACTTGTATTCACAACATTTTTGAAAACCCACTTAGCAGGTTTTTATTGCCTGGCATAGCTGGATACTGTATTAGTTCTTAAAATAGGCAAGGCTTTATCTCAACTGTATCACCCTTGAGCTAATACAAGACTTTTTCTTTAAACATCCAATTTACATTTAACTTTTGTCTTTGGTTCTCTTTAAATAAAGGCTTCTCCCACATTCCAGTCAGCTCTACATACGTGGATACATGTGTTTTCATAAAGGTTCAAACACGTGCCTTTCAAGTAAGAGTGAAAAGTGAAATACTGAAATTTCAAAGCAGGGATTTCCCCCCCTCAAGTTCTGCCCTGTCATGCATCCTCATGGCACTTTCCCTGCAGTACAGGCAGATGTACATTTTACCAAAAACACTGAGATGAACCCTATAAATTATCACTGGTGGGGTTTTAACAACACTGCTTTTGCATGTGATCTGTACTGATAAGAAAACACTGCACCAGTGCTCCCCCCAAAATAACATCTGGCACTTTACCTAGAAAAAATTAGCGAAATATTTCTGAAATACCAGTGGCTTTGCAGAGACACCAGGAAAAAGCAGCGTTAATCAATACTGATGAGTTTGTCCTTGACATACTGACCGTGTCATCGGGCTATTGTCATGTGATATCATGTCATTTCCCCACCTGGCTCATGACCTTGTCCTTTAAATGACCCAAAGCTTCCCTCAAGTAGCAGGAGGCCCCTCCCCGCTGCCTCAGCAAGGTCGAACGGGTCAGCGTGTCCTCATCTATAATCCACCACCATTTGTCAGCAGGGAGGCTGGAGGAGGCAGGCTTGCTACAAGGGGAGAATGCCCAATTAGGCAGCTGTCACACAAAGCATAGGCTGCAAAATTATCCCCTGTCAAAAGAAAGAGCAGCTGCGGGTGCCAATTACAGCAACCTTTCAACCCTTTAGGTACTGGAAACTACACAGAAGTAAATGAAGTACAATTAGTGATAACAAATCGATGAATTAGGACAGTAAATTAGAAATTACTAGCAGGTGAGCTTAGGTCTCCCATAATATTAAGGGCACAGCACACCCCAGGCAAGGGCAGAAGCATACAGATTTCACAGAGCACATCAGTTTTGTCTTATCCATGTCTTTCTTTTGTGGAGCCTGTTTTCCTCTGTCGTTTTCTTCTCACAAGCCTTGCCTTAGCCAGACAGCACAGGGAAAGGGAAAAAAAAGCAACCCAAAGAGGAAAAAAAAAGTTGTAATACCAGATCTTCCCTCTTTATCCTGGCAAATGCAGTTTCCTCCTTTCTCAGAAGGAGGTCCTCAAAGCCAGCACAATCTCTCGAGTAAGCACAGTCCATCTGACATTTGCTGCACCTCATATTCCAGCTGAACAGTATTTACCCCAGAAAAAACAAATTGAACAAGAACCAAAACAACCAGAAGTAATAAACTCCCACTAAGTTTTATGTCATTTATACCTGAAACATTTAAATCTGTGTTAAGTGCTACACTTATCAACTGCAGGGGGAAGTACAGGGGGAATTTCTCCCCATTTCAGTTCTCTGATGGATCATGCAGTGTTACCTGTGAGCACACAATTGAGCCGAAAGTTTGCCAGCAAAGTTTCTGTTCAATGACTTTTTTTTTTTGCCACTTTTCCCCTTGGTGAACAATTCCCAAGTATTTTTTTCACCCTCCCTACTCTGTCAAGCAGTAGACAACCTAGAAAGCCTCTGTGTGCTGGTACCAAAAGTCAGGTCCTACAGAACACAGCAAATCCAGCTTCTCCTCCTGTGTGTAAGGTCAGGGGTGCCCAGATGAGCACTGCCTACAGATACCTAGGGCTCTGCATGCCCAAGGCAACCACGGAAGGGTGATCACCTGGCATTTACAGAATAAGAAGACTAGAAAACAGAATAAGAAAAAAAATAGGAGGGCAAGATTAAATGTATGGATAATTAACATATGGCCACATCAAACCATGGCTGAAACAGTGATACCAATGCCTTCATATTTAGGTGCTTTGAGTCAAAGAGACAAATCTGAAGAACAAAATTCAAATTCCAAGATGCCAGCCAGCTCACAATCATTTCAAACTAAGTGACGTTGCTACTTCTTGTCAATTTTCTGCTTTCATTCCCCATTCCCTATTCTACCATAACGTTCTTATGCCTTGCAGCCATGCTGAGCACTGAGGACAGGAGTCCAGATTTCTCCCAGAGGCAGCTCTGAAGAATACCTGTTCACTTGCACTGTAATTCATACATGTACTCACACATGCATGTACATATTTATGCTAATACATTCATCAAAATGGGATGGAGGAGAAATTAAAGTCACTGATCTCCAACAAGCAATTTCCTATGGCTATCACTTGATTTCTAGCCAGTGAGTATTGCACTGTTTAATAAAAAAAAACAAACTTGCTTTTGTAATTCTGATAAGAGAAAGCATAATAGAACACTAACTATAAATAGATGTAAAAATGCTCATTTAACAATAGTTGCAGTAATACTTATCAAGTCTGACATTTTCCTTTGAGTAGCATATGGAGACTGCAGAGTACTGAAAGAGTTAATGTGTTTAGAATTCAGTTTCCATCATACTTGGGTGACTATCTCTTTAAATAATTTAAATCCTCTCCATCAACTACAAAGCTGTTTTGAAGCCATTTAGCTTTGTTCTTTACATGTGTTCTAATTAAGAAATGACCTTGTCATCACACACACCAGAAATCCTGGATTATTTCCTGCAGCAAAAATCTACGAAGCCAAAAAAAAAAAAAAGCCAAAAAAAAAAAATTATATATATACACACTTCTTCCTTTAGTGAGGAACTGAGGAAGTAGTTGGTTGGTTGAATGCTGAAGCAGTTTCACTGCATAATTTTGTGTGTGTGTGTGTTGTTGAATGTCACAGGGCGGGTTAGTGTGACCTTGAGCTGCATCAGCAGCACAGCAAGGGTCGAGATGCCTGCAGGCGCCCTTGTACTGGATTTGCAAGACAAAAACCTTCAAACTGGCTGAAGGACATCTTAAATCTCTTCAAAGGTTTTCCGAACTAATCTGGGCTGCTCTTAGCCGGATCTGTGCCAGTGTGAGAGGCAAAATTAAAAACAAGGTCTTTGACAGGATGTTGTCTCCTCTTAACCCTTGCCGCGCAGGAGGCAGCGCATCGCAGGCGTGCTGGAGAGACGCTTTATAACCCACCGAGGAGCGCGGCTCACCCCGCAGCATTCTTTCATAACGAAATTATGTAAGCCACCGTTCACTAGGAACGGTGCTGTTACTCACACCGAGCACCCAGACGGCTCCCCCCGCACAGCCATCCCCATCCCTCGCCTCCCCCGCAGATGAAAGTGTCATTTTCCCAGCACGCAGCTGGGACCGACCCAGCTCACCGTCTGCAGAGAAGGTGCTTGGTGCCTCAACCCCCAGCCCCTCCACTAATATCCTGGGTGAAGATGCTTTTTCTGAGTGAAGGCAGCAGCGCCTACCACGGCAAGTTGCTGCGTGTTAAGGCCAGGCAGGTAAGGAGGAGGAGGGTCAGGAACAGGCAAGGAACGCGCTAGGAGACAGAAATAAATAAACTAACCACCCTGCCTGCCTGCTTGTAACTGCTCAGCATTTCACAAGTGACACAGAGGCTTTCTAAAAACTTGAGTAAGTATGCAGAGATAACCTCTAGGAAAGGCCCTAGGAACACATGGTTACTCTACGAAACCACAAGTTTATCCAATGGATTTGGCAGCACTATTTGAATACAACTATCATCACATCGAAGGGAAGGGCGCTTTCTTCAGAAACTTATTTGCACACAGAATCTCCAATTCCACCTCCAGTAAGTGTGTGCCAACTAGGAGTAGCCTTCCGTATGTTTAGTTAGAAAGCAACATGGATTCCTGTGTCTGAAAGTGCAGAAAAAAACATCACCACCTTCTCTCCATCTGTTTCAGTGATGGTATGTTATTGGTCATATTAAACTGTCAAATTTCTACAGAGGGAAAAAATTAAGTACAAACGGGTTAAAACAACCTTAGCTTATTCGAAAAGAGCCAGCATCACACTTCAGAACTGTCTTTTACTATTTCTAAGATATCTACCAGGCAAGTCCTTGAGGAGATGAGGAAGGAGTCACTCGTACCAGCAGAGGGTGTTGTGATTCTTCTCTGATTGAGCACTAAGGGCTTCGTTTAGTCTGGTTTTGTACAGTCATTTTTAAGTACTATATTCTGTTTCACAGTAACAAAACACATTTAAGTTTACTGAAGAAGGACGCAGCTTCTGCAGTTATGTCACAACTGCTATAACACTACCCTCCACCTTCCACTAAAATAGATTCACTCCCTGACTCCCAAGAACCACAGCTCTTCTCACGAAACAACCTCCCTGTTAGAAGGCTCTAACAATATTAAGTGTTAGTTTCAGTAACATCAGTGACGGTGCCTTCTGTGTCAGCAGAGGAGGAACTTGCACCATACAGATGCTTTTCCACCGATGTACCAAGGTTTCCAAAGCATTTGTTATGCCTGGACAGAGGGCCACAGTGTTCTCACAGCACCTGGATGTCAGAAGAACCCCTGTGATTACTCAGAGCGGTCTCAAGGTGCTCTCAGCCACCTCTGCTCTGCAGCCCTAGGGGACCAGGAGGCTAGAGGGGGCACACCACCTCAGGTGCCTTCTCCGCCACATTGGGGACTCTGGCAAGGGGAGCAGAGCAGACAGAGCAGACCCACATACACGTGTGTTTACCGATCTTCCTGCGGAAAGGTGTCCTTTCTGCAACCTTTGAATGACAGGACAACATACAGGCAGCCAGCTGTGGTTTTTATAAAAAAATCCAAAACCAAATAAAGTTTAGTCACTTAGCCTATTGCACAATTATTGCAGTACTGGATCCTAAGCTGTGTTTCCTAGAAAAAACTTTCCATTTTACCCCAGAGTTACCAGCAAGAGGGATTAGAGGAGACCAGTTTAAGTAGTTCACATTACATGTTAGCCTAGCAGAAAACACTAAGACTTATTTTCATAATATGCACAACTGACTGTGCAGCATCCACGGTTTCCTAAGTTTCTCCAATGTGTAACAAGACAAAAATACATTACACATTTTCCAAACACCAAGTGTTGTTAAAAGCCCCTAAACAAAAACAAAGAACTCCTACTGCAATATTTCAGCTGAGCAGGGTGATTCAAAGACCCAACGAAAGCATTCAAGCCACGTAGTTGTTGCTGCCAAGTATGGGACACATCGTGTGGCTCTGCCAAAAGCAGAAGCCAAAAGCCAAAAATACAAATTAGCAGCTTGCTTCCAGCGCCACAACAGTCCAGTGAAAACTTTCCAAATCAGGCTGTCCCTAGGAGAGTCAGACAGAAGCAGTGAGAGCAGTCGCACAGCACTCAGCCACGACTCCAAGCCTACAGCAGCCACCGGCACGCCCATGCACCCAAACCACAACCATCACGACAATGTCACATCTGAAGAGTTGGACAGTCACTCATTTCTAGCCATCTGATGGAAGCGATCTTTGTGGCTACAAGTCCTCATAGATGGCAAGTTGCAGAGAGTTGGGTTGTTCTCTGCCCAACTGGTTCCCTACACGGGCATGCTCACACCAGGGCACACAAGATACATAAAGGACCACACAAACATTTTACAGACTATCCAAGCATAAGTTGCCCACTCAACCTTAATTCTGCCATTTACTAACTTCTGATCCTGATGACATAACGTTCATATTCTTCAAGCATAAGCCTTATTTCCTATGCAGTGTACCTCTGTGCAGCAGAAAAAATGAAGGAATAAAGATAGAAGAACTTAATCTAATGTAATCTCTTCCCAACTGAATCCCATTTTTAAATAAAACCATACTTGCTAAAGGTGCTATTGACAAAAACACAGATACTCCCATTGGTACTGGTATTAACAACAAACAGTTGAAAAATCATCTTGGGACTGACCACATCTCCCAACACTGCTGACCTGACTTCCCAGCAGCATCCAAAGCAGCCCCTGGTCTAGCACCACACGAGACTTTGCTAGAGACAAGAGTTGTAAATATGATTCTCATTATTATACATTGTTATGCTTTTGGTGAGCTACCTGTAATATAAAACACATAGATTTTTAAGTACAAGTTTGGTCGGGGGGGGCTATTAGTTTAAGTAACATGACTAAATAGATAATTTGGTAGATTGCTCTTTACAGTGCTAATATACTAAGACATTATCAGTACTACTATAATAAATAAGTTTTCATGAAAAAGGAAGCAGCACCAGATACAAACAAAGTACTGAAATAACAGCTAAAACATTAGCACAGATAAATCTTAGAATGGTTATAAAGAAAAACATACCTGAAAAATAAAAATTAATACTACTATGAAATACTAGGTACATCTACTTCATAAGAAGCCTTATCATTAGCATAATCAAGTATGGTTGATATAGCTGGCATTCTTATACCAGGATGCAATAAACTACTTATACTAGTATATAATATATTAATTAACTACTACTAGAGAGTAACAGTTAAGGGCAAGAAGTATTACATAATGTAGGTTAAAGTGATAAAACTCAGCAATCCCTTCCACATCCATGAAGGAAAAAAAGTCTTACTAGATTATTGGCATTTACACAGAACTGCATCCAGCTCCAGGGTTCCCAGCACAGGAACGACATGGATTTGCTGAAGTGACTCCAGAAGAGGCCACCAAGATGATCAGAGGGATGGAGCACCTTTCCTATGAGGAAAGGCTGAGGGAATTGAGATTGTTCAGCCTGGAAAAGAGAAGGCTTTGAGATGATCCAACTGTAGCCTTCCAGTACCCCAAGAGAGACTACAAGAAAGATGGAGAGGGACTTTTACAAGAGCCTGTAGTGACAGGACAAGGGAGAATAGCTTCAAAGTGAAAGAGGGCAGGTTTAGATGAGACACTAGAAGAAGATTCTTCACTATGAGGGTGGTGAGGCACTGGAACTGGTTGCCCCGAGAAGCTGTGGATGCCCCATTCCTGGAAATGTTAAAAGCTGGATGGCTAAGCAACCTGGTCTAACGGAAGGTGTCCCTGTCGATGGCAAGGGGTTGGAACTATATAATCTTTAAGGTCCCTTCCAACCCAAATCATTCTGTGATACAGTTACAAACAAAATGATCTTATTCTACTGAGATCTCAACTAATACCCAGGCATCTTCAACAGCTTGCTAGTAAAACCTGATGTTTAATTTAGGTCTCCCAACACCTCTCAAATACAGCAGCAATCTGCTGCAGATGTTTTGTCAATAGCAGTGACTTCCAAACCTGTGGACACCTCTCCAAAAGGTGCATCTCAAAAAAAGCAGGACTGACAACCTGCACAAATAGCACTACTCATTTTGGGGGGGTTCATTTCCTGCTTCAGACATCTCAGACACCAATTCAAGGACATTATCAACACTTCATATTACATACACTCCTGAATACGTTTTATTCTAATATTTAACTTGTGTCCTGATCAGGAATTACATGAGCATTTGCAGAAGAATAATGACTGTATCCATGTTTAAAATTGAATGTGTTTTGCTGAATCAGGACCCTGAACCTTAATGCAGGTTTTTCTCATTGCTGTACCAGTTTATTTTATTCAGTACAAAGCCACCAACAACCTTTGAGTTCTTATGCTCAAGGTCATTTTTAACATTCACAAGCACAGCTTTTTGGTTGTCTGCAGAGCACAGAATTTTTTTAAAGTGCATTTCACAGCAAAGCGATGTCTGGAAACATCTTTAAGTGGTGAAAAACACCCTTTAAAGTTACCTTAATCAGTTACCTTTTAATAATTCTCCTTGGCTACCTTTAATACCATAGGCTCTAATTTTGTCTTCAATCTCTGCACCCACCCATATCTGGAAGGTATAAACATGATATAAAAATCAGTTCCAACTCCTGCAATCTCAAAGTCTAAGCTACACCTCCCACTCTTACCCTTTGAAGGCATCCAGTATAGTTTAAGTTCCTTGAGCTCCTTTCCTTGTTCCATCAGACACAACATTTTCTAAATTTGCACTTAAAAGGGGGGGTAGGGTTGGGAGCTACCTACATTCAACAATAATTTGCAATATAAAAAAAGTCCACAAGTTTGTTTATATTATGCTTTATAAAGTTAAACAAGATTCCCTGTTCCTCAGACATCTTCTTTCATCACCCCAACTAACCTCCTTAAGCTTCTCTATCACTTCTTTCTTCTTATAATTAACGATGTGGGATTGAGGGGGGTGATATAAGTAAGCCCTTATTTTATTCACACTTCTGACTGTGCTGTACTAAATATTATTAATATTTTGCCAGCACCTGACTGCTAAAGAAATATCACAAGCCTGGGGAAAGAAAACAGTGTTTTGGGTTGGTTTTTTTCAGCAGTCTCTGCATCATCACTGAAATGATACATTGCCAATGTTCACCTTCAAATACTCCTGTTTAAATACTCTTGTCTATGGAAATCTCAGATATTACAAAGCAAGAAGCAGCATACTGATTACAGATAATACAGCTAGCCATGAGAGGTGAAAAGCCAAAGTGTCTGGCAGTCAGGCATGTTTTGTATACATGCACTGAATTTTCACATGCATGCCTCCACATTAGACATGCCTACTTTTATCCTGGTACCCCAACCACTGTGAGAAGAGAGTAAAAAGCTGACAACCAGATAAGCCCAAAAGAAGAGTGAGTTACACTTGTGCAGTGCCAGCAATGATCACACTGTAATACTGTTGCCATGTGTCCTGAACAGCTGAAGCCAACGGCGTTCAGCAGCAATTCCTGGTTATCAAGTGTATTTGGCTTCTCAGTTGCCAACAGCATTTCCTTCTCCAAAAGAGGCTTCATTTTATCTTCAACAATATTAATTCCTAGGTCATACATTGACTCAGACCTCTCTTGCTCTCCAGCCAGCAAGTGTCAGAAACTCATCGACCACAAGCCTTCTCTTGCTATTTTGTTATTTCACTTTACAATATTCTCAATTTAGAATTGCAGGTTCTTTGCTTTATACTCAAGCCAGGGATTCCCTTTTTACTGCATGCATCTAAAATTTAACCTTAGAAATTCAAATGCTTTTAAGTCTTTAATAGCTAAGTTTTAGACCTCTTGACTATTTCCTGGCATATAACTCAAAAGTGGTATCAGATCTCACATTAAAATCAACAGAAACTTCAGTGCAAGAAAGTGAGATTTATCCTGTTTCTAGTTAAAGCCATAAGCTTAAGTAAGGATCACTTCCTTACATAAGAACGAGTAACGTTTTAAAATAAATAATAACAATAAAAATAATAAAAAGTAATGGAAAGGAAATTATCCCAAACTGTTCTCCCTTTCTGAAAAACACTAGATAGACCCTTTTAGAAACAAAGCCTCTCATTTGTCTTG
>JAYRBT010000001.1:11002893-11019165 GCA_036023395.1 Myiotriccus ornatus
TTCCCAAAACTCTCTGGAATCCAGACTGACAGGAAAAGGGTTAAAATGTGTTCAGGAAAGGGAGGGGGTTAAATTTTTTTAATATCCTGTCGAAAGCAGACATGCAAGCTGAACTCCCTCATCCTGTAGGACCAGGCAATCTCTCACCTGAGCAAAAAGAGACATGATATAGATGTCCTGTTAGAAATTGGTCCCAGCTCCATGAACTAACAAGTATTAGTTACCTAACGCTTAAAATTAAATTCCTCTCCCCTCTTCCTTCCTCATATCCTTCTATAACCACAGTCATCTTGGTTAGCTGTTGGGCATTTGCCAACAAACCTTCAGACATCTTACCGTAGTTGTAGAACAGAGCTTTTCCAGCCCCGAGTTATGACTGTATTTATATTCCAACAGTTGGCTCCAGCTTTGGCTTGCAGTTGCCACGTAGCACTCAGAGAAAATCCCTCCTCCTCAAAACTACTTTCACTCCTGAACCTTTTTTTTTTTCACTGAATTGACCAACCTCATTGAAAATGGCATGGTTGGGAAAAACACCCAACACCTTTGCATGGGGCAAAGAGGGCCCTACTACAGCCTGTTTAGCTGAGGTCTCGGGATGGTGCTTTAAGCTTAAAGCCCTTGGTTTTAATGCTTTGACAAATCTACTTTTCCAGCAGGAAGGAAGCTTTCCATGCCTGGCAATGAACTGTAGAGTATTCCACAAAGCTGAAAGAAAACAGCACTTACCTAAATTTAACTTGCCATAGTTTCAAACTGGTCTGTGTGAGGAAACGTCTTTTGCTTTTATTTCATGTAAAACATTCCATTAGATTCTCTCAGGAAAAATGCCCTTACGCATAAAGGCTCCTATGCTATTTTTTTTTCTTTCAAATATATCTCATTTATCTTCCCACATGACTCAAGTGGAAAAGTCTTAGTGTTGCGATTGTAAACTCACATTAACCTGCCTTTCTTCAGGGGCAAAGGAGAACAGGAGAAGCACTGAGCAATTCCTCATCTCCATAGGCAAAGAAATAAGATAGGCCTGGCACTGAGCCTGCCAGGCAAGCTGACTCCACCAGACCAGGTTGGGAGCACATTTCACAGTCAAAAGTACTTCTCGAAGAACTTCCTGCCAATGGCTACTTGACATTAAAAACTAGGATGATCTAGGTCAAGTATCCCAGTTGACATTAATTGCTATGTTGGATCAAAAAGGCAGGCAGCCTCTCAGCCGGAGCTCAAGTCGCGTTAGGCTTAAAAGCAACCGAGGCCAAAACCTTGAATTGTACCCAGAAGCCAAAAGGAAGCCAAGGCAGCTGTTGAAGAACTGCCCGAGCATGTTCTTACCACTCATGCCCTCTCCACACAGGCAGCTGCCGACTGGAGCTTGGGAGCACTGACCAAGCGCAGCCTCGAGAACAGGCGAGCCTGGAACCTCACGGGGAGGTCACACAGTCAGAGGCAGCCTCCATGACGTGCAACCTCTCGGGGACACTTTTCTGTGCCCTGATGCAGAAGGCTGGGAGGCTGCTGGCTGTACATACCTCAGAAAAACAGCAGATTACAAAACACTTCAATAAAAGGACAGATGAAACGCTCCAGTGACTGGCAAACTACAGTACTACCTGACTTCAATGCTTTATCTCTGTTTGCTGCTTCTTTTATCTCTACGACCTCTGAAGGCAAAGCACGTGCAATGTCCAACTGGAAAGGAAAGATGACCTGGAAAAGCAAGTCATCTTTTTATTGACCAGAGCACAAGACCAAGTGACTCTCAGTTACCCAGAGAATTCAGTGAGTGCTTTAGAACACAATGCCTGAGAGTGTTGGCTGGAAAGTAGTCAAAGCTATCACTGTTGAAGAGGCAAAAGCCAGAATAAAGGAATTAAAAACCTGAAACATTCATCTGATACCAAAGACCTCGGGTAACTTTTAATTTGTATTTTTAAGGGATGATGACTGATTAGGAACAGTAGTAATTTTGAGAATGCACCTTACTCATTCAAACAAGACAGAGAGAATTCAAATTCACATTTTCAATACCAGAGTTATCATCATGGCCAATGCCAAGGAGGTCAGATTTTAGAACAACCACGCCATGTGAAGGGTAGCTCCTTCCACATATTCTTCCAAGTATTTCCAAAAATGTCTTACAGTAGATGATGTCGTACAGTACAGTTTTCAGGTATAATGAGTTCATGAAAAGAAGATGCAATTCCATGAGCCCTTTCAATTAATGTATTTTTCACAAGCTATAGCTGAAACATAAAACAACCAGGGGCTCATCTTACTCATCCACACAGCTTGAACAACACAGCTTTTTATACAACAGACATAAAAGGAGCAGATTAATTTTTAAAGAGCAAAAGATGAAAATATATAGTTGTACTCCGTAACTCATAGTAGGTTTCCAAATTGTAATCAATATTTTCCTTTGCATTTAAGCACTCCTGAATCTTAATGCTTTTTAAATGTCCAAGTGCCAGAAATAATAATTTTATTACAGATAACCCTATATGATTAGAGTCTGGCTGTAGTTTTTGAAGTTCTCTGCAAACTTAATACAGGCTAAGTGCCCATTTGTATTATTATAAAACTTCTTTACAGTGCTGTAATACAATAGCTCAAGCAGCAGATCCTAAGCTAATATTTAGCATATAACCTGATAACCTTGTATAGAGACCCAAACACAGCTGGAAAACCAAAAGTCTACATCAAGTCTAACAATATTTATATTATTTTATTCAAAAAGTTTAAGAATACAGGTGTCAAAATAACTTTTCAAAGCAGGAAAAATATTTGGAAGTAGTAACTTATCAGTCAATTCAACTATTCAACAATTGAAGCACGTGGAGTACTATGAGCCATTGACAGCTCAGTTAGTCCAGTGACAACAAAAAGACTTTTTACCCCCCAAATACAAGCTCTTTAGCCAATAAAGGTACCTAACACTTAGTCCAAATTTTCTGAATAACAGTTTTGGGCCAAATGCTAAACTGTGACAAGGATAGTTTTCTAAAACCCTAGCCTGTGTCATTTAAAATAAACAAATAAATAATAAACAACAACAAACCCAACCCTAACATAACAACAACTACAACAAAAAAAAATCTAAAACATATTTATTTAAGAAGATGGGGGGGGTTCCTGTTCTATACACTGCAGACCCATGTAGGGCATAAAATATTCAAATATTCTAACAGTTAAAATTAACCCTAAAAAGTACTCGTACCAAGAAGTACATAGCATTTCACCACCTAAGCCAACAGGAAGCACCACAGTCTGCTAATATGACTGGGAGAAAGTCTGGTGAGTCTCCCAGCCATTACAAACTGGAGCAGATCTTTCCCATGCCCATCGGGACATTTAGGAAAAGGTTCTTCACTGAGAGGACAGTCGGTCACTGGAAAGCTCCCCAGGGAAGTGGTCACAGCATCAAGCCTGCCAGAGTTCAAGGAGCAGCTGGACGATGCTCTTACTCACGTGGTTTACTGTTAGGTCGTCCTGCAAGGAGGAGGGAGTTGGACTCCATGAGCCTTCCAACTCAACATATTCTATGACTATTCCAGTATTTTCAGTCACCAAAATGTTGATAACATATTGAGACTTCTCAAAAGGCTTTTTTGATTTGGAAGTACCCGTCATGCTTTTTCTGCTCCTGCATTAAGAGAAGGATATCAATACTTTGGGAAAGATCTCCTGGAGCCTTCAAAGCAAAGCTCTGGAACACTACATGTTGAACAGGGATTACCTACAGAAATTCCTAATGCAGACAACAGTTGCACAGATTAAAGATTGAAATTAGTCATCTTCATAATTTTTTTTTGTATGTTTGTTTTTAAGAGTTGTGGGGATTTTTTTGTTTGTTTGTTTAAATTAGGTTTGATTATAAGTACATTGAGAAGTTAATGTAGCAATATGTGCCTTTCATACAATACTAGGCTAGAACAATCATTAACCATAGTAGAGTTGTATTCTACAATGAAAGAATGTGGCACATGAGTCAGGCTTCTCATTTAATAAAAATTCCTTCAGCAAAACTAGAGTACCTCAGAAACCTGACTCAAAAAGATTCTCTACTTAAATACCTGCTTATATGCTTTCTTTACTTCGGAAAAGTGCTAAAAATAATTAAAATAGGAAAAGGAAGACAAAGGGGGGGAGGGGAACCCAGACAGCTTCCAACACTGATGCAATCTCTTAGAAGGAAACAGTCTATTCGTTCAGAGAATCACCTAACATATATATTTGAGTTTTGGTTAATATATCTCTTGCTCCTCTTCTTGATCATCTGCAAGCAGGCTCTGGTGAGCCTACTGAGGGGGGAAGGCAGTAATAACATAAATTTTAAAAAGACCATTACTTCCAGTCCCCTGCTTTCCTTTACTTCCACTAGTACTCCTTTCCTCATTCTGCAGTAAGCTGGCTCAGGAAATGAAGATGGCACAAATATTTATGTTTTTAATAAGACAAATAATTGCACCTCCTAAACTGCTCCCAACAGGGTAATACCACAGCCTATGCCTGTACCAGTGAAGTGGCAGCACAGATGGGCCAGGGATGAGACCTCCCTGCTCGGTGAAATTGAGCTGTAATATCAATCTGTGTATTTGGTCTGTATACGTACGGATCCACTCTTATTATTCTCTTGTATTTCCATATCTAATTAAGTGAATATGCCCAAGCTTTCCCCCGCACATATGCAATGTCATCCTTCGTGCAAGCAAAATCTCATATTATCTGAGAATGGTTTAAAATGAAAGTTGATTAGCAGAGGTTAGACAACCACTACTGATAACACCCATCACACAGGTAACAAAGCTTCTGCCTCTGTACGACAAAAATCAAGCAAGAGAGGCACTTTAATTCCTCAGACTAAAGCACAGGTCAGGTTCTTGTTGCCTTCTAATCTCCAAGACTATCAAGAAGAGAGACAAATATAAAAACTAAAAATAAGATTATTTATGCTATTTGTTTCTGAATAAAGACTAAGGTAAGAGGGTTATCTGTTGTCTTACCTAGTCTTAAGTTTTTCTCCCTGCTTGCTCCACAGATCAAACTCATGCAGTGCACTGCCAAGATGACAGCACCATTCTTGCTAGTTCTATGCAAGCATCTTTTCTAGTATTCTTTTGTTAAATAATGCCTCCATGCAACTACAGCCAGGTGTTTTATCACTGCTAAACTCAAGGAATGCTCACATAAGCCTGCGGGACCCTGAGATGGCTCTCTTGCCACAGACTTTTTGGATGCTCTGTCTTACTTAAGACTCCACACACTTTAATGCCACACACTGTAAAACGTTAACAGTCCCATTCTTACCCTGTTTTTTTACTGTGCATGTGGTTTTATGCCCCAAAACACAGTAGAGTGCTATTTTCAGCTACTATTTCTGCACTCCTGTATCACAAAACAATCATTAGCGTCTGAAACGAAAACCACAGCGAGACTTGGGGGGCAGAACCACTTGTTCCCTGGACGTAATCTACTTCCTTCCAGCAAAAGGAAACAACAATAACCAAACGACCAACTCACAAGAGACCGTACAGTTTCACCAGTTTTCACACTGAGCCTCCCCAGAATCAGTGCATGGTACAGTTAAGGGACAGACTGTCCTCCTCGGAAAAAGCACACTTGCTGCAATTTAGTTGTTAAAAGGAACAACTAAAATAAGTGTTAGCATATTAAAGAGTGTTAACTGGTCACCAACTCAACCTTTACCTCTAAAAAAGAGCTCAACTTGTACAGGCAATAGGGCTATTTCCCCTAAATTTAGGCATGTTCCACTTTAATCTGATGTTCTCTCACTGTGTCAAAGCTTACAAGAAGAGCAGGAAACACTGAAAGCAAACCAGGACAGGCTTCCCTTTAGAAACAGAATGAATATTTTTAAGCATCAGAAACATGCAATTTGGCATGTTGAGAGAGATGCACAGAGCTATCCCTTTAAAAGAAAGCCTCTTTTAGGACCAAAATATTTTATATTCTCTTTCTCATAGGTATATGTTCACACGCTTTGATCTATTTTTAGAATGTCCTTCCTAGATTAATTTTTAAACTCAAGTCTGGATACTTTTTACCCTCTCTCTGCCCAGATATCCCTGTTGAGCCTGTCTGTTCCATTACTGGAGGCAGCAAGGACATGGAAGTCAGTCTGCCACAGGTTTGCATCCCACCCTTTCCCACTCAAAGCAATAAAAACCACACAGGGAGAGAGTCACCCTTACACACAGGAACAGGGCACAACACTTACAGGGCAAGAGCCATAACTTCCTACAGCATGCATGCTATTATATGTACTTTCTGTCACAGTGGATGACAGTAAGCCACTTCATTAAATGCTGCAAGGCTTAAAAAGAAGGAAAAAAACAGCACTGTTCTCCAACTTTCGGGAAAAAAAAAAAAAAAAGAGTGTAACAGCATACCTGCCTTCATCCTCTTAGGCTTGACAGTATCTCTAACAGAATAAACCCACAACAGACTTTACAGTATAAGTACATAACTAAAGCTTCTGGCAGTTTTCTCTTTATTAGATATAATACAACTTCTACAGCTTTAGCTATGCCAGTTCACAAATGTGACAATTTTAACCAAAGTCTGTTTATATACTTTTATTTAGAAGGGTCTTGTACCTGAAAGCTTGTACACATCACACATCATTTTGAAAGGAAACAGAGACTTCAGTTCAGAGACTTCAGACAACCACTGATGTCAGTGTGAACTATTAAGTAGTAAGTTGCTTTAGACTAAGCCAGTCCTTCCTATTCCACTTACAAACAGCTGGGGAAAATGATGTAATGGGGATTAAAGGGGGGGGGGGGGGAATTTACTTTACATAAGATAATCAATGAGCAAGTTCTGTGGACCAAAATTCAAGCTGACATTAGTTCAGAGATCTGTTATCTACATGTGAAGTCCCAAGGCGTGGTAAGCACTACTTCTAAACTGAGAGGAAGCTGTGCCCACAGACCACAGGGTATCAAAATATTCAGTGCTGGTCAAATCCAACAGGAGACAAATCTCCCGGCTATATAATGGTCACTGAGCTCCTCCAACAAACCACTTACACATTTCCAGAAGAAAATGTTCTCTGCAGATTACACAGAAGCAATCTGCAAAGACTAAACAGCACACACAAAGCAACCAAAGGGAGCTAATAAAGGCATATTGAAGATATTACACTTTTTTCTTCTCTTCTGTGATCTCATTTTAGTAATTATCAGTTATCTCTACATATCTAAAGCAACTTACTTATAAATAACAAATACAGGAACACAGTGCTGGAGCACACCAGCACCAGTGCACATACGGGTAGTCAGAATTCAGGAAAGTAAGTTTATGAATTATGTTTGTATTTGCACATTTTTAATATAGTCTAGTGATTAAATCAAAAACAAAAGTGATAAGGATATTTGTCCTTATCTTAATTAGTAAAGTTGTTTATGCAGGATGAAAGGTAAGCATGTGTTTGTTTCTCCATCTCATTTTTATTTATTACAACTGAAGAGTGTTATATTATTTGTACTTTTCAAATCACGAGAAGCCTCCACAAGCAATTGTTGCAAAAATGGTACTTGGAAGAGACACATTAAGAAATTCCACCTTAATCCATCCAAGGGAGACCACCTCTACCCAGAAAAAGTAAGGCTCTCACCTGTCAGAAAGATTTGAAAGCGTACCAAAAAAATACAATTTTCCCTCCCTCCACCCCTAAAATTTCTACAAGTAAATCTCGTATCAAGTTCCATTTCGTCATAAGATGACCCTCTTCCCTAATTCTTCCAAACAATAACTTACGAGGTCATTTGATTAGAAAATATAATTAGGCTTAATTAGAGAATATAAATCAGGATTAAAAACTGGCCAGTAAAAAAAGAAAAGAAAAAAAGAGCTCCAAACCCGAAAACACCCCAAAAGCCAACCATGGCATGTGCTTCAGCCCAGAGCAGAAGACAGGTGGTCAGAACTGTAAAAATGGTTCCCATCCATTATTTCCCTCCTAGTCTTCAGAGTATTTGATGTTCCTAGTATCACCAGCCCTACTATACTTATTGTCACATGCCCTTCCCATGGTCTTTGTCCAATCTACAGGTTTGATACTGTAACATTGAGAAGTATTTCAATATCTTTAGTTATTTTCCTGAATTATTTAAACAACCACTGCTATTTCTACAATCCAGGACATCTTGTCAGAGTTCTCTGAACCCTGCAGATGATCTCCACGTGACATGTGCTAGTTTTTTAATTAGAAAAAAAACAACAAAAACAAAAACACATAGAGCAGCTGCATCTCCAAGTAATTCTCTTTGCTCAGGAAGGAAGGGCAGCAGGTGAGGGTACAACACTCTCTGAGTTATGCCATCCCCCTACGGGGAAGGGACCTTCTGCAGAGGGATGAACAGGTCACCACGGTCAGCAGCACCCCCATGGATAAACCTGACAAAGTCCACCTGCCACAGCACCAAGCAATAAGCTAACAAAAATTAGATCAGATAGCAGACCTACAAGTGTTTATAGCCCATGACTCAACTTTCCCTCCTGTACAGTGACCTTTACAGAGGACAGGAAAAGCAGACGAGCATGCTTATATGTTAAATTCATACAATCCATTATCCAAAAGAGTAACTGATATCTGAGGCTCTAAATCTACTTAGGAAGCAGAACAGCAATGGCCTATGATATCCCAAAAGGCCACAACAGAGGAAATTTGATTGTTTTTGTGCTCCTGGTATCTTGTGAAGCATGCGCCATTTTTCTCAAAAAATAACAACAAAGTCATAAGGTAGGAGACACAGAAATAGCATGATCATCAGCACAAAGAGGATATTTTAAGACCTGCTTTAATGCTCAAGTTCAAGTTTTGCAGAGACAGAACAAAGCTGATATTTGCCTAGGCAAGGCATCAGAGCTAGGGGAACCATACAGCACTGTAACCAGAAATACTCAGCATTACCCCAAAAATAGTGTCCAAATAGTGTTCATCTCCCCTGTCACACATTAGAGTACTCTGAAAACAAAACCAGAGCAGGGCAAGGCAGAAGTGAAATTGCCTGGAAAGCCTGAAGGGCACACTGAACAGATACTTTTTCCATTAAGAAAATTCACAGCAGAAAATGACTAATGGTAATACTTGAGGTCCAGAAGATAAAGTTTGGCAAAGTGACCTTTTGTGCATTTCAGATCAAAAACCAGTTTGGTCATATGCGTGCTGAGATAGCCTTGGGCATATGACAAACTAGCTTAAAAAAAAAAAAAGTTTGTGAGCAAGCACTTAAGACAGCTGTGTTCAAGAGCTATACTCAAAAAACATGATCAAACTTTCATGTTTGCCATTGTAATCCAAGAGCCAGAGTTCAGTAAACAGTAAATGTGATTCTACATAACCTTGTTATCTTTCCATCTAGACAGTCAAACCCTATGTGAGGGAGTGCAAAGAGGTTACAAAATGCTATCAGCACAGTTTATTAAATGTTCCCTTTGCATTTATTCTGTAGCAAGACAAAACTTAAGGTAGCAGACACTTAAAATAACAAAAAGTTGAGAGGACCAGGACTGATTCTTGAGAAATCATCTTGACCTCCAGAGGCAAGGGGAAGTTTTTTTTCAAGAAATTTTGCACTCTTACGTGGCCACTTTGAGCAGTTCGGAGCAGATTTGCTCTTTGTTAGCAAAGCAACAATGAATGGCAAAGGTCCATAGATTCTTCCCTTATTTTCCATAAAGAGAAGCCAAAGTAGCAGATTAATGGGATCTTTCAGCTGGTTTTGCCTTTTTACCTCATAACCACACACCTCTAGCGATCCATTATTCAGGGAGTTCCAGGACTTCAACACGTGATCTTGGGATTCAGATGAAATTTTGGCCTTAATGAAGTCAACGGCACCATTCCTTTCAATTTCAAAGGTGAAGGATTTCGCACTTATCTGTGGTGTTCCACCTCCCCATCTGTAATGCCCTGGTCCCAAAGCCTCAAGCTTTACCAGGAGTTTTACCTTTATTTAGGTTCCCAATAGTTTGCCCACAGAAAACTTTTGAAGAGTCTTAGTTCTTTGATACCTTGGATTCGTGCACAGAAAAAAAGCTACACGCTTTCTTCCCCAAGAGATTTCTTTTAATCTAGTGAGAAAATAAGGTCTTTGGGCAAAAGGAATAACATACAACATAACAACAACAACAAACAACCAAGGAGAGGATTCCACAAAAGTATTACATTTGATCATCCTACAAGTTAAGTGAAATACCACCTAATCAGTTCTAAGTTACCTATCTTCTGAAAGCACCTTTAAATAACTTCAAGTTATGGCTGTTATTATAAATACAAGAAAAATTAAGCTATTGTCTTATCTGCACAATTAGGAAGCACAGAATAGGAGCCGAAACCTTCAGCTCTTACAAAAATGGGAGGGGAAGTGTGCTCTTGAGTTTGAGTTATAGGGTATCTCCAAAAGCTAGAAACAGTCAAATGAGACCATTCACTGAATTAATGAGTGTTTAAAGCAAATTTTCATCGTTGCACAGTTACTTTAGCACAGAAAACTTGAGTAAGCAGAAGAAAGTTAGCTACCTCAACAGCAAGGAGCCCATGTAGTACTTTTGGTTAGATGAGAAAAAAATTATGAAAGCAACTACTCTGCAAAATAAGGCCAACACAGCCAGCAGCCCTTGTCGCCCAAATGGTTCCAGAAGAGCTCTGAAGAAAGAGTTGTGTCCAAGTTTCACATAGGTTAGTCCTTCCCACTAAACTCATTCCAATACAGGATTGGCAGAACACCCTTGCTCGGACACCCCACTCCATCAGAGGCGTCTGCTTCCCCATCTGGGAGCTACATTCCTACAAAAATCATCACAAACAGGAGACGAAGAGGGTGTGGGGAAAAGTTTTTTTGGGGTCTTTTTGTTTTGTTTAACCTGATGCTTCTCATATACTCACCTTTTTGCCAACTACAAAAACTCCTGAGTGGAGAAAAAAAAATCACCCCGCACTCAGGCAAGCAATTTTTTTCCATAAATGATAAGCAAAACAACTACAGTCAAACAAAGTTGAAGGCTACTGACAAGAAAATAGAGGCCTAGGACCTGTTCTTTCTGCAGCCTGAGAAATGAAGGCAGAAACCAGAATCTTGATGTTCTTCCCTGCTGTTTTCTGCTGCTTTTTCACTGTATTTTGGCAGCAGTGAGAATAAAGACAAAAGCAGCACCAAAGAACAAAGTGTGAATCTAATTCGTGCAAAAACAGGGAGCGGGAACAAAAGACAGTAGAAGTGGATGGACTACTTATAGCAATTATTGTCAAATATTTTTGCACTTCCTTCCTTAATGTAGCTCCTTTAATACACAAAGACCTACAAACAGTTCTGAGAGGTTCCCTTTGTAAAAGGAGGAGAAAGGAAAACTGTAATAAGACTATGCAATGAAGATAAATTTTCCCAATAATGCAAGCTACAGGAAACACATGGAGGTCAAATAAAACTATTATTTGCCTTTTCAAACACTATTTTCTTCAGCTGCTAAATAAAAACATTATGAAGCCATTTTACACAGTGAAATTTAACCTTATATTAACCTTCCATATTAAGTAAACAAACCTTTCTAGCCAATAAGCATCATTGTGAACTCTCCAAGATGATAAGCAATACCTTAATTACATTCATTTACATGACTTTGAAATTGTTCCAGACCAAAGTCGACAACTACAAGGTCAAAGAGTATGGAAATCTAAAACAAGGAGAAATCCATAGTCGTCCAGTTCACACAAGCATAGTGGAGCATCCTTTCTAACCCAGTTTGCAAAGGGTCAGGGATACCAACCAAGTACTTGCCTTTTCATCAATTAAATTTAAAAAGCAAATTCTCTGAAACACCAAGGACTGAGAGGGTCCTTTTTTTTTTCTTTGAAGACTTTTCAAAGTTGAAAACAATGGACACTTCAGAATTGTTTTTAATGCCTAATTGCCAATTAAGCTGCATAAATCTTATGCAAATGTTTTATAATATTCTAACTGAAAAACACAATAAATATAATTTTGAAAATGCATCCACATCACTAACAACTGCTGAATATTTGGTATAGTGCCATTATACTCTGCAATGCTAAACTGACTAGATTTCTTGAGATTTATCCTATGAGGGAAGTGGAACAATAGAAGAGAAGCCACCAGACTGATTCCACATCGCTATACTTCATGAACTGCGCAGACTCACAGAGAAATCCCAGTCCAATAAAACTGCTGCCTAGACTTACATTCTCATCACAAGACTAGACTAAATCCTTAAGATATGGGGAGAAAACTCCCTGTGTTTAGTCCTAAGTACAACTTTTAGTGTGCTACGTGAAAACCTTTATTATTTGATTCATTCCACACTTCGAGTGGGAAACGCTAACACCACTCAAACAGCAATTACAAACTTTTAACAGTGACTGTTGCAAGAAACTTGATGAAGCATATTCTACCCTGGAAGAGTAGAAAAGCAGACACACAGTCCATCCCACTCTCAAGACATTAGATAATGGCTCAGGTATGATCAATAGCAACCAAATTAGCCAAAATAGAGCATACATGCACGCTGCACTAATGGATCGTTTCAGGATTACATTTTGTGTATTGTAACAATGAAATTATTACAAATATAAATATAGAAAAATCTAAAGTACGGCTTTTGGATTTAGGCAGTCCCGTATCAACGCACTGCAGCTGACAATATTTTCTTTGTATTAAATTAGATAAATCTCTCTGCACCTTACTTTACTAGCCAAGCACTTTTTACACAACTCTCAAGCCAACAACCTTCTGCAATTTAAGTATGATTTAGTGCAAGAGAAGCAATGAGTATTATAAAATTTATGCTTGTTCACCTTCTCTCCCCACAGAGAAGGGCAAGACGTTTTTTCATGTAAATATGTATTAGATCCAAATCATTTAAATAGATATTATTCCATAGAGAACATGATGCTGCATATGCCCATTTCAGCTCCATGTCACTAAATAAACTGCAAGATAATGATGTTGCCTTGCTCATCCTAAAGGACACTGAAAATATTTCTAGGCATTTCAAACATAAGTAAAAGGAAAAGACTTTCACAAGAAAAAAGAAAAACTAGGGTGGCTCTTACAAAGCTAGATGAGGTGAAGACAAGTTACTGACAAATTAGGAAATCTCTTCAGGAATAGGTCACAGCTGCTACAGCAAAAGTATAGCTCAGGTACATGGAGCAGTCTTTGCAGTATGAATAGCAAGTCATTACCATCTTCCACTTTTAAATGGAGCAAGGGAAAGATAATCATGTTTGCAAGGAGAAAAAACAAGAAACTTTTAACAGGCGACTAATTCTAAAAGTTAATGTAGGAATGTTAAATGCAAGGTGCCAAATGCTAATTTGTCTCTAATATGTCTCAGTTATATTTAGCTACAAGTGTCACTGCTTGAATGAAAGAGAGAGAATAGGGGAAACTTAAACAATGTCTTAAAAAGAGAGCTTTAAGCACTACTTTTAAGTAAGTGCACGTATCGCACTGTTTTTCACAAAATACAACAGAAGTTAATCAGCATGTTACCACAAAATACATGTTTAGTTAACAACTTATTTCTAAATCATGTATTTATTTAAAGTGAGGAAGACTGTCATTGGGCTTGAAGCTATCACATATCATTTGGGCCACAGTCAGTTATCTTACAATACGGTCTGACCTCTACTTGATTTTAAAATAGGATAATCACCTTCAACTATGTATGAACCTTGAACATTATCAAAAACAGTTTTATTGCATCAACGATTTATTAATAGTCTTATATTAATAGTAATGTAACTTTGACTTTACAAAGTCATAAAGATGATGAGAAACACAGTCAAGGCTTACTGTGCTACCTATTTTATTTTAGGCTTCTAAGGCAACCTCATGACACAATCAGAAAGACTATCCTGAAAGTAAGAGCTCCAAAGAAAAAACAATAAGAATACGCATGTATTGTCCCAGTTCAACAACAGAGCAGGAAGGATACGGACAGCATAATGAGTTCAGACAAACACCGAAACCTTTCAAGTACCAAAATTCTCCTCTAGCCAACTGTGCTTGGAACTGGAAAACAGCTCGTGCTGATACAGGTAAGGTCTGGACAAGCGCAGAACAGCGACAGCTATAAAGAAGAGGCGTGAGCCTCACGCAGGAGTGCACTAAGCCACATTCCCCTTCCAAGCAAAGCACTGCAAAACGCCCGAAGCCTACGGGCTCCCATTCAAAACAAACCTGACGAAGGAGGAAACGTTCCTCCCAGACCTTTCTGGTTCAAAACACTCGCCGCAGCAGCCCTGCCGCGTTCCCTGTGCTGCACAGTCACTTTTATAGCTGTTAGCCCCATTACACCACAGTTGACAGTTTAAACAAAGAGCAACTAAGAAAGTACAATATTCTATAACTGGCATTTACAGCATCGGCCTTGGACTTCTAATCTTTACCAGACGGGCACACAAATCAATCTATCAGCTCATAAAGGTATGCTTTTTAACCTCTAAAACAGATGGGATTGGCCAGAAACGTCTGGCATGTCAAACTGCTAATCACTGCTGCCCTTTGCACAAAATAACCCACTTAAGTTGAGGCATGGTTGCACTGTAACAGACATTAGTCTGTGGGAAACCCATTTAACTGTCACATACTCCCGCCACTCTTGCTCTCCCTTAATTAAGCCTAATGCCTTATGCTTTGACCTTTTGTTCTAGCCTATTAACCCTATCTAGTACAAGTTCAAATATGTTAAAAGTTTGCTGTAAAATATTAAATGCCAAGCTAGAGAAAGAATGAGGGACACTTCTCTACCGTGCCAGTTACCAACTCCTCCACCAAATTTCCTAGGCAGACAAAATGGAAGAAGCATGTTAGCCCCCAATGATAAAGTATGTCCAAACACTAATCACTTTCACAACAAAAAAGTAGAGATTCTTCTACTTGCATAGCCTACTTTTTCCTCTTCAGAGGAGAGAGGAGGGTGAGGGGAAAAAAAAAAAAAAAGTGAAACTTCTGTTTGCAACTTCATATCCTCAGGCTTCCAGGTTTTTATCCACCAAGAAAAGCACATGCTATCACCCAAGATCATACTACACTCATTTGCTGTTCTCTGAAACCCATCATTAAAAATAAGACATAATTGGTTTACAGTGACCAATTTCTCCTCAATTAAAGGCTGCCTCTGCTAACCTTGCTCACACTGAGTCACCATCTTGTTCTTTTGACAAGATAGTTACACTTAATATTAGTTTTTAATTGTCATCTGTAGCTTCTCATGATTTGCAACTTTTGAAGTTCCTGAGACTTGCATAGACTTAAACAAGGACATAATTATAAACTTTAGCTCACTGACACACACTTTTCCTTTGATACAAGCTCAACTTAAGCTTGACTGCATTCCACCCCTCTCTCCCACTTCATGAAGGTTACACAACAAGGCCAGCAGTTATGTTTCTAAAGCAGTACTCTTTTGCAGAAAGACCAGTCTAATAGAGACCAGACTATTAAAGACCAGAACTCTTGACTTAAAACAAACAGTCTAATTCCAGTGACAAAACCAAACCTCTCATCAAGACACTATTAAAGCATTCCACATTAAAGCTATTTATGTGTGCAATGCAAACTTGGTATACCAACACAGGTATTCTACAATTGCTTCTTATAACCAATAAACAAACATACTCCCCACTCCAAAAAAATAACCAAGACATAGCACATAACTGTTTTCTAATGTTGGTTAGAAACAGAAGACAGAATGCAAACTCTGTCGGGATTACCAGCCATGTACACACTGATGTTTTCTCAAATCTTTAGCTTAATCACCTTAGTTATTAAGTTGAATACTTGGTGCAACATCCTTGTCTATAGCTTAAGCTTCTGCAACTCTGACTTAACAGAACTGCTTTTAAACAGAGCCAACAATCTTGAAACAAAGCTTTGAACTACTTTAACCGTTTTTGAAGAAGTGAAAGATTTCTAAAAGCTTGTTGCCACAAAAGCCACTGTCTACTGTGCTCTGTTTAAGCTGTATAAGAGACCATCTGTTACTGATCAAAACAATCTCAAGTTTTAAGCAGCTAATTAATTAATTATGGTTTAATTCCAAAGTGCCTATCTCAGTGATTCTGAGACCAGCAAGTAACACAATTAACTTTTCTGTAAATACAACTGCTTAGACAACTAAGATGCACTACAGAAATGCTAGACTTCTTTTTTTGAAAAGTCAAATGGGAAACGTTATGGTGAAAAAAATGGACCTCATCTTAATTTCCCTTTATTTCAAAAA
>JAYRBT010000001.1:11026656-11047171 GCA_036023395.1 Myiotriccus ornatus
GGGCAGCGTGGCCTTGCCCGCAGCTGCCGGGAGCGCGGCCGGGCGGCGAGCGAGGCCGGGCCCGGGTGCCCGCACGGCCCCGGGTGCCCGCACGGCCCCGCGGCGGCCGCAGCCGCTGCGCCCCGAGCGAGCGGCTCCGCGGACAGTTCGCACCGCGAGGGTGTCCCTGCGAGCGGGCAGTGGGGGGGCTCGGCGCGCAGCCAGCGCTCGGCAAAACACTCGCGGGTCCCGCGGTGTTGGGGGGAGCGGCTTGTAACTTTTTCCGTCCCCGCGGCTCCCCCCAAAGCCACCCCCGGCCGGGCAAACTTTCCGCCCGGCCCGGGGGCGCTGGCGGGGCTCCCCCCCGGCATTGTTCGGCGGTGCCGCCGCCCGGCAGCGCGGCCCCGGCCCGCCCCGCTCGGCCATTTCCCCGGCGGAACAGCGCCGCACTCACCCCGCAGCCGCCGCGGATCCTCCCGGGCCGCCCGCCCGGAGCCTCCCGGGGCCGCTCCGCCCGCAGCCCCCCGCGCACGCCGCGGCCGGTCCCGGCACGGAGCTCCGGGGAGCGGCGGCCGGCGCAGCCCAGGCGGGCGGATGGGTCCCCGCGGCTGGAGGGCAGGACAGGGCAGCGCAGGGCAGGACGCGCCGCCTCCCGCCACCCCCGAGTCCGCGCGTCCTCCCCGCTGTCCCCCCCGCGCATCCCCGCGCACATACAGGGCGAGCCGAGCTCCGCTGCGCTGCTCCCCGCGGCTCGGGGCTCTGCTGCAATGCCTGCGAGGCTGACTTTCAAAGCCTAACCCGCAGCCGCGATCCTCCCTCTCCGCCTTCCACCTCGCCCGCCGCGGCGCAGCCCGGCCCCTCCCCGCGCCGCGCCATTCATCTCTCCAGCCAAGTTTCTTAACCCTTTTCTAACCCCCGGCGCGGGGAGGGAGGGAGGGGAGGCAGGGCGGGATGCAGGGATGCGCCCCCCGCCCCGCCCGGGGCGGGCAGGGCAGGGCGGCCGCGCCGCACGTACGCGAATCGCATCCCCTCCTGCCCTCTCTAATTAATCTGACCGGAGGCGCAGAGCCCCTGGGAAACAAACTTGGGAGCGACAGGACCGGAGGACCCGTATTTAATGAAAACAGCTGTGGCTTAAAAATAACACCTTTTTTAGGGGGTTGTTGTTTTTTTTTTTTTCCCTTTTCCTTCGGCTCCCCTCAAATGAAGGGGGGGGGGCCTTCCAGTGTTACCGGTTCTGGTCTGTTTAGAGCTTACGTTTTCAGCCTGTCCTCCGAAAAACACGCGCTAGAAACTTACTATTATTATTATTATTGTTATTGTTATTATTATTATTATTTTGAAGGAAAAGCCGGGATGCTCCCGGCAGCGCACGGGGAGGGAGGGCAGCGGCCCCGGCACCTGCGATTGCTCCCGGGCGGGCTCTGCCCCGGCCCTGGCAGCTCCCGTCACGTCTTCTTATCGCTCGGCCCCAGCTTCCCGGGAGCAGAGAGCATCCCTGCCGGCTGGCGCCAGGGCGGCCGCGGTCCCTGTGCCGCTGGGAAAGAGGGAAGGCGGGGGGAGACCCCCGGCACCCCGCGGGGGCAGTTCCAGGGGCGGGGGCAAAACCTTCGAAGCTGTCTGCCCATGTGGCAAATAAATACAATTTGGGAGAAGAAAAACAGAGCTGGGCAGAGCTTCCAACCCTAACCAAGCCCTCCATTTTGGTAGGTGGCATCCCCAAAATCTCTGCTGTCAGAAATTGCACTGAATGCCAAGTCGTTCTTTAGACTTTGCTCCCACCAAGGAAGGGAGTACACCCAGAGACACAGGCTGAACTTGGCTGTATAAGCGAAGCTACAAAGTGCATGCGACCTTCATCGCACCTCCTGTGTGCCTGTGTTTAACAAACGTCTCGACGCGTCGCACGCTGTCTGCCAAAAGCTCTACAGAACACTTCATGATACTTTACTTCTAGAAGTCAACGACTGAGAAAAGAGAAACAAATCTGTTTGCAAGTCACATACAAACTGCGTGATAATTTCTGCATTAACACATGCCAACATTTTAGTTTTAAAACTCAGGTAAATTAAATTATCTATTCAAGCATCTTTTTAGTAAGAGAGTTGTATTGTTAAAGAACATAGGAGTTTCCACTTCAAATAAAGCAAAACCTTTTCACTTTTGTGAAAAGCGAAATATTTTAACCTGGAGATACCATGAATGAAAGTGGATGTAGGAATGTTAAGCAAAACCTCTTTCACTTTGGAATGCACGGATTGTGTACCAGCTTAAAGCGGAGCTAGTAATGTATTACTTGACCTATTTTTTTAAGCCAATGAAAGATTTAGGTTAACTTCATCATCGTGTGTTTTTAACCACTTTCTTCCAGACATGCAGCAGCATTTTCTAAAGCCATTGCATGTCACAGTGTTTATACAACAGTCTCTTTTTTCTGAGAGCATAAGTCTCATAATATAGCCTGATCATACTTCCATTAAAACAGTAAGTTTTGCTCTTAGTTTCCATAGTAGGCTCATTAGCAAATTGTGATCGTAAAGAAATTATCTTTAATTTTTTTATTTTACAAAGAATCTTCATCTCAAATTTTTTTCAATGCTAAGCAGCTGAATTATCTAGGGAAAAAGAAATTTTCTCATTACTGCAGCAATTTATCTGCTATTTCAATCAAGAGTGTCTGTAGTAGAGACCTCTTTCATTCTTAACCTTAGGGAACATGTTACGTAGATGAGAAACCTACAAAATGAGGAATCTTGGACGAGCAACAGAAAAAAATGTGCATGTAGAGCATTTGTTAAAATGATTGTTGTTAGGTAACTTAGAGTTACCTAAGTTGCCTGAGGATGCAAGTTTCAGTAATATACAATCAACTGAAATTGTCTTAAAATAATGCAATGTATAGAATTAGTAGGTTATTTCCAGCACTTAATATTTGTATCACACTGAGTTGTCCATATTTGCTTAACTATGAGAACTCAAACAATATACAAAATAAACACTCTATACAAGTAAAGGAAAAATTACAGCACACAGTGGAATCTGCCTCTCAAAAAGTATGAGAGCACTGATGTTTGTATTTGTTGGTCCTTCCTGTGCATTCTTCAACCAAAATTAAACAGTCACCCCCCACACATAAAAGACAATCATCTATGGATGTACATATCTAGGGTGGTGTCTGTACCTTCCCTTTGTTACAGACATTACAAAATCGGACTTTTTTTTTCAATTTTCTTCTTCAAGGAGAACTCATCACTACAAAATGCCTTTAAATGGAAGGCCAATTATGACAGGAAAACAAAAACTACCTTTGTATTGGTCTTGGAAGAGAAAAACAGGCTTATAGAGTTTACATTAGAACTTATTCCCAGAATTGCAAGCATTTAATGAGGAGCTGTTGGAGGTGTACTTCAGTATATCAGCAAACCACTTTTTTTTTATATTTATAGGAATGCATAATAATACACCCCTGCTTTACAATTGTTAACAGAAAATCTCCAGACAGAAAGCTATGTTTTTGACCTAGTATGAATTCTATCAAAATCAGAATATAATTGTGATTTTGACATTCTTGAAATACATAAATAATCTGTGGGACGACTTAAAAAATGGTTAAATAAATAGTGGATGCACCCACAACTTTCCTTTGTTCACTTTGATGATTACAATAATGCATTTAAAAATTATGAACAAAGCTACAGTTTCAGTAACAAACTTTAACTTGCAGAAGTAGCACACATTGGTCTGTGCCATAGAGTAAAAAAACAAGTAGTAGTCTTAAAAAGAAAAGGATAATGCTATTATATTGTTCCCAAACATTTTTAAGCTAATGCTAACCTATTTTTAAATTACATAAAGTGCTTTGAAGAGCTTGGGAGAATTACAATTGCTCTTATTTTGATTTTCCTTTAAGGTTATCTCAGCCTCTCAAAAAAACTAACTGCTCTTAAACTACCTTTTTTCTATCAAAATAATTATGGCCTTGCTTCATGGCATCCAATCACGATATGAAAGGCTTAGGATGTGGTTGAGAAGCTAGCTAGCTTTACAGGAATGCATTCCCAGACTAAATCTTCCTCTAAAATAGTTTGTCAGCCTTACATAGACAAATAATGAAATTCCATCTTTGACTCAGCCTAGTTCAATTCATGTAATATGTCAGATTACCCACTATTTCAAAGGTGCCCTCACAGAGGATTAAAGCATCTAGTATTCCAGAACTTAGGTAGGCACACACACACACACAAAAACCAAAACCAACCAAACCAACCAACGAAACAAACAAAACAGAAGAGAAAGTTAATAAAGGAATCATTCTTATTTATTCAATAAATGACTTCAAAAGAGGTTTGCCTAAATAAATTATACCTATGTGACAGTGTTCATCCATAGATCTGAAGTAGTAAGGTGGAAAAGTTTGCCATTCTTCAGGAGTTCCATCTAGGACTAACTGAAATCAGTGGTAACCCTACAAGTGTTATCAGAGGAAGAGCTGGTCCAGGGGAGGGTTTCTGCAGGGGGTAGGGAAGGACATGACAGCAGCAGGTCTGCAACTGTTGGTGGTGGAGTTGAATTACACAGTTACATATAAAGGGAAGAGTTACATACCCTTTATATAGCTGAAAGGTATCAAGAGTACACACAGCTTATTACTTTATCTACCTACATTTAAAATTATAAAGGTATTTGTATGCATACATAACTCATATCATTCCCTACAGGAGCTGGTTTCTTGCTTCCTTTTTCTTTTTTTTAATTACACATTTTACTTACATTTTTACAAGTATTTAGAAGCAGGTCATCTGAGAGAAATGTACCCTTAGTGGCTCAGGTCCTTTTCTTCTTTTTCTGCATTATTTAAAAGTAGACTTCAGATCGTGACTATTTGTTCTAAGAGTAATAGGCAAAGGACCAGATGCTGGAGTCTTTTCAATTAGAAAAACATTTAAAGACAGCTGTACCATATAAACTCTCATGGAGGAATCATATGCTTGCAGCATCTGGTGAGTTTTGGCCATGCCTCTAGCACGCCCTATCCGTTCTGAGGCATGAGATAGGGTGAGGCTTATTTGTGTTTTTGGGATAGGGGTGTGCATTTTTTGACCACAGACAGGAACTAACACAGGTCTTGTATTTGGTGGCAGGAAATAAACACTACGTTCAGCCCCTGTAGCACCTTTCATGGAAGAGTCAAAGGGGTGTATGCTAAGTTGATATGACTACTTTACATTAAATATTTTAGCAGAATGAAATACCGCTGTTTTTATTCAGAAGAACGCATCCTGTACTTGTGCATTTTCTGTAATTTCATCCCACTTGCACAGTCAAACATTCAAAGTCTGTTTCTGAGAACATTGTTTTGAAGAGTCAAATTGCTGGTGTGAAAGCATGTCCAGAAAATAACCATGCTGGAGTCACTACTTACAAACTGGCACGAGAAAGTACCAGTAGCACAGGTGTTACACTACACAAGCACTGTTACTGCTTGTGGGTTGATGGCAATGCAAAGGTAATGTTTGAGAAGGTTGTATGCAGGTAGCTGAAACTGTTCAGAACATTCATTTTCCTTTCAGAATTCACGATTCCCTCTTTCCATTGACAAAGATGTTCCCCATGTCAGCAGTAACAGATTGAATGAGGACTGAAGAATCCTGCCCTGTCACACTCTGCACTCAGAAGTTACTCTGAGTAACAATTTTGTTTCACAGCCCCATTTTTCTGTCTGGCTAACATGGGATCTGGGTAACCCCTTGTCGTGGTTCTCATGATGACACAAGCCATGTTGTTGAAACAGTATGTTCTCAAATAAAATGAACAGTACATACAAATTATACATATGCGATCTGGCAGCCAGGACCACACTGCAAATGAATAAAGTTCTGGAAAGGACCATTAGGAAGCACCTAAAAAAACAAAGCTAACGTGTCCTGTGTTTGCCCTTCAAAATGATGCAGGTACTGGGCAAACTCTTCTAAATATATGAACACTTTAATTAGATATTAAAATTGCAATAATATTCTTTAGTACAAATGATACTAGGAGCTCTGACTCAAGTACATGAAACTGCTGTGTTAAGCTAAACTGTGCATCTCATGTATTTTTATTAAATATTATTTCCCTTCCTACATATTAGCTAATGTACAACTAAGAAATTCCAAAGAAAACCTGGCTTCTTTATGCAGGTACTCAAAAGGGGGCTGGTTTGAAAACTCAGTCCCAGTTCTGAGGATTAAATATTCTCAAAAAAATTGGTGCTTACCTTCCTAACATCACAGATTTAGTCACAAGTGATTACTGTTTCTGTTTGCCTACAGATGCCTACTGAGAAAATCCATTTAAACTGTGTATCAAAAAACTCAAGGAACTCAAGTCACTGGGCCATGTAAGTTTAGATAAGTTTCTGCTTGATTGTATTTTATATGATGAGTTTATCAGAATCATATTAGCTGTGTTTTTATAACTGATCCAACTATGTATCTTTGCATATTTTTATTAGCACACAAATATCTAGGTTTTATTAGAAGGCATTAGCCTCACTAAATGTTAGATATATAACAAATCCAGCTTTGACGCTGTTGATCATCGTACCAGTAGTTTACATCTGACATAAAACTGTCAAGTCGTAGAAGTGACTCAACTCACTATAAACCACAAAGCAACAGTTATGTTCACATAAGTTACATCCCCTCATGGAGCTGGGAAATTTCCCTTGCCACCTTTTTTGCATATATTTTATAGAACTGCCAAGCCAGGATTACTCTTGCTTTGAAAGGAGGGAGAGCATGAGGATACTTCCATTTATAAACAGCAGATACTATACCCTGTTTCTATATATGTAATTCTAACTTTGAAATAACTGTATCTTTTTTTTCCTGATATTTGATAAAAAAAAAAAAAAGTGAAAGTATTTTCTGTGAAGAAGAGAATTCATTCTGAGTTTTGATGACTTAGCACAGAGAATATCTGGGTTGCATTCTTCATTTGAACAACATCCATTTTTCTGCATTACTATGGCTGAAACAACTATTTTAAAGTGGAGAAAATAATTACATTTTGTTAATAATTTGAAAGTTTAGTTTCATGTTCATTTGGATTGGAAACAACATTTTAAGTCCTCCTATATTATTATAATTATTGCCCACCATACAAATTATTTGGGAAGCCAGGAACTTAATGTTGTTGCCTTGATAAAATACTCTAAGAAGCCTAAACTTGGAAGCTCCTCTCATAGAGGGAGGAGGAGTCTATATTCCCAGGGATTCCTGCTTCTTGCTTCTTTCCACATCTGAGGAACCAGAAGATCAAGCAGCAGGAAAAAGAAATATTTCAAATGTTTTCATGTTGAATTTTGTCTAACCTGCTGTGCCTACTTTTTGCTTTGTTATTTTGTTAAGCAGAATACCGTCATCACATACGAAATCCATGCTTTTCTGACAAACTCTATTTAAAATCACAGTGTTGCCTAAAATCCCTTATTTAATGCAAATGATGCTGAAACTCTTGATACATTCAGTTCTACAATACTATTGCCAACTTGCTTAATATAAGGGTAAGGAGGGACTCACACATCTCCTTATAGGCATCTTCTAAAATATGTTCTATATCCCTAATAACTCGTAAATATTTTACTGGCTGGGCCCATTTTCTACCAGCAGAAACAGCAGAAACATACAAAACCAGTTTCTTGAAAAAATGTGTTTGCAAAAAAGAAGTGTCTGTGTGGTTTGCCTAGAGCAGATTAAACTTATGAAAAGGTGATCACTATTCACAATTATTTAACAAATCATTAATAAGGAGTTATATTGGCCAGGTCGAGACACAAAAATTAATTAAATTCATAGATACTTTTTCGCCTCTCCCAAGCCACTTTATGCACTAGTTATTTGTAATTTTCTACTCATGCTCTCTGATTTATACCACTCATATGGATGCCTAAAGAAAGCTAATAAATGATACAAGTCTGAAAAATTCTTTGATTTTTTTAAACAAATAGTTTCATGTGTTTCCCAGAGTTATTCCTACAATTGTAAATAGATTTTGTTCATTTCTTTTCCAGAAAAAAAGGCATAAACAACTTACTGTGTTATGACTCTCACTATTCTCTGCTGAAATTCTCTTTCTCAGTATCAGAGATGGACTGCGATTCCAGTAATAAGCTGTACTTGGATTTATGAGTAAAACACAGTGTAAATCATGACATGAGGACATGTAATTCTGTTTTCTGTGACTCATCAGCTTTTTTCCAGTTGCCACCTTCACATCAAAAAAAAAATAAAAATTAATTTGTGGGATAAATTGTATGATCCAGACACTGCAAAAGAGAATACTCAAGTTTTCCTCCTATTGCACAGTCGTTCTCTTACAGGTTTTCATTCTTTCTTTCTTTCCCCTATCTCTTTTCTGAGAGTTCAAATATTAGTGACCATTTTCATCAACATCCCTGCTAGAATACTTCTGGTAGAAAGAAAATCTGTAAACCAGAAGATAAAAATAAATCTGTTGAATTTTTCTCAAATTCTTGAAAACTGATAAAAATCATGATTTGCAGAATGTTTTGTCCACCTGTTACAATTAATTTTATTGTCTCTTCTTAATCAAAAAGTAGTAGCAATAAGCATTATCTAGTTGCTAGAATCCAGAAGAAAGCAAGAGATGCAACACTATGCACAAATTTTGTTTAAGTTGATGCACAACACAAAGCATAAAATCCTTCCATGAATTTCTATGTTATTTTACATCTCCAGAAACCAGCATCACCAAAATACATAAAGAATTTGCTTTTGGCGTCGATGAGTATGGAATCAGACTTTATATTTTGTGTGGAATTTTTACTATTTAAAATTTTTAGCAAGACAGGAATGAGATGTAACCTTCTCCTAAAGACAGGGTCTCATTCTCCAGCTACTTTCATTTTGCTAGATCTTAATGTTCTTCTTGAATGCCTGAGGAACTTTATCTTCCTGTTTGGCACAGTTCTAAATTGGCTTAAATCATATTTATCCAACAGTTACCCGCATTATATTTTCAAGGGTAATTTGTGTCCTTCTCCTAGAGCATTTATTTCTCGTGCTCTGTAGGGTTCCATTCTGGCCCTGTTCTTACTCAGCAATCCAAAGCTGCCTGTGTGCAGGGTTGTTCACTGGCATGATGCTGGATTTCATTTCTACACCGACAAGACACAGATCTTGTCAACCAAACCAGCAATTTCAGACTATGCTATTACCATATTGACAAGCTGGTAAGCATAAAAGCCTCCACGAGCATCAATTTTCTTCAGTTAAAATCAGAAAAAAAGCCCCGAGCTGTTCATGGCTGGCTCTTGCCATCAACCCAAGCCCACTTGAACTTCTAACCCATCTTTAAAATTCAACCCAGGTTCATTGGTTAAAAACCCTATTTTGACTGCAAGCTCTTCTTTCAGGGTTGCAGTCAAAAGATTAAGGCTTCCTATTATTAGTTGAACTAAATGTGCTTTGCTTATTGCTCACTCATGCTTTTATGTTCCCTAGGCTAGATTATTTTAATGCCCAGCTTGTTGATCCGCCGTTGAGGCCGATTATCAAATTTCATCTTGTAGCAAGTTCTGTTTCCAGAGCAAATATCGTACAGACTAATGCATGTTTCGTACCTGCTCTTCTCTCCCAGTGGCTACTAATACACCACAAAAATCTATTTAAGCTATTACTGCTCTTGCACTACCAAGTTTTTCATGAACTTTGACTTATTACTAAGAGATATTTGTCAGGGGGCTGATTCTACCCAGTTAAGGTAATAAAAGCTTTATCACTGAGTTCAGAAAAAAAATGAGAAGTAAACTCATATATTCTCTACTCACATTTTTAAAGCTATTGCATGGGCACTGGGTGATGGCTTTCTGCTTGTGTCCTGTATATATTTCAGAAAGAGCTGGCGTATCCCAACTGGCAGATTCAGAATCACTTTTCAGCTCCTGAATCCAGATGTTTGTGCACTATGGCTACATCCTTCATATTGAAATAAAACTATTTCTTTGCAAACTCTGATTATCTTCTGACAGAAGTGCTCACATGCCACCGCCCTCCCGTCAGGTTGATCAGAGGATTAGGACTGACAGAGGCAGTTTGGGCTGCTGTGCCCAGCGACAGTCTGAGTCTGCCACAAGCTGCACAAGGTTTGCGTTGTTTTCTGAGGGATTCTGGCTTGTGAAGGTGCTGTGTCCGTCAGCTACCACAGAATAAAGAGCTGTCTAACTTTATTTTGGACCTTGTAGTCATTTGTAAGAATTTGACCTCTTGAATATTAACTAATAAATAAATAAATAATTCAAAAACCTGCCCTGGCAAATGAACAAGAGAACAGCCTGGTTTTTTTTCAGGCAACCTTGTTCAGACATGTACCTTCTTGGGTGGGGCTACTGAAATTAGTGAAGATTCTCCTTAACAAAACATACTGTAGCCTAAACCAGAAGCAGTCATGTGGCAGAGTCACTGGCCCACTTTACTGGCTTTCCTGGTGGCACCCCTTTCTGCTGGAGAGCTGGTTACTGATCTCATGGTCCCTCAGCTTTGCACACCCAGGTGTGGTCACACATATCTGAGGAGGGATCTAGTTTTAGGACTAACATGTTTTATTATTTATATCAAATGTGTTCTTATCAGTAATTAAAAAAAATTTAAAAATATTAAGAGTTATGTTCCCGTGAATTGGCTTTTAAATGACCAGAAATTAAAACTACCAGAATAATGTTATTAGAACCCTTCATAAGAACACAGAACTTCAAAGGTGAGTAGTGGGGAGAGGGAGGATTTATGACTCTCTAGCACTGACAACGAAGGTAATTTCACAACAGACTGCAGAAATTGTTTCTAGAAAGTCTTTAAAAGAGCAAGAGTTGCTGCCTAAAGGAGTACCACTGTTTAAAAGGAAAAGAGCAGTTGCAGAACCCCTAAAGTTGTAGCTAAGAATATGGGCCTACAGGGATTATACTGAAGATTAAAATATTTTGGCTGTAGTGATGGCTGTAATGAGAATACATCCAGAGATAAACTGAGAGAGCTGAAAAGTATTTAATTTAGGTGGCAGCCTACAAAACTTAATGTGAAAATGAGACTTGCTTAGAGGTAATCGATGGAGGGTACAAGATTCATTTTTTAAGTGTTAACCTTTTACATGACAGTGTGATGCTGTAATTAAAATGACAGGATTCTTTGTTTAGGGAATTTATTTTGCATTTCTAATTGTTTTATAATTCCTAGGTTAGGAGTTTTCTCCAGAAATTTCTGACTGACAGAAGTCAAGGATTTTTCACAGCAATACAATGGAATGAGTGAGTTGCATTGTACTGCACAAAAGATTAAGCAGCAACTTGTCTTAATTATTGTGATTAAATTAAAATATTCTTGAATATTAATATTTTTTCCGGTCTATGTTGAATACGAACATGGAAATTCAATTGATTTCTTTCTAGCAACCCAGTCCTTAAGAACTTGCCCCAAACTTTGAGCCACTTTGATGTTCAAAGGCTTTGGCTGAGATCAGAGATGAGAAGAAAAAGAATGGGGACCTCTTCACAATATTTTTACCTTTGAAGTGTCAGGTTAAAAGTACTATTTCTGTTTGCTTAAACAAGCAGGAGCATGAAGGATAAGACCATGAATTATGATAACAGACAAATGACAAATGTTTTGCATGAAGTACATTTCCTTGTCAGGAGAGAGAATGTTCTTCTAATAGATTTCCAAAGAGATTGACAATTTGTAGAGTCAATTACTGGGAAGGAAAAGATATATCATTGTATTTTGGTTTTAACCATTTAAGTGGGAATAAAGGATTCATTTGGAACTTTTCCCTCTGTTTTCCTCTACATTTCATACTAGTGGTAGCAAACATGCACATTATCCAACTGTCAACAAATCCCCTAGGCTCAAGCCTGGAACAGTACATCCCAAATCTTCCCCATGAAAGTACTTCATGAAAGCTCCTCTGTCATTCAAGATCGTACTATTCCCTCCTCTATTTATTTCTAAGTGTCACTCAGCTCCATTCCACCAGCTTGGAAAAACGTCAAGAACTTTTATCTTCAGAGTCAGTTGCCAGTTCTGTTTAGTGAACAAGCCAGCAGGGACCTCTGGTGCCATCAATGCAGCTCAGTCAATGCCCCTCTCTTCAGGGATGGAGTATATCATTATCCCGATGGCTGGACAGAAAAAAGCTGCATTTTTAGAATAGTTCTCAGGGAGCAGTTACTGGAAATCTCCTCCCTTGAGACAGACTATTGGCAACAAGTTTTGCTGCTGTGACATGAGGTATTGCATCAAGGCCCAATCCTGCCACTAATAAAGTTAGTGGGAAACGTGCCATTCTTTTCAAGCGAAGTCAACAGGATTAGTGTAGCAAATCAGAGCTAAAAAACATACCTTGCATCTACAAATGCAAACAGAAAGTCATCTCACCAGTGCGAATGTCATTTCACGTCTGGTTTCAGAATCTGGCTTTGTTTCAAATCAGAGTAAGCCCCTTCCCCAAATTTAAAACTGACAATAAAGAAAATGGAAATTTTGTTTTCATATTACAGCATTTCCATTTTTGGGTTTGGGGGTGTTTATTTAAGTTTGCAGCTAAAAAAAGTCAAGAACAGACTGTTTCAGTGTTGGATTTCTTTTTCCTCTTTAAAAAAAAACCCAAAACCCAACACTCTTTTCTTAGTTTCTTCTAAAGCAAGGCATAGACCTTGTAGAGATTTTATTTTTTAACTAAACTATTTTCTGATAGAAAACAGTTCACTTCACACTTTTCCTTAATAAGCTCTAGCAGACTCTTTTAATTACCAACAGACACATTACACAGCTGTGCTAGGAAACATTACTTAACCTGCTCAGCCTGAATGGAGAATTTCTTTTGATGTCAGCTGTCAGAGCCATAGGCTCTTGACTGCGCAAACAGGTAACAGTTCCACTGTCTTGGCAAGTGCAATCTTCCTACAGAGAAATAACATGGTGCTGGGTTATGTTAATTTTTTTAAAAAATATATGTATATATATAAATGTTGGTTCACTTTTTTCATAAGGTATTTTCATACTTGGCAATACTGGCTTTAATTCTACTTAAAATGACAGAACTGAATTGTCATCATTTTTAATGGGTGAAATCTATGCAGTTCATCAGAGGTGCTGTAAAATCTAATCAGAAATTAGACTGTAAAATTAATAGGCCTATATTCTCTATAATGCTGTTTTATAAATCTGGAACTGTAGCAGATCTGGAGTTTCACACACAGTACAATTAAGAAGTGGTGGGATCTTCAATTTAAACAAATAACCTGTGAAATAGCTAGCACAGCGCACTAAAGAGCTAGTGGTTGTGTTTTACTTTGAGTAGTAGGGTGCCAAATGCATTAATTCCATGCCTGGGCTTTCATTTGAGTGTAGTTACAAGCCATGGGATAACTTTCCCCTGGTTTATTGTTTCACAGCTATTTCACAGAATCTTCTGAGTTGGAAGAGACCTGCATGAATTATCGAGTCCAACTTGTGAATGGCCCATACTTTTTACAAAGCAAAGGTTAAGAATGGCTGTAAGACACGCAGCCCTTGTCTGTGAATATCCAGGTGACAGGAAGGCAGCGCTAACTTACCCCTGTTAGTCGGAGAGGAATAACAGGGGAAAATGGATGGGAGAGACATGAGACAAGTTAAGAAAGGAACTTGTGTGCAGCCTTTCCTTAGCAGCAGCTCTTGGGAAAAAGGGGAGCACGGCCCCTCAGCCCCACCTTGCTCCGGGGGGCTGGGGGAGCCCAGCCGTGGGAAGGGGAAGGTGAGTGGCGGCCGCCAGCATCTCCTCCCTCCCCGGCGCTTCGCAGGAGCACACGCGAGGGAAGCAAAGTCTCCCACGCCCCAAAAGCCCCCCTAGGCGAATCCCAAGCGGGATTTTCCTCCCCGTGACGGCAGAAGGAGAGTGAGGGGGCGCCGTCCGCGGTGCCTCCCCTGCCCGCAGCAGGACCGGGCAATCTGGCCGAACATATGTGACATTATGTAATGCCACGGGAGCGGCTGCCGCGGACGGCGAGCGATGGCAAGGAGGCAGTCGGCAGATAGCAAACCCTCCTTCCCTGGGCTGAAATGATTCACTCCTAATGATAATTTGCACCATTTTAGCGCCGAGAACCTCCCGTGTAATGATCATACAGCGTTACCATAAAACCTCAGGGTTCACCTGCGGAAACATTTCTTACGCCGGAGTTCTCTGTGGAGACATACTTATAAAAATTGGTATGAGGGGAAGATTAAATAGATAAGAGCATAAAAACAGATTATAGAATAAATACAGTCTTGTAGATCAGTTCAACAGGGAGGCAGGAGCTTACACTCCTGATTCTCCTGCCCAATTCTGTCATACTGGACAGATTGCTTCTTCTCTGTTGCCACCTCAGTTTACCAAATCTGAAATAATGGTAATGCCTTTTTCAACTCTTTCTCTGCCTTATCTAACCGTGCTGTAATACAGCAGGAATACCTTCACTGGAGACATTAGCACTCTGTCTAGCCCATGGAATCTGGATCCCAGTTTAGTCTTGGAACAAATAATTATCAGTATATAAACATGCTTACTTTTGGGTTTGGATTGTGTTTTCTTTTCCTGTAGATCCCGTTATTCATTCCATCTCTATCGCCATCCCAAGAGAAAAAGAAATATTTGCCAAGAGCAAAAGAGCCAAATCAGTAAAGAAATTTTTTTTTTTAAACAACCTAATAGAGAATACAGCACAGTGAAAAAGATATTTAAATCCAGTTTTTAAAAAAATCTTTAGTAGTATTTCTTTATGTTAATAAAGCCATTCACCAAAGTAATCTTGTCTCACACCATTAGTGCACAGCAATACAAAACAAGGTGAAAACCTTTGGAAAAGTACTTAAAGCAATAAATCTGTAACAAGGAATATGCATTCTCTCCATTATAATTGCACATTTAAGAGGCCTCTGCTTTACCAATAGCAATTCAGAGTGACAATGCCCAGCTTAATGCTGTCGTCTTTTATCTACTATTATGGAAATAGTAGTTATTCAATTTTCAAAGTGAGCAATTTTATGTAGTTAATTGTGTAATGTTGTTTATGATTTTAAACCACACAATTAATATATTATTCACAGACATGCATAATGGACTCTTTGTATTGAATGATGGCTTAAGAAAAAATGTAACTGATTTTGCAGCTACAATGATTGATTTATGAGGTAAAATTAAAAGTGCTAAGTATATATTACTCAGCTACTCAGCAGCTAAGTGGATGGGGGTGGTATGAAAAATATCTATGTATAACTAACTGCAATGTATGGATATCAAGGAATCAGAGAAATTATTTAAAGCAAAGCAAAAGAATTAACCTAGAAGTAAATGGTGAAGATTCAGGAAAGGCAATTGGCTATCAAGGGAAACTAGACAAGAATTAGATGTTCTTCCCTATAAAAATCTTCTCTAATGTAAGGTAATGGAAGCTTTATTCTTAGAAATTTTAAAACAGCTGGATCGAACAATATCAAATTAAAAGACAGCACTCCAGTAACATCTCTCATTAATATCTTCCTTTTTAAGTAATGGTGGGACTTTAAATGAAATGCTACCCAGCATGAATAATGGAAACTACCTGCCTGTAATGAAGAAAGGACCTCCGTGGTACCAAGGGATCTGACTTCTGGGTACCTAACAAGAGGTACTGGAAGTACTTTCCATTTTTAATTCATTTGGAGCGGGGGGAAAAAAAGATGTCATTACACATGGTGAAAGTCACATGAATTCACGGGCAGTTCCATTCAAGAGCTTTACACTAAGTAAAAATTCTCAGTTTAGACAAAAGCTATGCCCTGCTGTTCTGCTGTAGCTTTTTATACTAACAAATTTCAACTGGACAACAAATTGAAGAAGGCACTTGTTTTATTTCACCAGATTTCCTTCTCTGAACTGACAGTTTAACAAAAATATGTAAAATCTTATCAATGTACATGACCAATTTGGAAGAAACACACCAGACCAATACACTAAACTTGCAGCTTCCATCATCTTCTTCACTAATACAAAGCAGAGTCTCAATTTGCTCTTAGCTACATTCCACAAACATCTTGCTATCCCTTATTTGAGCTAGCCTGCATCAGAGAGAAAAAAAAATATTTAGAGGAAAACTACTCTAGTAAAGGATGGTTCCTCTTGTCAAAGGGCCTAAGGAGATAGGCTTAGCAAGGAAGTTTGTATAATTCAATTAATCTTAAGTGTTTTTCATATTGATGTGCCTTGATTTAAGCTCTAAAATTAAGCAAACTTCACATTTCTATGAAACACCCATGAATAATGGACTATAATATAACTTGCCTTTAAGCTACAGCAAAGTAACAAACTTGCTTTTTCTAGATTGACAACTGTCACATATTTTGACACAGAAACAGGACAGATGAATCATTTATTACTTTGATTTTGGATACCTAACACCATCAAAATATTACAAAGCAAAAACATTGCATCAACATGGAACTTTTTATTCCTGAACTTCTGATGGGCAAAATTAAATAAAATTCACCCAGCTCTTGAGACTTTTATTTTCTGTTGAGCATGCATATATAAATGTCTATGCTATCATCTTTGTGTAGGAACAATGTAAGATATATAGGATATCTAAAAGCAGTTTTCTTATCACTCAGCTTCACATTATTGCCTATTCCATATTACTTGTAACTGATTAGGTTAATTTTACAACTCAGCTTTGTACTCCTTCTCCATTTATTCTCCTGCCAAAGCAATCTGACCCTTCTTCCACCTGAATATTTAACACACATTATAAATTTCAGTTCTTCCTCTTTCTGGAAATTTATCTTCATACTTTGTGAACTTCATAACTCATATTTTCATCAAGTTTCAGTCTTGACACTCTTACAGGTCTCACCATGTTTGAATGTCTGTTTATACTCTTATGTCATGTGTGTTGAAATTACATGAACTCCCATAAGAAAAAGTAGACCATAGCACACAGTATATCAGTAACATTTATAACATTTCATATAGAAATAAAATGGAAGTTCTGACACTATTGCCTTTTCTGATGTAATTTATTCGACTTATAGCCACCAATGTGAAATTTTTATAAATGCTAACAGTTCTGTTCACCTGCTTCACTGGCTGAGATATGATGATATTCTCCCTAAAGAAGAGATGGCCATTAGAACAATACGACAACTCATGGAAAGTAGAAGTTCACAATTAGCAATCTAGCAAAATACAGATAAAAGACCAGTTTACAAATAAATAGCTGCAATTGTCATCAATTTTAAAAACCAAACAAAAACCTAAACAAAAACCCAAACAAACAAACAAAAAACCACCAAAAACCAAAACAAAAACAAAACCAAAAAATACCCAAACTTATCTCTTAGAGTTCATTTGTTATTGAATAAATTATAGTACAGTCTACTACAGATGACCTGGTGCCCATCTAGGATTACAGACTGGAGCCCAGGCTATTCAGCCCAAAGGTTAGGGCCCGTGTCCAGAGCTGGGAAAGGAGCCGAATGTTCATGGCCAAAATTCAGGAACCAGAAAGTCAAACCAAGGGTCAGCAGCCAGAGATAGGAATAAGCATCTGCCCAGGAATCACGACCTGAAATCAGAAACCCACAGAAAGAAACTGCAATCACAGGGCACAGTGTAGAGGTGGTTCTGAAAATATGTATTATGAAGTGTGAAAGGATGTGCTGGCTTCTGAGCCACTGGCTGATGTACTCTGGCTAACAGGTCCAAACTGCAGGGAACCCAACTTGCTACTACAAAAGAAGGTCTCATCACAGATTAGTAAGTTTGCCCTGAAAAATATAGCAAATAAACCAGCCTTCTACCCTTCCAAACCCTGTGAATGTTGAGAAAGATGGAACCTCCTTCTTCAGTATCATACTTGTTAGGTAGATTAATAGAAGGCTTCCATTTCTTCTGCTGCTGAACCAGAAAGCTCCAGAGGCATGACATCCACATAACACTTCAAAATTTTGTACTAACATGGAACTTCCAAATCTGCTAAAGGCAGGAATGAATTAAAACAAACAGGTCAAAGTTGCACTGGTATGGATCTTTAGAGTTTTAACAATTCTTTGACCCTCCTAAGGTTTTTTCTTAGTACCACTGCAGAGAGCGGTGCCAAATGGTCAGACTGGACTTCCACCTGCAATTTTGTATGCATGAAGTAGCAGTGGAGGAAGGTTATATGCAATAGGGCCTGCTGTGAAAAATGAGATCAAAAGATAAGTAGAATGGTTTGGGTTGGAAGGAACTTTTAAAGGTCACCAATCCAACCCCCATGCAGTGCACAACACCAGTTGCTCAGAGCCCCATCCAACATGAACTTGCATGTTTCCAGGGATGGGGCATACAGCACATCTCCAGGCAATCTATGACAGTGTTTTGCCACCCTCAGTATAAAAAATTTTCTTTCTTATACCTAGTCTGAATCTACCCTCTTTTATTTTAAAACCATTGCATCTTGTCCTGTTGCAACAGCCCTGCTAAGAAGTTTGTCTCCATCTTTCTTATAGGCCCCCTTCAAGTACTGAAAGGCCACTATAAGGTCTCCCCAGACCCTTCTCTTATTCAGGCTGAGCAATTCTAACTCTCTCACTCTGTCTTCACAGGAGAGGTGCTCCAGCCCTCTGACCATCTTCAGAACCCTCCTCTGGAGTCACTCCAACAGGTCCATGTCCTTCCTGTGCTGGTCTCACCAGAGCAGAGCAGAGGGGCAGAATCCCCTCCCTCCCCTGCTGCCCACACTGCTTTGGATGCAGCCCAGCACACGGGGGGTTTCTGGGCTCCCAGTGCACATGGCTGGGGCATGTGCAGCCTCTCATCCACCAGCACCCCTGAGTGCTTCTCAGCAGGGCTGCCCTGGATCTGTTCATCCCCCAGCCTGGATTGATACCTGGAACCCTGCATTTGATCTTTTTGAATCTGATGAGGTTCAAATGGGCCCAGTTCTGGATTTTGTTCAGGTCCCTCTGGATGGCATCCCTTCCTTCAGGTATGTCAACAGCACCACACAGCTTAACTCTATCTGCAAATTTGCTGAGGGTGCACTTAATACCACTGTCTATGTCACTGATGAAGATATTAAACAGTACTGGTCCCAACACAGTCAGAGGCCCAAGCTCAAATTCTTTCCTGCTGTGGTTCCTCAGGACTGATGTCTAACATCCCTTTAGACAGCACATTTGTTTTGTGCATGGCTGTGAACCAAGGGATCTTGTCTGCACTGCATTAGCATGAGAGTTTGGAGAGTTTGTGCCATAGAAGGGCATGGTTTGGCATGTGTGTGAGGGAATACTGACAGAAAGATGTTACTGTCGCTACTTTCTGGGCATGCAGTTCTTGTTGAAAGTGGCAGCTATGAGGTTCACCTCTGAGAAGAAAGGTGGAATGGGCCATGAATCTTGCCCTATCCACATGTACAGCTTGGGCCAAGTAAGATTTTGGAGCAACTGCTTCAGAAGTTCTGCTCATCTCTTACACTGGAGCGTTCTCCGCTACGGCACTGTGGCTCCTTACCATAGAAGTTCTCATTAAACTCTTCCAATGTATATCAGGATATCTTAGGCATATAAGAATTTAAATATGCAAATATTGTACAGTGGGTCAGACCACTTACATCTTGCTTAGAAAAAAAAATCATGTTGAGGATTTTGCTATGACCTCACCCCATTTTTCTATGTGAAAGAAAAATATTGTCTGACTTCCTTCATAGCATATTCTACATCTTATTGACAAATCACTTATGACACTAATTTATTAGCATAGAAATATTACTCAACTCAAGACAGCCTGCTTTGATTTACTACATCATAGTTTTTCATATGCCAAGGTCCTATCATCTCTGCTTGATCATTAAAAGTCCCCTGGCTTTTTGTTTTTTGGAGTTTTTTTGTGCAACAGAAGAGTTTTGCCCTGCGGCCCTGGCTGAAATCCTGAGTATTGAATGGATTTGCAGCTCAAAGGAAGATTCACTGAGCTGATGCTTAAGAAATACAGGATGTGTTTTTCAAAACCATTGTCTTACATTAGTTCCTTAACACAAAATCAATGGCAAAGTAGGGAAAAAAGGAGACATAAACACAGAAAAGTAAAATCTAACAACAATTAGAGACAAGAATTCCATAGAGACATGAAGAACTGTAGGATTTAAAGTCTTTTTGCCAGCATCATTATATTACAAGAAAGATAGGTGGCTAATTTCATAACGGCAGGGCGGTTGGAGCTGGATGATCTTTAAGGTTCCTTCCAACCCAAGCCTTTCTATAATTGTATGATAAGTTGCCATTCCAGGTTTTTTCCTCTCTTCCATGGGCGTGTCCTCCTCCTCACCAGCTTCATTTCACTATGTGCACAACAAAGTAAGCAAGCTCTGCATCACCAATATTCCAGACCACAAGAGTCCATTCAGAAAACATAGTAAAGATATAAAGATATAAAGATATAAAACTGAGACTAAAGTTGCAACTTACGCTCTGTCCCTCACATAAATTGATTTGGTATTTCAAAAAAG
>JAYRBT010000001.1:11047271-11062067 GCA_036023395.1 Myiotriccus ornatus
TAAAGATATAAAACTGAGACTAAAGTTGCAACTTACGCTCTGTCCCTCACATAAATTGATTTGGTATTTCAAAAAAGAAATCAAGGCCTCATTGACCTAAAACTTGTGGCTCAAATGAAATCCATGGAAAATCAATTGGCTCATGTTTAATTCAAAGATCTTTCCTGGAAAAAATTAAAAAATGCATCTTAACACATAGCTAAAGATAACCAATTATTTTATCTTGTCTCCACTTCTTCTGAAACTAAGTAAGCCAAAACAGTTTCACTGTTACGTGAAATGAGCTATTGAAATGCGATATAAATAAAAAATTTGGACACATTTTCAAATCTTTCATGCATTCTCAGAGATTTTTATTTATTTTTCAGGAAATGCTATTTTAGCCATAGCAATAAATTTGAACACCTGTTGTTTGTGTAAGGTGTACCTACCAATCTCTCAGCCAGACCAGATCATGCTATAATATAATTCCAAAGAGTATGTTCTTATTTTGTCTGAAAAGTAAACAATTCATCTGCTTACAAGGAAGCAAGTTTGCTTGTCAACACAGAAAATAAAAGCATGGTGATGTTACGCATCCAGCCTAAAAAAGTAGCAAATGGTTTGAAATAAAAATAAATACATCAAAATAGTGTATATAAATTCAGGTAAATAAGCAAAAGCTGATTAGTGCACATTTAAGTTGCATTACTGAACATAGCCTTCTCATGCAGAAACACACCTTAAAGGCTGTGACAAGTACACTTGCCCCTTTTTAATCCTCACACCACCCACCAGCACAGCTGTTAACGCACCGAAATGCCCTAATGTTTTCCCCTCCCTGTCCCTCTCCAACAGATATGAGAGCGCAGTGTTGATACCCAGCTGCGGCAAATTCTCATTCGGAAACAAAATCTCCAGCAGGAACTTTGCACCCGAATATATCAAAAAGTCAACACAGCTCATTGTCACATACGCGGCGCATTAGGAAGCTTATTCTGTCCTAGGATTGCTGAGATACTTGGCAAGACAGACAGCCAGCCTCTCTGTCTCCCCGATGGCGTCTGCAGTGCTACAGATTTGTCATGCAATTCATCGAGCTGAACTGAGCACATAAATTTTCAGTTATGACTAAAAAGTTAGAAAATTCTCCACGGATGAAAATTACACGTCCATACTGATAGGCAGGCAGGGAGCACTTTGGGGAACAAGAGCAGGAACAAAGGATCAATCCCAGAGTGCAAGAGTGACTTAGAAGAAGGAAGAAGAAGCTAAAAGTAACACTGGCAAGATATAATTTCTATGTTAACTCTAGAAGATCCTTCTATATTCGTTCATTTTCCAGCCACAACATCATTAAATATTTAAATCACTCCCACTGTAGGTGGCAGTTTATTGAGATTTGTTTTTTTGAGAATTGAGATCTCAGTAAACCAAAAGCTCCTACCACAATCTCAATTCTGAATTTAAAACCAGCATCTCCACAATAAACCACTGATCTCTATCCTCAACTATGGCAAGCCAACACCCAAATCCAGAGAGATGGCGCAGAACCTTCCAGTTGACAGAGAAGCAATACAAATCTGTGTTTTCATATGAAATCTCTTATCACACAGAAAGACCAAAAGTAACAATGTCCTTTCATAATAAAGGCTCAAACCTTGCTTGAATATATCATACTTAACAGGTTGTAGCCAAATTCGATGATTTTACTAATTTTTTTCCTCTTAGGAAGGCATATTTTCCATCAGTATTTTCCATAGCCCAGGCCATGCTCTAGGACTGAAGTGCAAAAACCTGAGATTCTTGCCAGTGAAAGATTTAACCTGAATAGGAGGAAAAAACATTGCTCTTTGAACAACTCTTTTGAAGAAGTTTGACAGGCCTTACATAGCAAATATATGCAGACGCATAAAACTAACTTCATTTTTAATTCAGTCTTTCGTTCTAATTTTGTAACAATGTGTGTCACTAGTCCAAGGTGTACTAGTTTCATTATTATCAACACGTAAAGTAGTGAGGCACTGAAAGATCTCTTCTGCTTTTAATATTCACCCAGTATACCTCTGTATTTTATTTGAAATACAATTTTAAAAAAATTAGGTAAAGTTTTAGTTTACGAACTGTTTTACTGCATAAATATGACACCAAAGGATAGACGTCAATTTGCTTTAGAGAGCATTTTAAGTATCCGTACAAGCATATTCTAGCTGATATAACATGACCAGCATTGGGAAGAAGCAAGTGGTGATGGAAAGTTTGCCTTAACTACTCTGGGAGAATAAAGCAGGAAAACTCTAGCTGCAGACGTGCAAAAAAAGAAAATTCTGAAGAGGAGAGCAAAACAAAAAAACTAAACAAACAAACAAAAAAAAAAACCAAAAAACAAAACAAAACCAGAAACAAACAAAAATGCCAGCCCAAGGGCAGCTATGCCAATCCTATTTTGGACTGTTCTGGTTTGTTTTCCAGTGTTAGCCAAAGGAAATCTCCCTGTATTTTCTTAAGCATTACCTGAAGGGGTTCGAAAAAGGGACCGAGGAGTGTGTAAACTAAGAAGAAAACAATTCACAGGCACATAACCTTAGTAGAAGGATACTAGTTACAGGATTAAAAAAACCCTGCAAGCCATATTTGCATACATACACCTTTTCCTGGCCATTGTTTTTTCAAAGAAGGGCACATAGCAATAGAACTTGTCTCTTCTAAGGGTCTCAGCACCTTGAATAAACTGACTTTTACTTACCTGTTATGTCTCTCCCAATACTAGGATGCCAGTAGATCTCCAACTAAGCAGTACAGCACAGTCCTACTCTAGGATTTGATTCTTGGTTCAGGCAGGCAACAGATGGGATGATTCTCAAACTGTCTGCTGAGAAAGAAAATAATACATTTGAAACAATAGCAAACACACACAGACAGAAGTTTAAATTTAAAAAAAAAGACTGAGTAAAAGAAAAGAAATTAAAAATGGAACACAAGAATTGACCTCTGAGTAATTTTCTTGATTATTCTTGTATTTCTAACTGAAGCCAGGTGACACAGGCAGAGAAGACTGTCATGAAAATGGGGGGAGGGGAAGGCAAGAGGGAGATACAAACAGTCACCTACCTACTTTAGCAAAGCCAACAACCAGAAGGGTTGCTACCTTGCAAACCTGGTCCTGTTTTCCTTGATTTGGACTATGTACCTGAACTTCAGCCTGCTGCCCTAGCCCATGCAACCTTACTAACCATGGGTCTATAGGGAGTCTCCCCCTTCCTCCCATTATATCTTCCCCTCCAAAAATATTATTAATATGTGTCAGTGCCAAGAGAAAAGAATGAAAGAAACCCAGTGCACACAACAGGTAATAACCTGACCAGATTCATCTTTCTGAACAAGGATCAAATCTGTAGTTACCACCCAGTAGAGCTGTACCACGTAAAGGACTTTTATCAGTGCAGTAAGAAATGTACACATTTTACACCTGTTAATTTTATCATCTTCTCCCCACCTTTTGTATGTTTGCAGCAGCCTGAAGTGCTGGGGAGGTAGTGGCTCTACTCAGAGTTTCTTAGGAAACAAAGATTCCAAGGCCAGCCTAGCAAAGAGAGGCCAGAGACTCGGATGGAACTTCAGCAGTGGGAGCAACAGAAAATGTTACTCACCATCACTGCTGTGTCAGAGATTTGCATCAGTGCAGGCCAAATGAACTGATAATGGGTATGCTCTGCCAGTGTCACTACTTAATACCAGTCTCAGTGACTTATCTGTTTACTGCAGTGGTTGCACAGAGTCAGCAAAGAGTAGCAGAAAAAAAGCCCAATACCTGAGTTTCCACAGTCCAGGACAGGAATGGAACATCACAGGTGCAGTTCCTGTTATTTCTACTTCTCAACATTCTGCCAGGAAGGTCTCATACATTATAACACATTATTTTGGATCTTTGGACCTTGGGTGTCTTTTTTTCCCCCCTTTTTGAGCACTAAGTAGTTCATGCACCCATCTGAGCCCTTACAAGCCACGGTCTGGAGCGTTCACTGCAGAGTTTCTCTTAGTTTCTTAAATACATTGCTCAGAAGTGGGAGGTTAGACCTGAAATAATAACCAAAGTACAGGACTAACTCATCAGAGGAAGGCTCCTCTGGTGTTTGACAGACTCATGAATGTTTGCAGGGAAGAAAAAAATCATCATTTCTAAACACACAAATCTTCAGGTCCAAAACTCATGTTTTGGGCCACTACAGTCCTTCCTCGAGTCCTGGTTTTAATTGTGGCCCTCAATAATTAAATTTATTGAACCCAGACATATAGAAACTGTGATACAAAGAGGGCAGACCTCTGATGTCTGAGAAAGTTTTCAGAACATCCATGTTCTTTTCAATGAAGTGAGATGACAGCAGTCTGCTCAGACCTGCAGTGTGCTGTGGGCACTGAGCACTGATGACTTGGTTTACCACCCATGGTTTACAATCCTTTCCTTGATAAAGGATGTGGCAACAGATAGGAAACTTTTCTCTGTCTGTAATACCGCCACAGCATTGCCTGAGATATAAATTCCTCCAAGGGTGTTTGTACCAGCCTTTGCTCTCAGCCGTCAGTCTCCGTTCTCACTCAGGGTCTGTGCTTGGATACAGCAGCCTTTGATATGACCACAGCTAATCAAAAAAGCTGCGCAGGTGGGGTTTGCAGCCCTTATGAATAAGAAAGTTGGGGTTAGCCTCGAAAAAGCCTCTGAAGGAGGAGAAAAAGCAGGAGGATTTGAAAGCAGGATATCCAGACGCATTAAGTTCTCTTCACTCCCATGGTGCAGAACACCGTTATCGTGACACAAAGGAAACACACGGACCAGCTTTTTTTCTTTTCTGTTCCTTTTTTAAAGAGTGCAGCTTCATCTCTTTGGATATAGATAATTAGTTCTTTGACTTCTTTTTTCCTCATTTAAGTAACCCTCAGGAGGAAGGAGAACGCGAACGGGCGCTATTTCCCACGTGCATCCTTTCACCGGCCCGCTCCTTACGCGGGGTTCGGTGAGGTCGCTCTGTTATACAGAGCATTACTTTGAAACAGTCCAGCGGTTCCTTCCAGAACGTCCCTTCTTTAATGAAATCTGACACATCAGAAAAGAGGATGGGAAGTTTTTTGTTGTTTGTACTTATAATCTTAAGCCAACTCCCGCTTGTCCCGAGCGTGTCAGAGAGCACGGCCGGCAGAGCCAGCGGGTCCTCAGACACTGAACTCTGAACTTGGGCTGGACCTTGCCCCGGTCAGCTCTGTGACAGGAAAGCAGGCAGACTTTGAACCCCGGGGCTTTGGGGCTGTGAGCAGAGAAACAGCTGCACTTTGCAACATGAACTTTGTACTTAGACACATGTACATTTAATCTCTATAAAAGAGCCTTTGTTTCATTACTTATTAACATCTCCTCCTTGAGTAAAGTTCTTTGTTAACGTGGCTTTAAACATGGTGTGAGGGGTTTTTTCCCACCTTCTTATCCCCCCATAAAATAAAACCCACCACCCAACTTGATAGGATTACATTAACTATTAGAAAGTACCCAAACCAAAATCAACTCAGACTTTATGTACCTTCTGAATACTGTGGATATTTGCTGTGTGCTCTCTTCTGAGTGACTTAATTGTAATAACCAGAGCTAAATACAGAAATCAGGCAATGTTTGAGGCCTGTCTTTGCAGAGACCACTTCTTGAGATGATACCTACAGTAATTCAGGCTGCAGCAGCATTCAACCTTAATGGATAAATCAGATGAGACATGAAATAATAAGAAAGTGTCAGCCCATCCACACTAAAAAGCCATACTTTAGGGAAGTGTCATGACTTTTATAGTTGTACAGCTTTTTGCTACTGGTTTTACTTTGGAGCAGTGTCAGTGCTTGACTTCTGTGTATTTCATCATAACATATGCTAACATGCACAGCCCAGCAAATCTGTAGAGATACTTGTGCCCTTTCCTTCACTAATAAAAACTTTGATCAGGAACAGAAACCTACCTAAACAAGGACCAAATGAAAACCCCAAAACAGGCCACATAATGTTTTAATCATTTCTGTATCAAAAGTAAAAGCTTAAGATGCACACATGCATCTTTTACAAAACTGAGTGACAGAAAATTACTGGAAGATCCTGGAAATGCCCTATTATGTGTGTGTTGTTACAGAGGCAAAAGAAGATTGAGAAAATAAAGATTTTCTGAACAATTCTTCATCTGCATTTAGAATAAAACAAATAGTTGGAAGTATATTTCCCATGTCTTCAGATACCACCACAATATTTGTTACATCCTGTTTGAAAGAAATTAGCCACAGACAGAGGGAACACGGTCACACTTTTCTTCCCATCACTACCAACTTTTCAGCATAAATTTCCTTCCAGGCCTCTCTGGTGACCTTTTTTCCTCTTCCCTATGAAGACACACCTCCCCACACCTGACCCAGTTTTCCTTCATTTTCATTAAAAGAATAATAGAAAAAAAGGAAATTTTCAACTAGTCTAGCAAGTCAGGTGGGTAAAGAATAAATCAAGGAAAGAAGCAATTTCAAAGCACTCCCTTGCATGAAGCTGGGCTGGCAGGACTCGGAAGCGATCGGGTGAGGATGGTCAGCTCCTGCAGTTCCCTGCGAGAAGCCCATGACGTTTCTTATTTGGATCTATTTGTTTACCCCCCACCTTCAGGGCACTGCTTTGACAGCATCAGTGTTCATCTAATCCTAGAGTTTGATTTGCATTCCTTGCAGAGAGCGGGCTGACAGAAAACGACAGAATTACTTGTGTTGTTCCCATTTTGGGTGCGAGTGCCGTCGCCCTCCTATGACTGCAAAGCAGCTGGCACAACTGCAAGGGTGTTACACCTTATTGTTTTCCTTTGTGTATCCAGAAAGCTGTGCCTTCTCCTCCTTGAGGTGCCCCCCCTACCATGACAAAACATGCATTATGCATTCCTTGTCACCTCTGCCCTGGAACACGGCCCTCCCGTCACACAGGCCTACCATGATGATCATAAGATTTAGCTGTTGCTAAGAATAGATGTGATCGCTTGGAAGAGATCCTGCTTTATTTCTGGGCGCAGCCTCTAAATGGAGTTGAACAATAAAACCTTTAGGTTGGATCCTGGATAACACCTGCCTGCTCCTTCCATCAGTTCAAGGGTGTCAGAGCTCCCTCCACGAGGGCAGGCGAGAGGACCTGCACCACTGGCTTAGCTGGGGACAGCCGCAGACATGCACACGAATGAAGCCAAGCAAACCATAACATCTCCGTGAACAAAGCAGGCAAGCCTCTGGGAAACTACAATGCCTTTAATTAAAATAAATAAATAAAAATAAATAAGCTCGGAAAGAGTGCCGGGAAGAGCAACAAGAATGATTTAGCTCTGGAAAAAAAGACTCCTTGCAGTGAGACATTGAACTAAGTGTATTTTGCTTCAAAGAGAAGATTATAATCTTTAAGGGACTAGACAAGAAGAAGATATTTCATAAGGCTCTAAATTAGTGGGCAGACACAACAGAATCCAATATTTGCAAGTTCAATCTGGAGATAAAAAGCATGTTTTAAGTATAATTAGCTATTGAGATGAATTGTCAAAAGATGCAGTAAATTCTCCATCACTAAGAAACTATTTTAATTATCGCATGCTTAGCTTAAACTAGATCCCAGAAGTCTCAGACAGCACAAGCCCAATAATCTCTAAGTTTATCAGGCTTCTAGCACAAGACAGCCCCCAGTCTGGAAATTGTTCCTGTTGCTAATTCCAAACGCGATTATTTTTTCCACAAGAAATTCAAGGTGGGAGAATAATGACAATGAATAATTAGTGCATACAATACCAAGTCACGTAGACATTACTTATATAATAGTAGCATTCCTCAGTCCAGTGCTTCCAGGGGAAAAAAAAAAAAAAGATATTCCCTAATGTCTAATCAGGTTAGAAAGCCAAAAGGACAACAACAACAAAAAAAAACAACTAAAGAAAAAGGAATATCACTTTATATATAAAGTTTAAAATATACAATATTGTGTATAGTATTGTGGTGGGCTTTTATCATATCCAGAATCCACCCCAGAGAATCATAGAATGGCCTGGGTTGGAAGGGATCTCAAATCTCATTTAGTTCCAAGCCCATGCCATGGGCAGGGACACCTTTCACTAGACCAGGTTGCTCAGAGCCCCATCCTACCTGGCCTCAAACACTTTGAGGCATTGAGCACCCCCAGCTTCTCTGGAAAACCTATTCCAGTGCCTCACCACACTCACAGTAAAGAATTTTTCTATTATCTAATCTAAACCTCCTCTCTTTCAGTTTGAAACCATTCCCCCTTGTCCTGTCACTACATGCGCTTGTAAATAGGAATATTTACAATATTTATGTAAAAAGAGGAAAGGTTTCAGACTGGCACTATCAAGCACTCTACCAATTCCCTCTTGGAACACCTCAGGACTGTTATATACCCTAAACAAAAAAAACCACAGCTAGCAGAACACTATTTCTCTTTTGGTCCTCTAGGAGTTTACATGGATAGCTCCTATTAACACTAATCAGAGTTAAGGGCAGAAATCCCCCATGGACAGCCATGTTGTCTGGGGATATGTCCATAATTAATATGTTCTAAGAGTCTAATTTTGAAACAAAGTAATCAGGCTTAAGATGAGTTATATTAAGACTAATAAACCTCTGACTGCATATTTGCCTATATATATATATATATATACACACACTGGATCCAATGTCAGACCAATGTATAGTTTACAAGACAACTTCTGATGAAACAAGCTCTATTTTAGCTGTGTTTGGGAGCATGAAACATGAATATACAAGAAGAGAAAAAACACAGTGGGACTTGTTTTCTTTTCATTTTTTTACTCTTCTTTATAGCACATTGTTATTATAAATGTTAATGCTCATCATTGTTCTTCTTCACATCATAGTGCCCAGGCTGAGCAAAACTAACATAATCCTAACACTTTTGATGTTACAAACTAAAATTATCCATGCAGCACCATGGGAATATTTGTAATATGAAAGATGTGGAACAGGGACTTTGTGACAAGTACATGGAGGAGAGAAGAGGAAGCTAGATGGCTTGAACATGAGTGGTTTTGCAAGTAAGAGATGCTGTAATGGGACAAGAAATACAAAATAAAATTATGCCAACAGAATTTGGTTTCACTATTATTTAGGATTTCTGTCACTGAAAGAGACATTTTCAAGTCTGTGGCTGCTGATGCTCCTGCACAATTGATGCCCAAGTCATACATAATGTATTATACAACACAGTATATTAACTCAGCTTCAAAGTGTTAATATGTCATCAAACTTAATTCAGATATCACAGATTATGCAAAGGAGATAGAGATGTGGAGACACACTCTTGTTTTTCAGAAGTGTCAGCCAGACAGCTTTGTGTCCCCCAGTCCAGGAGGACATAGCAGCAGATTGCCCTAAACCTCTTTCACAGAATGAAGGCTGGATGTCGCTTCACCCCAGTATTTTTGGCAAAGAAATGCCGTACTGAGGGCAAAACCGCATTTGAAAAAAAGCAGAAGCCTTTGAATACGAGACAATAGCCCAGGCTTTGCAGTGCCACAGCTACATTTTATATCGCTGATGTGAAAATTGTGTAATATAAGCACAGAAGACTTTCTCATTTTCTTTATCTACAATAAAACAAAGTCCTAGCTTTTGTGCTGCGTGGGTGAAGAATCCAGCTATACTCTCTGAATGTCTGTGAATAGATGGCAGCGATGGAGACCAACTGTTTCCTTGATCAGCAGCTGGAGTAAAGACAGCAAACCTTTGGCCCCATGAGCTCAGCTGGGAATGGGGTTGCATGGAGACTTGTGTCTCTGTCAGCTGGGAATAAGGCCCACAACAATCCACAGTACTTAAAATGGAGGTAGAGACCTTCTCCCACTTCCACACACGCTGTTTTTGCAAGTCTATCACTCACTGCTCTCTCCCTAAGCAATGCCATGCTTCATATAAGCTGCTACTAAAGAGACCATAAACAATATCTACCAAAACTACAGTGGAAGCAACAGAGGGAAAGCATCTACAGGAGCTTTGGCTCATGGTGTGAAGTTTTCCAAATACCCTGACACAGGTAGATCTGAGACTACCATATCATTCTTTTCATTAACTTGGTCCCTAATGCTTTTAAAACCAGGTTGGAAGAGATATGTCTAATTGTCTCTGCATGTAAATTTATCTGGAGAAAAGGGAAAACAGAGGACAATTTTCTGCCTATAGAGAGAAAATAAGTAGATAATATTAAGCATTGAAATATTAAAATACTATGGACACATATTAAATATTTAATATAAAGTGCCCACTAGCATCTGTAATCTTATAGGGTGTTTAACCTCGCGTAAATCAGCCAAGGCTTTTATAGAATGTAATTAGAAAATACTCTTACAAAAACAAAAACTACAAAAAAACCCCCTAAACAACAACAAAAGAAAAAACCAAACCAACCAAACGGAAACGAAAACCTACCAAAACAAACCAAACCAACCAACCAAATGAATCCAAAACCAACAAACCAAACACAAAACCATCCTAACTCTTGCAACTTTGAGGAATGTACTTTTAGTAAATGAACTTGGTGGGTTTAAGCCTTCATGATTATCTAGGTTATGGCTTTCTTTGTATTGTTTGTACTAAACCAAGAGGAAAAAGGGATGCTTTCATTATTCAGTCTTAATGAACACATAAGAACAGACTCAATTTAAACTAGCTAGACAATCTAGTGTATTTGGAGACAAAGAAAAATAAACTAGGAAAACAGATGAAATCCAAGATTTCCTGGGTGAAAAACCAGCTAGCAGGATTGATCACAGCCCTGTACACTAATTGAGGCAGGAGATATCTCTCCTCAGTGATCACTTTGGGGAGTATGGGAAGAACAAAACAAAGCAAGAAGGTGCTGCCTACATGAGAGAGTCCCCACACACAGCAGAGAAATCTTGCTGTCATGTAAAAATACTGAGAAGTAACAAGGAGTTGTATTCTGTATCCTTTCACAATCTACTAAAAAAGTTCCTTCTGCAAGATCAACATCTGATGCTACCAATCCTCCAAAATAACATTTCCTTGAACAAAGTCTCAAGAAAACACCATTTGTGGCAGCTGACAGACAATTTGGGAGGCTGTTAAGCCATCCTGTGACACATACAGACGACCAATGTAGAGTCAAACATTTTTTTAAATGACGAAACACTAAAATGCATCACCATATCATATATTTCACCATCAGCCTCTCCCTCAGCCACTTCCAGGGGCATCCAGATCCAGCGTGCACTCACCAACTTAACTTTCATCCTGTTCCTCGGTGGCAGGAGCTCCAGATTTTCCTCATCTCCCCTTGGCCAAGTTAGAGCATCCTGATCTCTCTCAGGTGCTACTCATGAGGGCTCACTTCCTACTTTCTCCTCTAATGGCAATCTTGCTCCAGAGCTTATCCCAAATATGGCTGTGAAGGCTTAGTTTTCCCATCCTCTGTTTTCTGCAATTAAACTTAGGATATAATAGAAGACTTAGGGTATATAATTAAGGCTTAGGTTGTAATAAAAGGGACGCTCTTTTGTATAAATTCTCTGCCTTACTGTGGCTGCTTTAAATTTGTATTTCTATCATTCTCTAATTAGTATCTCTTCTGTCTTTAGGCTGGCTTTTCCTGTTTATAAGGCTGTGGTAAAACATGATAAATCATTTAACCTAGAAAAAGGGATCACACCAACAGCTTACTAAGGCTACAATTATCAGCTTCCTCTCGGTATTACCTAGAGAATAAAGATGACAACAATTCTAACAGAAAATAGGTATGAGAAAGGGGTTACAGGAATGATTTAAACTCTTCTTCCTACATAGACAGCACAACTTCTGGGACTTACAGTAAATAAAACTATCTCTGTGAAGCTAATTAATTCAGGTGTGGCAGCAGGCTGAGGAGTCTAGAAGGTGGTTCACCTGGAATCACTTCAGGGATTCACCCACTACCAAACAACATGAACATATTTTCCCCATCTCTCATCCTTGTTTCAGCAAGCATTTCTAACATTCAGGGAAAGCAAAAGCACAGGATCCAACACAGCAGGCTCACCAGGACCAAGAGCAATATATTAAAATATATACATAAAAGACAGAAGAGTGTGGTAATGAGGAAAACACAGGCATCATTTCCATCCAGTTCCTCTAGCCCATCCATTTCCCCACAACCTTTTCCTCGTTGCTTTGTGACAGCTCTTCAGGTTCTGCAGTCTCTGTTCTGGTTTACTCTATGGAGTGCTTGGTTCCATCTGCCTGTCAGCATGTTGCTGTGTCCTTGCACTCGGAACACAAACCCAGGGAAAACCTCAGAAACTGAAAAAGCAATGTTGTGAAACAAATCACCCATCAACTTTAAAATGGGGCACTGCAAAAGACTAATTCCTTCTTCACCCTTTGTTTCGATCCCACAACTGTTGTGCTCAGCACACTCTTCAAAGAAGTAAAGAGAATCACTGCCAAACACACACAGACTCTCTTTTTCCATCTAAAAAGCACACTTTTTTTCAAAATCTGTCCTCTTCTGCACTAAAGTGTGTGAAGCTATCTACATCCTGAAATGGGCTTTAGCTTCCAGATAACCCGAACCTCCCACTTTATGATAAGTCAAACTATGCATTAAGCACTGCTCGGTATAACCAGTCACAATAGAGCTCTGACAGCTGTTCAAAACAGATTACACAACAAATCACCATTGACTTCATCTTTGCAAGATGGCTCTCAGTTCTCTGGGGCCGATCCATGCAGTAAAGAACTAATATGCATCTTTGATCCTGCACCCCATCTTCTGCCAGCAAATCCACTTCGAAGTTATGGCTAACATTCCAACTCCTGAGCAGCTTTAGTCTGTATTAATTAATTTAAAAAAGAAAAAAAAAAAAGGAAGGGAAAAAAAGGTATCTGTGTGCCTTAGGGTGACATTCACCCTGATCCCACTGACAGCTTTCCTTATGGCTTTGAAATCTATTACCTTCTGCAAGAATAGGAACTTTGTGGCGACCTTCAAAAGGAAGCTTCTACCTTCAACACAGGACCTGCAGTTGCTTTAGTGGCAGATCAAGGTCTCCACGTGGTACAGAACAGCAATTACCCCGTGAATATAACAAATATGCCAGAAAGCACGTAGGAAGAAAAGTATATGCAAAGTCAGAAACAGCTAGTCAAAACTCATCCCAGAAACTCTTTTCTGAGCAACAGTTCCTGGGAGAGGAGAGGAGAGAATGAAAACAAGTCTGGCTGCACATCTTGCAGCTGCTGAAGTCTGAAGACACTTATACCAAACACAGTAATTTACTCAAAGGGGCTGAGTTCTTCACTTTGTACAATGACTGGATGCACAAGGAATGGAAAATTCCTGCAAAGAATTCCTTCTCCTGGGTCAACTGGACCTAAAAGCGTTTAAGAGAAATTGGATGCCTGCTCTAAGGAAAGCCATTAGTGCAAAAGCACTGCCAAAATGTAGACTTAGGAGAGCTTCGACCCCATTTACAGTTGCTAGACCAGAACGCTGGACGTGGACTGCTTTGCAAACCTGCCAGAAGAAGAATCACCCCTTTAGCTATGAACAGACCCTAAACACCACACAGTCAACAAAACAGATGCCAAAACCATGCCAAAAATTTCCCAGAACTTCTTATTTTTCAGAAGAGGGGAAGATTGAGACCAGGTCAAACCTGAGCATGTCTTCCATTCATTCAATATAAATACACTTACCTGTCAGACTTACTTTCTGTCTGAGCTACAGTACCAGTTGTGTGTTTACACCTCACAGTACATATCTGTGCAGGAGGGATGGGTGGATCACTATGGCAGCCTTCTCCCTCTGCCCATCATCCTTTCCAAAACACAGTAAATGGCTGTCAGGTCAGTTCTGAAAGTTGGTGAATAATTACACAGACTAATTATTAGCTTTTCGTCTTAATAATTAGCATTTCAAAAGTATTTTATTAATCAGTCTTGTTACAGGTAGGGACCATTGTAAGCTTTGGATTTTTTTTTTTTGTATAATTTTGGAGTCTTTTTCATTATTAAATCACCATTGAGGTTTCCAGAGCTGCTGTTATATAGCTTGTAATAGCTTGACACCCTCCACCCTGCTTTCAATTTCAATTCACTATCTAGGTGAATCACTATCTAAAATTATCAGTATACTCTCCAGATATCACTATCTAGAATAATCAGGCTTTTAATGCTTAGCAGATACAGTAATAACATACCTAATTTTTAACTTTCATGATTGGGTTCCTCTGGGACAGAGTAGAAGGAAGATTGATGTATTATTAATATTATAAATAATTAAAATTAATGAAATGCACCAAAAGTGGAAATTGTGAACCAAAGGAATAACTAGCACACCAGTCTCAATGTAAACTATTGAATCTGTGTCTACACGATACCAGTCTGTACTCCTTTACGCCCCTGCAAAGCATGCATAAAACCTTGCTAGAACAAAATGATATAATTTCCCACTCATTTTCCACACATGGAAGTATCTACAGAAGGTGCAAGGCAGGGGAGAGAGTGGTCAGTCAGTCGTGTTTTAATTTATAGCTATTTTTGCCTAAGCCCTGAATGGCCTGCCAATTATGAATAGTACCAGCTGGGCTGTCAGGAGAGCAGGCTAAGAAGGACACACAGAAAAAGAAAATTATCATAATGTAAAAATAAAGAACAGGAGAAAGGTTTGGAGCAGGGGAGACCTGATGGGGAGCCCAGCTCTGGTTTTAAAATGCCTTACTATAGTCCTATCTTCCCCAACCACCCCAAATAAAA
>JAYRBT010000001.1:11062167-11136161 GCA_036023395.1 Myiotriccus ornatus
AGACCTGATGGGGAGCCCAGCTCTGGTTTTAAAATGCCTTACTATAGTCCTATCTTCCCCAACCACCCCAAATAAAAATTATTATCATCATCATCATTATCTGGAGACAGGCCTATAACACATCCTTGACTTCTCAGGGCATAATCCAGATAGCTACTATGTATAAAACCTACGAATTTTCTGTGCTTAAATAAGCAGCAAAAATAAGAACTGCATATGGTGATGAGGAGGAGAATCTTCTGAAGGGTCTTCCTTTCATTGTTCAAATAACTAATAAAAACTCACTAGTTTCTTTTTTTAACACAATCATTTTACATGAGTTTTAAATGAAATAAAAAAAAAAATTAAGATTTTCAGGAACATGACAGCTCTTCTATTTTAAGGTCTTTCCCCAGTCTCTGTCACAGGAAGAATATAAAAAACAATTCCTCTAAACAAAACCTGATGAATGCCCACCAACAGAGTCATGTCTTGAGCATCTATTTAGGGAACAAAGAATAAACACAGGCATTAAAAGACAAAGATTTTATTCCTTTGCTGTTAGGATATCAGTGCTGGACCACGCTGGTGTATATATAGAAATGTGTCATTTGGCAAAGCAGTAGTTTTGGAAGCTGATCTGCTTTTCATGACTGCTCTTCTCTGTGAAAAAATTAAGAGATTTACTCCATACTTTATTGTAATCTGCTTATTTGTGGATGCAGATCAGTTTAAAAACAAGAAGTATATTTATACTCATGCACTTCACTGTATATCAGCATCGTACAGACAAATTCTACAGTATCCTCCCCTCTGCTCCTTTCCATAGCCTTGTAGGAGAGACAAGGCAGACAAGTCAGTACGAAATGCCAGCAGGCCATAACTCCTCTCCTACAGACAAGCGACAATTAATCACATTCACCAGCTAGGCAGGTAGCTCTTGTCCTTTAACACTGAAGGAAACATAAAGCTCCTTTCTCTGAGCACTGATTGTCCAGTTGATATTGGAGCTCTCGGAAGCAGCTCCTGAGCTGCCGAGATACTTAAAAACAAGGTAAACCAAAGCCTAAATGTGTCAGTCTTCTGCTACTTTATTAATCCTTGTTTTTCAAGAGAGCAATGAAAGAACAACCAGCTGCTGGAGTGGAATATTTATCACCATTTATCCCTGCAAGTTTATAAGTTGCTCCTGCTGTGCCAGGATTCAAGGTCCTTGGTGCTCATTCAGGCTCTGACCACAGCACCCCTGCTCAAAGGGGAGCCACGCAGGTCTGTGGGAATGCAGCACCAGGGATGAAGAGGCATCACCCCTCCCTTGGAATAAGAAGGAAGAGAACAAGCCACAATACTATCAAATATGTCTACTGTGGGACTAAGAAGGAAAGGATTATTGCTTTTTGGGGGGTTTTGCTCTCAAGCAGCTAACCTTTCTGTTTTAGCTTCCTCCGTGTAAGCGTAACTCATTGATTAATTCTGACAATTACATAATGCTTTTGAAGTGCAAAGAGAGACCAAAGAGCATATCCAAAATCTGGGACAGCCATAGCTCATCTGTTTCTTATGGTTCCCTAGCATAGGTTTTATTTCCAAGTGAGTCAGTCACATTTCAGTGAGTGTAACGGAGTTATTTTTGTAACCCTTCCAAAAACCCTTCGACTAAGACCTGATGATATACTGACCCCTTGGAGGGGGAAGGGATGACAGATATAATTTCAGGAGGCCACACAGAAATGTTAGGATTATCTGTGGAGTCTCTCCTTCAGTCACTTAGCAGAAATCAAGCACTCAGAAACCCACCTCACTGGAAAAAAAAAAGGGGGGGGGGTGTCTTATTTTATCTGCTGAAGATTATTTAACCCAGAATTGCTAAATAAAAAGCTTTTCATGTTGCAACTTGATCCCCAAGTTAAGGGAGCCCCTTGTTGGCTTCGCTAACACAAATGTAATCTCAGTGAAACAAGAAAACTGCAGTAAGGACACGTGAAATGAGAAGTCTTGTTTGTTGTAGAAGTATCCTCATCTCACTTTCACACAGGCTCCCACCTCCTGTCGGCCCAAAAGCTGACGAAATGAACATTTCGAGCATGTAAGCCAAAGTGTAGGCAGAAATTGGTGATGATCAGGGCATGTCAATAATGTCACACAGCTGGAACTCTGCCCGGTACATGGAGAACAGCTGCTCTCCCAGTGACTAATCACACAGGAGGAGGCAGATCATAAAATTCTCCGTTTTCAGAGAAGAGGACACTGCTTCTCCCGATGCCACCTCCAGTAATTAGTTTCTCCTCTCCCTTCCAGTTTCATGTTGTAACAGTCTAGCCACAATGTGTGCAGTGACATCTCAAACGTGTAAGTGTGAACTTCAAGTGTGCGAGTGTTTCGCCTTCAACAAATTGTCTGACAGCAGTGCTGTACCCCAGATGTGGAGGGATTCAGTGATCAGTGAATTAACTTCAGAAATTTTGGAAAAAAAAAAAAAGGCAATTTATTATTTTAAAGCAAAAAAGTTAAATATTCTTCCTACTACTGTTCAGTTACAGATAGAATATAGAGACGTTCTGGAGTTCTAATACATCCATCTCAAAGTTCACCCCTTTGTCCATTGAAATAATCACTTCAGTAAAGGACTCAAAAAAGCCTAGAGTGAAAGAGGTGGTAGATACATTAGAAATCAAGTCACAAGGTGCATCAGTTTGGATGTACCTCACCTGTGTACCACAAGGACTGTAAGGAAATAAAAAATGAAAAAAATAAGAATAAAATGCAGGGAATTGTTTTTATTTAATTTTAAAAAACTGAGTTTGCCCATATAAATGTAATATTATTTCCCAGATGCTTAAAGATAATAGTAGGCAGGATAACATCCAGAAAGCAAAACAGAATATTGCTTTCATCATCTCAAAAGTGTTTGAAAGCCCAGCCCATGCCAGGACAAAATGGTTGGTGTTTGCCTCTAACCATTACAGTCATCCTATTTTTGAGGATCACAGTGATAAACAATTCCCTGAAGTATACTGTAATTCTGCAGCACTGATGAGCCCAATATCAATGCCTGTGTTAAGGGCAAGTTCAAAGACTCTTCAGTGTTTGCTTGATAAGCTTCTCAGAGAGGTCATTAACTAGGACAGTTCGTGTACTGCACTCTTCATGAAAATTTTCTGTATTTTTTGTTTTTCTCATCACGCTTTCAATTTTAGAGAACCTTCCCCAGATGCCTAGGAACATCTAAAGGGAAAGGCACACATGCAGCAGTAGTCAGTACTCACATACTGTAGCCTGTATGTCTGAAGCATGTTTGTGGGTAAGGACTATTAGCACACATAAGACCAGGAAGGGTTTTAACTGGCTGAAGACAGGAGTGCAGTGGAAAACATTTGCAAGGCTTAGGTCCAGTAGGAAAGTTATTCCAGGAAATGCTTAGGGTAGCTTCTGGTAGTACTCATCTCCAGTACTCAAGCAATAGGAGTAAACAAAACAAACAAGATGAGAACCTGGGTGGTACCTCATCCTCCAGAGTTAAATGCTGCTGTTTAAATTTCTAAAATCATGGATGTTTTAGTGGTGCTGTCTTGGCCCTGCACATGGCAGGGTAGTGGAGGTGACCAGTCTCAGAGCCCTGGATGCAATGCTGCACAGAACACTCATCAGGACAGCTCTGATTGTCACAGTCAACTGGAGTTAACTGTTCTTCAGCCAACTCCTTCCAGCAAGCAATCCAGAGTCTGAAAGAGTTCCAGAGGAGCCACTCACTGATACAGGAATGCTGCTCTACCACACCAGCATTTTTCACTTACTGGAGAAGCAAGACAGAAGCAGCTTTTCTGTTGTGACCTCCACCCTCTCAGTTGCCACCATCAATGAACTATTACCAAAAACCTACTCCAGCAAAAAGTTTCCACTGTATCCGTGCATGTGTCTGCTGGTTAGACAGCACTTGTCCCTCTAGCCCTGAGCAAGACAGGCCTGCCCAAGTCCCTCATGCAGACATAGCTCCACAGGTCTGAACTAAGGGCAGCTTTGCAGTGGATCAGCTGCTGTCTGATGCAAGGCCCAAAGGCTCCAGCGAACATCTTTAAGCAGCTCTAAGACCCAGAAGCAACCAGAGTTGCCCCAGGCCATCACAAGTATTGGACACAGACTATTCACCGTGACAAGTCTGAGAGTACCCGGGTGTCTCTGAAGGGTTGTTGGCTGTTCCCCAGCCCTGTAGAGCAGAGACAGCAGCATGATCCAGAGGTGCCATGAGTCAGAACCACCAGGAGAAGCAGCTACCTGAGCGGGTGCTCTAAACACAAAAGACAAAAATTAAACCCTGAAAATTCTCAGTGCCAGTTTTTCGGTTTGATAGCAGAAATTAATTCAGGCAGGATTAATTCAAGCTGACAAAACCAGCAGGATAGCGTTAAAGAGATATGAAGAAAAAGAAGGAGAAACCCCAGCCCTTCCAGCCACAGCTGGCAGGCAGCTTCCTCCTCCCTGGCAGTGCAGGGGGGAGAGAGGGGCTGTGGAGGTGGGAGAAGCCCATGACACTCTGAAGGGGCTCCTGCCACTGCCTGTGCCTTGCTGTAGAAATTTCAGCTTTAGGAGTCCTGTCAGGACACACACAGAGCTTCAGTCCCAGAGGAAGGACTTGGTATAACTCTCTTTTTCTTTTGTTCTTCAACAGCTGCTTTTAGGCTGTGTGCTCTTTCCCCAAGTCTAACTTCTGAGCAACCACAGGGAGCAAATGCAGCAGATCTCACATACAAATATCTTTCATCCCAGAAGATCCTGCTTGGGTAATGTCATCAAGTGGCTTACGTTTTGGCATGAAAGCTTTACCCTCCTAGCACTTGAGCACAGATGTATAGGTAGGTGCCCAACTGCAGCTGGGGAGATATGTAGGGGGAATATACAGATATATACATAAGGGGGAAGAAATTATTTATTGTGAGGGTGGTGAGGCACTGGAACAGGTCGCCCAGAGAAGCTGTGGATGCCCCATCCCTGCAAGTGTTGAAGATGGGGCCCTGAGCAATCTAGTCTAGTGGAAGGTGTCCCTGCCCATGGGACTCGTAGCTTCTGAAAAGGGTCATCATCTTCCCCATGCATAGGCTTTTTGTTGTTTTGTTTTGTTTTGTTTTAAACTGATCTTTGCAGTGCCATCTCCACTTTAAAAAACCTGCTCAAGTGTATAAACAACCTACAGGTACTCTCGGCAATCTGTTTACCTTAGGTGATCATTTAGTACTCTAGGAGTTTAGGTTACATGTGGATATAAAACAGTGATGTCAGTCTCTCTCATTTATTCAAATATCCCCAGTTCTGTGAACCTCAGACGTTCCCTTACAGAAAGAGAAATGAAAACAAAGGGGGAAAAGGAGGACAAAGGAAAACCATCGTGTATACACACTTCTCTTTAGACTTCCCAACACATACTCCTCAGAGAGGGACTGACCAAGCCTGGATACTGGAATAGCCAAGCATTCATACATATGTATTTATTTATAATTAGAGATCTCTACAAGTCATTAGAAAATATAGATCCAAAGGAACAAGACATCTGCCCAGGAAGGCAGCATTTTGGCCACATTTTCAGCTGTGGAATATTATTTAATTCACAAAATTTCAACTGTATGTATATTTTGAGGTTTCAAATGGAATACTACATTTCCCTTTTCTAGAGTGATATCAATGACAAAATTTTAACGTTTTGAAAAAAATATGTACTCAAAACCGAAACACAGCAAATCAACTTCCCTGAATTTTACTGATGGTTGGAAGAGAAGGATCAAGAGGGGACACAGCACCGGTTTTTATTTTTTCCCTAGCCTTTCAGCTAATTCTATAAAAGAAACATTTTTTGAAATCTCCACAACTCTTACACAATAGGGAAGAAAAAGAGCACAACGAAATCAATCACCCTCCAGCTGATACTATTGCAGAATAAAATCCATTCTGAGATATCCTAGAAGCAGGACAACACTTCTGAGTTGCAGCAAATCAAATCTGGCGATAAAAGGGCTGCTCTTGCTTCTTCCCTCCATGACAAACGGAGGTACAGGTTATCTACTCCAGCAAACAGTCGAAGGAGCTTGAATTAAGCAAGTCAGTTTTTATTATCAGTCCACCTTCCTGAGGAGGCCACTTTACACAGCTGCCTGTACAGGTGCTTCTATCCATTTGTCTATCTTGCAAAAAAACTTCCAAGTTTTCCAGGGCGATTTCAATGAGGTTTTGACAGAACGGTGACAGTCATAAAAATACTGTGCCTGATCCAGTTTTGGACATGGATGGATGGCAGGGCAGAAGAAAGATAATGCTTCTGCTGAGCAAAATTTGCCAGACACAAGAAAATGCACATATTTAGCACAAACCTATAGGAAATTAGACTTCATAACTTTTACTCATTGTGGCACTACTTTTTTTTTCCTATACTGGTGAGATACCGAAAGATTACAAAACCCCAGGCAAGCAGAGAGATGCATTTGCAATGTATCAGCACTATTTTTTTTTAATATAAAATACCAAGTTTGGAATAATAAAGTAACTGGGTAGATACAATGTTTTAAGAAATCTGCAATGAAAACACATACACCTGATGAAATCAGAGAAGGGTCCAACAACAAAATCTCTACTTGGATTTTATGCCTTCCAGGGACTCTACGTATGTTTTTATCAGGGATTTGATAAAGAACAATCCTTGGCATACATATAGGATGTCAGAGGGAATGATTGTGGAATGTATGTCAAAATGATGACAGTAGTCACATCTCTGGCAGGTGTCACTTGTCATTTACCAACACCTTTGCTGTCCAAATTTTTATCCTGAGTGAAGATTTTGGTGCGTACAATGGAAACCATGTCTCTTGTTAGGTCTTTAGCCTCCAGGTTAATGCTACTCTACTAGGTCTCTGAATATATTGTAAGTAGGAAAAAAATGAGCAGAGGTAAATGCATTTTTAGTTTGCATTTCAACAAAAGAATACCATTTCTCAACAAGATTGTGAATACTGGGTTACAAATTGTTACAGAAGGTCAGATTTCATTTTATTCCCTCTGCAGGTTACTGGGTAAAGAAAAATATTTGATTTTTGTATTCTAACAATAATTATATTTTGTCTGCTGAAAAAAACCCAAGCTATTTTAGCTAAAGATGAGGTTATCTAACCACCCTTTATTTAGGGCAATCAGCCATCACAAAACAATTCCTGGGAGTAAACACCGTAGTTAGAGACATGCAAACAAATGCTAGAATTATAAATGTTAGTACCACACATGAAAGAAAAAGAAATCAAAGGGATTACTACATGAAGCAAATCTGTATTATGCCTCCCACTGAGTCATAATATTTTCCATGTACTCTGCTTTGGGGGGTTGATGTTTGTTTGTATGTTTTTGTTGGTTGGGTTTGTTTGTTTTTCTTAAGCAAAACCACACGTTCCAACAGGGTAAATCAGGTAAAACCATTTTTTTTGTTTCATTTTGGAAAGGGCATACATTTCTGTGTCTACATCTCTTCCAGTATATCAGTGTAACAATTCTCTCAACACAGAGCTCAGGAAGACTTAATAGAATTTAATATTGAGCAAAAACAACCAACAAAAACAAGTGCCACGCTCATTTTAAGATTTTGCCCAATGGTTTAAATTCAGAAAAATTAAGCAAACCAGCAAACAACATCAGTCACATAAAATCAAGTACAACTTTCCTATTAATTTCTGACAAGGTTGCCTTTATGCAAATAGTCAATCAAAGCCTTAGGTTTTGAGAATGGGCATTAATCTGCTATGGGCAATAAAGCTACGCTGGTCTGCACCAGTATTTGATTTGGCCAAACATTCAGAAGAGACAATTACTACTTCAAAACAGGAGGTCTCTTTGCTGGAAGGAAGGGACTTTGTTGAAAAGTTACTAGCTGGGCAGCATGTCAGTTCTAAGTTTTATGCTGAATCAGCCTCAGGGAAGATTCAAATATAACCTGAATTAAATAGTTTATTCTACCATCCTAAAAACATAAAGAGAGGAATTAATTACATAGGGACAGATCTTGAACCCATTAGCTGCTAGGGATATCCTGCATATCAAAGATTAGACCTCAATACATAAAATATCTTTAATATCATTAAAGCTTAGAGTCATTTCAGCTACTGGTAAAAGTTGTGGGTTGTGGGGTTTTTTTGTGTGTGTTTTTTGTTTGTTTTTTTTGTTTAAAAAAAGGATTCTCTGAGAAATGTAAATGGATTTGCTTTCTGAAAGACTGGTGTGAACCTACAGGTAATCAATCAGCTCAGTTGCTACAAGTGCACTGTCAGAAGTGTAAGAGTAAATTTACTATGGAAAGGTACTGAGAAAAAGCCATGACAATGACACGCAGAAACATGACAAGTTCTTTTCCCCACCTTCGGTCTCCATCAATTAAAACCACAATTCATGAACAACATCAATAACCAAGTAACACTCCTGAAAATTTAGCAGTAAAGTGGAACACAAAGTGGATGCTGTAAAATGAAAGGCAGCAGAGTACAGAATTCCCCTGCAGCCAGGCATAGCAGCCCCATAAAAGCTACAGAGCACCAGAGACTGCACTGCTGTAATTCACTTGTCCCTCCCTTTCTTTTTATACTGCCCCAGACAAAGTGACACTGTAAGTTATAGAGCAGACAGAGCAGAGCCAGTGTTTGAGGTGTGGTAGCAGGTTCTTTGCTAAGGTGGTCCTGCTTTGCCTGATGTAACATTGCAGGGCCCCAGAGATGGGACCAATTTCAAAGCAGTACATACGTAAAAATAAAGGTATCCTGGATGAGATCAGACTATCCCTCAGTGTACCCAAACTTGCTTCCATCCACCTGGAATATGAGGAACTGTAACCTAAATTGGTGCAAGCTGTGCATCAGGCATACATGTGAGAAATGTGTGTTTCTGGGCATGGGATAATCTATTTTATTATATGTTCTTATTTTCTCCAGTTTCTTCTTTCCACATCTGTTCTTCTTGGCTCTCTGTGTACAACAGCTGCATATAGGGGAAACTCATTTCAAACAAAGGAAAAGTATTCCTTGCTTTTCTCATAAATCACTCTTCAGATGGTATATAAGTCCAGAAATTCAGATCATTAGGCCAAAATATCAGCTATTTTTTTCTTAACAAAACAAAACAGCATTATTTCCCCAGTGATATGCCCCCTATTATTTCCCTAGTGATATCCCCCCTCTACCTAGAAAAGCAACTAGATAAGTGTGTTTAGAAACCCAATTGTTTAGCTCTACTTCTGTCACAGGAATTAGTGTCCAACCTTTTATACAGCTCATGCACGTTTATCATGCCCTATCATTACACCTGTATGGACTGGAAGGAAGCTGAACAAACAATAGAAATTATGGTCTTTAAACAAAAGGAATGGAAATATGTTGTGGTCCATAGAGAGGATGGCAGGATCCATGTTCTTTCCCTGAAGAAGGATAAAGATATTGACCCCAGAGCAATTTCAGCCAGCAGATGCTGTTGCTCCTCAAAAGGCAATTCTCCAGCACAGAGAGCAAACATGACAGGAGCATGTCACCATCAACACAGAAGAGCTGACGGAGCATCAGTTCCTCTGATTCACAACCCTGTGTACTCCTCATTTCTAAACACCAAAGCCTTCATTCCAGCCGTGTTACTGCTCATCTTTAAGGAATAATGCAGCAAGGTTTTAATGATAAAGCATAGTACGCACACTCTACATCTGCCATATAATTAATAATTCTGTAACAGGAACCAAATAATGTATAGCTCATATTTTCTTGCTTAACCTTTTCATATTTATACAACAAAGTGAAGATACTGCTAAAGTCTTACACAAGAAGTTTCTCCTGTTCATTACACATACACGAGATAGTTAACAAAGAACGAAGAATGTGAAATTAAAACCAGTAAACCCTGTGCCAAATGTTACGGATTCCGTAAGTTTAACACCCTTTCCATAATCTTGCATAAAAATCACAGTGCAGCTTCACACCCAATTCATTAATTGCCCCTTTTTCATTAAACACCAGGAAGCCTGCAGGCCTTTTGTTTGTTTGTTTTTAATTCAAAGGCTGATGAGGCATCTGAGGTGGTGTGCACTATCTACTTTTTCCATTTGATACAGTTTGACTATTTTTTTTTTTTTGAGGGAATGAGTGGTGTTCTTCGAGTTTACATGTAATAAAACATGGCTAGTACTCGTTAGACAAGTAAAGCCAAGTATTTGTTTTTAAAAGACAGTACTGACCAGAGTATTTTCTGCATAAAGTGACTCCTGCATATGGTAACAAAGAAGCAACAGCACAGTATGGATGTACATGCCTGACATGCAGATTTTCAAACTGAGTGTATACATTAGAAAGCCATGTACAATGAGCATCAGCATGAGTATCACAGTCTGTCTGAAGAGCACAATTTTAGGCAGCCCCTATAAGTGCATGCTCAGTATAGTGCTTTTCTAATCCTGCTGTAACTCTACGCCATGCTTTACTATAAAACACTGCATTGGTGGTCTCTAATTTCCCAAGATGCTAAAAACCGTTTGCAAACAGGTCTGCTGGCTCCATTCAAACAAACAAACAAACAAAATATAATGCCAAACAGTTCACATCTTTGGTAACATTAAGACAGACCCATGGGAGGTCTTAATTAATGCCAAATACCAATGGCCTTTAAACAGCACAAATTTCCAAAGGCAACCACAAAAGCAAACAAATCACATTAAAATAAATAAATAAATAAATAAAAACCAAACCCAAAACTTTCTTGGCAGTGGCACTGCAGATGGGCTGGACAGGAGAAAAGGAGAGAGGTTTCTGCTCTGCCATTTGCCTAACCTTTATTCCCTCTTGCCAGCCTATGTCTTTGCCTTTCAGTATGCTTAATGCAACATTTTTCAGCTGCTCAAGGAGAAACTTCCCTCCCCAAATAGCACGCACCAACAGTAGCTGGGACATTCTGGGAACCAGCAGCTGGGGAGATCAGTGTTGGCAGGCTGAGCTGAAATGCTGAGGCATCTCTCATCACAACTGCACAGAGCCAGATTCCAGGGCTGTTAATCAAGCACAACTCAATGGGAGCTTTGCCCAATTAAGTAACAGAGTTTGGCTCATTCTAGGGAAGGATTGTACCACAACAGCAGAAGCCCTTCAGTGGGTAAGACTGAGGTTAACGCTCTCCTTTACTGTACTGGGAAACTCCCTTCCTATATCTTCTCCTCTAGAGTCCCTCTGAAGAGAAGACTTTAAAGGCAGACTCTGAGGTGATGCCAAGAAAAGCAGGGATGAAGTCAAAAGGAACAGGAGCATCTGTTTTTCAGCTCTCCTTGTCTCAGTTTTACCACCTGCCCCACTTGCACCATGAAAATCCCCCTTCTCTCCAGATAATTAAAAAACAACAGCATTTATGTCCACACTGAAGCATAACTCTGGTGTACCCAGGTATACTCCAAACCCCTGTGTACCCTCCCAGTCACATGCAGATTGGATCAGTTTGTGTTTCCCCTACTGAGATCTTTCTCTTTCCCTCTGAGGAGGCTCTCACTGAGATAAGCTGATCTGCTGAAGGGCTGATGTGTCTGTTTTTGCTAAAATCCAATCCCTAACACTTTGCAGGATACAGAAACTTAGTTAAGGGAGGGAAGAATTTTCTTACTGAAGAAATGAAAATATTAAAAAAAAAAAAAACCTTAAAAAAATATTAATCTATCCTGCTAAGTGGCTGAGGTGTTCAGGCAGCATCCCAAACTCCACAGAACATCGTGAGAAAGTATCCCAGTCTGGAAAATGCATACTTCAGAAAGAAGTGCTAGCCATGCCATTCTTGCTCCAATCTCACATTACCCTCTTGGATATTTGATTATTGAAAAGGTTATTTTCTCTCAAGAACATGAAGATCTGATCCTGCAAAACAAGACAGAAGGAGGTGTAAGAATTAGGCCAGGCTCAGTGTCATGGTTTAGGAATGGTATTCACCAAGTGGTATAGAATAGCCTCAAGGTCCTGGCCATGCCCTTCCTGGCTACTGCAAAAATGAACCCTGTTCTAGTCAGAACCAGGACACTCGATGAGAAGGAAAGCCAGTAGTTCTCACCAAAATAATGTTTTTCTTGAGTTGTCTACCACTAGCCAATGAGGATTTAAGACCTACAAACCTTTATGATGAACTTCACCTTGCAGCAAAAGTTATTTAAAATGGGCTTCCAATACCAGTTTTGTAGTAACGTCTGATTGCAGAAGGATTCTCAAGCTCTGGATTATTCGTATTATTGAGAGAAAATGTTTCTTCTCCCCTCTCCCCTTAACTAAGAAAGCTGAATAGCTAGATATACATTTAAATCTCTTTTCTATCTGCACTGATTTTCAGAAATGAGTGCTGTGATGATTTACATGTACACATTGCTAGTGGTCCCACTGAAACCAGCGAGATTAGTCTCGGAGTACAGAATTAAGCATGTGCATAAATCTTTGCGGGATCTCAGCCAAAGAGACTGTTTTATATTGGGAAACAATAAAGAGGCGCAGGCTTGTGGTGACTCGGTGAGCCAAACCCTGTCCTTGGAAACACATGGTAATTTCTCTTTGGGGATGTGGAGTGGAAACACCACCCCCCTGCAGCAGCACAGCCAGCCACGGGAAGAGAGGCAGAGAGAAGGGGAGAAGATCTGTGCCCCTCCACCTGCAGAGAGGAGAGTTACAGCTCAGGAAGAAGCTCACCAGTGGGAAGACAAGGAAGCACGCTGGTGTAATTAAGATGCATTCTGGCTTAACTTTCCAAAACATAATCCCCTCTGGTCTCTCCTTCTTGGTCCTCCATGGTTCTCATTGCTATGGGGGTCACACAACAGGAATGTATCTAGATAGGTTTGAGAAGCACGTGCAACTTTTTATAAAGAATAATGGATAGCCTACATTATTCATAACATAACTGATTTCATTTGCATTATGCTTTACTTTCCAGATTTTTAAACAAGGACATCCTAATAGGACTGTACAGGTATATTTCTTCAGCAATTCATGCTCTACACTAGAATTAGATGTCTTCCACCAAAACCATTATTAAAATTAGCACTACATATTGTTAGATGGTAGCCTAAAATGTCACGGTTAAAATATTGTCTACGACACTTACATCTTCTATTTCTCTAACACAGAGAATAAATATAAAATTTTAAATTATTGACAAGGACAAAAAAAAATTCTTAGGAAAAAAAGAAGCAGATTTAAAGGCTCTTTTTAATGTAGTGTTTGATGGTTGCTAAATGAAATTAAAAAAAAAAAAAGCCTTTAAATTACCTCAAACCATCTGTGAATCAGTAAAATGGAAGTGAAAAAAGCCCAAACAAACTAAACAGAATAGACAAGACAATGGAGAATGGCTTGGACTGGATAAGAGTTGATTCTCTCCCTTCAAATTCATAATCATGTTTTTCTTCCCCAGAGATATTCTTCATGTTCAGTCCCTTCACAACATTTCCTTTAGAAAAAAAAAGCCTTGCACATAAACACACTTGCATTTGTCACTGTTTACACTGGGAAGCAACTAATTCAGGTAACTAAATCTGTTTTAGAGACTATCACTGATAATCCACAGAGAAGAAAACACTGATTATAATTTTGAACCAAAATCTGACATGATCTTTTGCTCTTTTCATTGAGAAAAAACCCCACCACAATCCCCCCCCAAACCCCAAATCAAAGAACCCACCATGCTAACTGCAGATCCCCACATAAAGAGAAAGCAGAGCTGACTAGATTTTTCATTCTGGATACCTGAAAATCCTTTCTCTTCCCAGTATTAGTGTAGAATTTTCCTTGAGAAACAAATCAGAAGGGACTCTTCTTACTAGGCATTCTCACTCGCCCTTGTTGTCTTTCAAGAACTGCTGCTTTAAGACTGCCAAGTTGGGTTTTTTGTGGGTTTTGGTTGGAATTACTTTTTTTATTTCCTTGCATTCATAAGACAATATTAGATGTTGATTAAACCCAGTGCAGTCAATTGTAACTGGCCCATCAACGTCTCCACCACAGAATCAAGCCCTGAGACCCCGTTTTGTAGTGCTAAAGAAGAAAGAGAGGCTCCCTTAAAATCATCCAAGAAAAAAAAAAAAAAGAAAAAAGAAAAAAGAGCAAAAACGGGCATTCATGAAATGTTATTGTCCAAGATAGAATAGTAGAGGCCAGGGAGAACAAACAATATAAATAGAGAACATGTTTTTCCTTGCCTGCTTCACAATAGCTAAGATTCTTTAAAAAAAAAAGAATAGGTAGAAAGATAAGACATGCATGCCTGATACTGAAGAAAAGACTGTTTGTACCCAGCACACTGGATAAATTGTTCTAGAACAGTTCAGCCATGTCAAAAAATGACCCTTTCATGCTGCCAAGGTCAGTCAGACCCGTAGCCTGTGTTAGTCAAAAAGGTCATCACCACTTGCATATTTAAAATATATTCACCTGTGTTTTCTCCTAGGTCTTCACAAACTTAGTACAGACCAGTTGAGTAGAGGGTTTTAGGTGTGGAATGGTATGGTCAGCACATGCTTTATTGGTGGACCATGAGCTGTAGGCAACATCTAGTCCAGTCCTGAAGACTATCAGAAAGCCTCTATGCTGCTGCTGCAGCCTCCAGTTCCAGGCAGAAGCAGGAAGGTGATAGATACACCAATAAAAGGAGAGGCTTGACCCCTAAGCTCCTAATTCTTGGTTAAAATTTCACTTCATTCCTGGTGTTCAAGACAACATTTGTTTTAATCTCAACCTGATCTCTGGAAGACCCCCTAATGTATAACAGAGCATGGAAAAATTCATATAAGCCTATTCCCGTGGATATTCATTATACAGGTGCATCCTGAGAACTAGTTTACTTGAAAAGGAAAATCAACAACAATGCATTAAGATGTAAATTAAATGCATGATTGTAGTTAGTCTTCCACTCAAGCAATTCCCATTGTTATTTTGACTTACTGATCATCAGAGGAATGCTGGAAAGCAGCAGCTTTTAAACATCTGCTAATCAATTACATTATTTCTCTAACTCCACACTTTTGTTTAAAAATAATGATTTCAGGGGAAATTTTCGGGGAAATTTATGGCTAAAATTATCTGATCCTTTCACTGAAACTGCGATGGAGCTTGTTGTGGCAAAAAATTAGATAAATTGTTTTGTGGTCCTGATCTGTGTGTATAAAGACTTAATAAATAAATAAATAAATAAGGAAAGTTGAAACATCCAGTGGGAGTTACTTCATGGATTTGCCTTCTTTCCAAATTTATAAGCTGCTCTTTAGAGACAGTTGCCTTGCAGAGCACATAAGGAAGAGAAGGCTCAACTGGAATGCCATCCACACAGCGTGAAAGAAATACCATTCAGCTACACCATGAACCCCAACATTATTTTATAACAACTCTGGCAAAGAGTCCCAATTCTTATAGAAGCATTGCCTGCAGACAGTAAGGTTTCTGTTCCTGGGGTTGCCTTGTTTCTCTAAAGGAGACCCACATGTAGCTGTGCCCACACTTCCACTACATACACCAGCTGAGCAGGATCCCTGTCCAGAACAGAGCAAAACTCAGGGCAGGCAATGGAATTGTGTTGTTTTAAACTAGCAGTAGCTTTGTCCCATGATGTCTGGTCAACAGATATGCATCAGTGCTAATGGACTGTCCGGCCTCATCTGTCCACGGTTGAAAGATGAAAGTGTAAAACAAATTCCTCCAGGTTTTAGGGCCAGAAAAGACTAAAGTTCAGTTCATTTTCCTGTGGGTTTTTCCAGTGTTTTCAGAGCATGAACACTGAGCAGGTTTCCCCAGAACCCTTTTAAGAAACTTCCTGTGGAAGCTTTTTTCCCCACCAAATGAATTCACTGACCACCCCTACATACCTTACAAAAACCCAAACGAGTAAATAAATCACGCACCCTGGAAATCACAGATCTCTTTTTCATTCCACAATTTGCCAGCAGTTAATGACATTACAGTGGCTTAAGTAAGAAGGTAACAGCATATCCCGTACTCAATAGAGAAGCAAAAGGAATGGAGAGGGAGGGAAAAGAGTCTTTTATTCAGTGAACAACAAAGATGGTAGAAATCAAAGTGACATTAAATCAAAGTGTGCTGGTAGTCTGTAATATTTGAAAAAAATTGCAGAACCCAAGTACTCTTCTGCTGAATCCAGGGTTTCTGATTTTCCAGATTTTCTATTGATTGCACATGTGAATGATTACTGACCGAGAAAGTTTTGTGTGTATTACTAGAACTAAAGGGATTGTCCTGTGCACTTACTGTCCTACCTCAAGAGCTGCCTGGTAGAGTTCAAGACTTGAGCAAGTGGTGCTGAGACTCACTCTATATTTCCCAGGGCCCTTTCATCAGACACACTCTGAAAGCACCTTCCTGTGCTGCTGGAGCACAATGCTGCAGAGGGTGCTGAACATCCCGCGCTTGTACTCCTGTGCTCCGTGCACACAGTTCCTGTTAGTTTGAACAATGGCTTCCAGCTTAAAGCTTTAGAGCCAGCCTGTGGCACTTTCTGCTTCTAAGCCAGGACACCCAGTTCTCTGCATCACTGAGCTGCAGGAGTCAGCTCAGCTAGCACAGGTAGTGTCCCATTTCAGAGATCATTTCAGTGCCACCCTTCCCACCTCCTCTCCTCCCAGCATCTGTGGGCACACAGCTGTGAGTGACCCTCACTGAGCACACACTGAGGCAGAGAAGGCAAAAGAGGTCTGTTTTAGCTGGCAAACAACTGAAGGGACTGAGAGGAGGCTGAGAGGCTGGCAGCCTGGGGAAGACAAGGCTGCCAGATGATCCAGTGTCCACCTGCCTGTACCAACAGAGCAGTGATTGAGGAGATGGAGCCACACTCTCACATCAGCGTAAGGCAAGATGAGACACTATGGCTTAAAGCTGAAAAAAAGAGAGATTCAGGCTGGATATAAGGAGCAACTTGTTGTCCATGAGGGCGAGCAGGCAGGCCATATAGGAATGTATCCAGAGAGGCTGTGAAGGCTCCACTGCTGGAGGCTTTCAAGTGCTGCCTGGACAAACACTTAAGCAACATGGTCTGGTCTCACAGGTCACCCTACTTTGAGGTGGAGGTTGCACTACAGACCTCTTGACATCTATTCCAACCTAATTCCCTGTATGGGCCTTTTAAAAGAAGTGAGTGAATTCAACTATTTGGTTTATATAAAGACCTGCCTTCTCCCTGGTGCATCAGAGATGTGATTTTAGGACAAAGTAGATACTTTCTTCTTCAAAGTACTCCCACTCCTGTGCTTTGTAAAGGTGAAGGCTTAGTTGCCCCTGGGCTCTCTGTGTGGGAGCAGACTGGGAGCTTTCAGAAGATCAGGTCATGCCATTTTGAAACATGGTGAAGCTCAGGCTGCTGTCAGATGCATGGTGACCTCGCTGTAGCTCAGTGCAAGATCTGCTGCTTGTAATTGCCAGGCAGTTATGTCATTTGTTGCTGACAAAACAGAACCTATACCTGCAGCCTTAGAGGCTTAATTTTTTAATGGCGAGATTCTCAGCAAACACTTGCCTTGTAATGCAGTAAAAATGCATTTTAAGGCATCTCTGAAATACCAGTATTTAATAACGGCCTTCATACTAAAGGTATTTGCAGATGCCTACATACCATTTCAATTAAGATATAAACAGGCATAAAACTATTTAAGCAGAAAATACAATGTATTTTTGAACAGCTCGTAATTTAAGATCATAAAACTGAGAGTGACTGTAGGGCTCACAGCTGTCACTGGTTTGAATTCAAATAACTGTTAACAGAGTTGACTGTCTCAATTCAGTAAGTCTCATGCTATTTCTCACCTACCTTATGGATCTCACCACTGCACATCATCTCCTTGCCATGATTTTCCACAGAATCATAGAATGGTTTGGGTTGGAAGGGGACCTTAAAGATCGTCTAGTTCCAATCCACCTTGCTGTGGGCAGGAACACCTTCAACCTAGAAACAAAAAAGCCAGAGGCTCTAAAAGGCAAAGTGGTTTCAGGACCACATTAAGGCTGAAGCAAAACCAAAATATTGTCAAGGGAGAACTTGAATTAATTTTCTGTCCACTTTATTTATTCAGTAGATGAATACAGGTTTCCATTTTCCTGAGAGATGGACTCTGAATACAAACATGTTCTTTGGTAAACCCCAAAATAAGAGAAGGGACTTTCCATAACTCAGGCCAGAAAACCATAATCTTTTATATTTAAGACCTTGAAAGCTTTCTTTACAAACAGCTTTCTTTTAAAGCCTCACATCAATGTCATTAGTGGTCAATAGCAACTATTACCATTTGTGACTCTTCACTCCTATATATATCACAGAATATGCTGCGTTGGATGGGACGTACCAGGATCATCAAATCCAACTCCTGGCCCTTCACCGGACACCCAAAGAATCACACCGTGAGCCTGAGAGCATCATCCAAATACTTCTTGAACTCTGTCATGCTTGGTGCTGTGACCACTCCCCTGGGGACCCTGTTCCAGTGCCCAACCACCCCCTGGGTGAAGAACCTTTTCCTAATGTCCAACCCAAACCTCCCCTGACACAACTTCAGACCATTCCCTGAGGTCCTGTCACTGGTCACCAGAGAGCAGAGATCAGTCCCAGCCCCTCCTCTTCCCCTTACAAGGAAATTGTAGTCTGTGATGAGGTCTCCCTTCAGTCTCCACTTCTCCAGACTGAACACACCAAGAGTCCACAGCCCCTCCTCATATGGCTTCCCCTCAAGGCCCTTCACCATCCTTGTGGCCCTCCTCTGGATGCTCTCTAAGACCTTAATGTCTTTTTCGTGTTGTGGTGCCCAAAACTGCATGAACATACTTTTGAGGAGGACAAGAGCAAAGCTATCCCAAACAAGCACATAACATGATCACCAGTTCCCCTTAGGGGACGCATTAGTCACTTCTCCAAACGCAAACAAAGCACCCCAGCGCACCCAGCGCATCCAGGATGGTTGCAGGTGAGGGTGCTGTCTATCCACACCCACTGGGTGGTCACAGCACTTGCCATCTGACCCTGCCCAGCAGCGAGGGGGCACTCTGGGGTGCAGCTGGGTTTGCCTCCCTGGTTGGAGGTGGTGGGTGCTGCCTGTCTGGTACCCACACGCTGCTGCTGGGCTCTGCGCCAGCCCCATGAAACTCAATCAGATAAACCCCAAACACGCACCTGGGGATCACAGAGAGCAGCACAACTACGCAACCCAGTTAGGTATAACACGTAAGGGAGCCCAGTACCTTTGAGGATGAGAAAATTACTGCTCATTATGCTAAGTAATGCCTTATATCAGCATGTAAATAACTTTTCTTTGTAAGCAATCACCAAAGCATTCTCAACAGAAAATTAATATATCTGATTTGTTTATGTATTCATCTAATTTAGGGTAGAAAGATTTTAAACTGAAACTAGATATGAAAGTGTGTCACTGAAATTTTTCTATGTGTTTAGATCCATATATATTTATGCTTATAAAGATATACACACACACACACAATTACATGTTCTGTCTCTGATCCAGATAAGATGTTAAATATATAGTGCTGTGCTTGCTGCATGTTACAAGAGATTTCACTCATATCCCTGTTTCTGACAGCCATAGTTTTGGTGGAAAATTAAAAGCTAATTTTGGGGTTTTTGTCCTTTTGTCTTTTTCCTTATCAGCAGTGTCTCCAAGGCATGCTAAAGTATGCAGAAAGTGACCTTCAGTTTACTCATATCATCCTGACATGAGTGATTTAGCCTCCATACTTGTAGGAGTAAACACAAGGAACACCCACTGACTGACAAATATTTCATCAGAATTCAGCCACACATTTGTTCCCGGGTGTAGAGGGGAGGGTGTGTTAGATGATGACCTCATTTAGTAAGGCACCATTATTTAAGTTCACCACCAGTATATGCACGCCACTATTACCTTCTGCACTCCTAACCCGTATCTTCTTGTCTTCCTTTAAAGGTTGCTATATTTTGTGGCCTATTCCACGTGCAGCTGCCATGCACCAATGTTGCAGCGCTGTCACTTCCAAGACAGACACAGATCTTTAATCTAAAGTGATAAGGACGAGAATTTTCCCATTTCTCAAAACTACTCCCAGAGCAAGCAGACAAGCAAATTTTGAACGCTTCAACATACAGAAGTTAGGCAAATGGTGCAGGGAAGAGCATAACTATGCATCTGGCTCTGCTGGGGCTTGTATTTTCCAGGACCAGTAGTTGTACCACTGCTCACAATGGCCAAAACCTCTGGGCCATGACACCCATATGGGGGAATCTGTGCACTCACAGCTATGTAGAAGTCTTGTGCTGGACTGGAGCCTGGAGCACAGTTGAAACAATTGTTAATATATTAATTAGTTGTGACTTGCAGATTTCAAGGTCTGTACAGTGAGGCAATGGTGGTAGCTTAATAGATACAACACAAGGGTGAAAGGTAACAGAGGTGAAAAAATAATGATGGAGATTAGAGCTTTAGACATTGGCTGGGGGAAATAAATCTTAAGAAAGGGAAACAAAAATTTGAGATGTAGCAGTAATCTGAATCAAACAAGCTCTTGAAAACATAGGACAACTTTTTCTGGAAGAGAGTATGTTCTGGGTTTTACAAGACAGAAGTCTCAGGAGTATCAAAAAAGGTGACTTCAGCAATCCCATACCACACAGATATGGGCTAGAAAACCATGTGAAAAACTGGAAGACTATTGTAGCAGGCACAACAAAGACCATGAGGTCACATATACAGAAGGAAGAACATATGCACCGGCAGTGCTTTTAGTATAGTATGGAAAAAATAAAGTGTATATAAAAAATAATGGAAAAAACCACCTCAGAGCCACCACATTCAAGAGAAGCCTAAGAGAAGCTCTCAAACAGCAACCAAATGAAAATTCAGCTTTGACTGCAGATGATACCCCCACAAACATCTATCTGGAATGGCAGTATAACATAAGTGCACACACACAGGGGTACTCCTGGGCACAGTGCTGCTGCAGCACTCACCTGGATGGCACCAAAATTACTGGCTTTTTGAAAGAACTTTGCTGTGCCCACAAGAGAATGGGCAATAGCTAACCCTTCCATTTGGTTTGGTGATTTAGTATGCTGCTTACAGCTGCGCTCCACGCTGCAGCGTTGTGCTGTAGTTTCATGCATTACCTCCTCTGCTGACTCCACAGCAGACCAGCTGGAACTGCCTGTTCACTCCTAGCTTAGCAAGAGTGCCCCAGGTGACTCCCCGGACATGGAGTCGAAGCAAGAAGTTTACAGACTTGGCCCACTGTTTAAATCTATCTCCTCTTTGCTAAGAGGAGCTATCTCCCATCTTCCAGTGAAAGCTTTGATAGAGGGTGCAGAATTTATGCCTCTTTCAAAAACACCTTGTCATGTAGCACCTTTTTATCACATACAATGGAAAAGAAAAATCATCTAAGTTCATGTGAACCTCTCTTTCTGACTCACATTTACCCACTCCCAAGCCTTTGCATGCTGTTGTGAATCTTGACAAGCTATTCTCATTTTCACGTCAGATCTGTTTTGACTCAACACTAGCAGAAGAAAAGGTTAAAGAACATTGACCTGGATACTCAGTCATTTAAAGGAGATTTCTCATTGAATTTTAGGGGGAGGGGTTAGGCACTGGCCATTTAAAATAAAATGAAAATTATAAAATATTTTCCAAACAGCAGGAGCAATTGGTGACCAGTTACAACAAAACTGATACAAAAAGAATCAGACAACTTGGACTTACACCTACCTAGTTTAGCACACTTTGAATGAGGATGCATCAAAGAAGAAAGAACCTTTCATTACAATATGCAATGACGATTTTATTATTCAACAATATTACATGTGGGTTTTTCCCCTTATCATCAAGGAAAAAAGAACACTTTGTGAAAAACATACTTCGATGAAGTTTTATGTACCAGAGCCATCTCATCTAGCATAGTGAGAACAGGATTCAAGACCTGGCCATGCAAATACAGCAATTAGGAACAGGAGGCAACTTCATGAAATTAAATGAGATTGCACAACAGCTTGAAGTATTTGAAGGACCCAAGGCTAAATCAGCTGATCCCTAGAAAACCTGAACTCATTGGTTGCAAAACTCTCTGTTACTATTTGGACATCAGTGTTTAGAAAGAAAGAAGTTGTTCTAAGAACAAAATCAGCAGTTATGCAGATGCCATGTCAGAGGGTATAAACATATACTTCAAACCTGCTGCAAGTGTTTTAGGTCAACCAAAGTATCAGAAAGCGAGGAGGACTTCAGCTTATGGAGGTGCTTTCCCAAATCAGGGCACAGAGTGTGCACACAAAGAGCCACTTAGTGTTTTGATTCGCAGCTGCTCTGGGAACACCTCTGTCCTTGTGTCAGCTCCCCATCGACACAGAAAGGTCTCCTACGGTAACAGGGCCATTCAGGAGAAAGAATGGAGTTTGGGGATTTGTTTGGTTGGTTTTAAAACTCAAGCCTAGTCTAGGCTTGTGTACTTGAACCAGAATCCATTTTCTATAAATCCAGTCAGGGATCAAAACCAGAGGCTGTAACTAATCTGTGTGATTTAACTTGCAGCTTTAGTTTTGAATATTATATTCCTACAACAAATACTTGTTTGCAGAAATTGTTTAGCAAATCATACTATGTAGCACATAAATCAAACAGAAGTGGAAGCAAAACTAATGAAGGACTAATAGCCAGCAAATTAGTCACTGAGCTCTATCCACTGCCTTCTCTCAAATACAACATCTGAATAATGGTGATACTTTTTTCTCCTTTTTTTTTTTTTTTAATTTTAAGGGAGAGGTTTGCTTGATAAATCATAAATCTCATGATCTCATGAGTTAAATCATTAATTGCATTTTATACACGCTTTATGGATACACATATAGACAATATAAGCACATAAAAACACACACTCTATTTTCACCTCCATTTTGAAGACATCATCCACAAATTCTTATTCTGTAAGAGCTTTAATTTCTGAATGATTTCTTCTCCTTTCTATGACACCTGCCACTCCTGAAGGGTTTATGTAAAGGGCCAATACAACAGCAAAAGCTATAATTTGGAATATTTTGACAGATAAATAACAGTCAAATCCAACTTAATTGGATGCAAAAAAATCATATCGACTCCCTTAGGAATTACTTTGAAAAATTTAGATTCAAATGTGAAAGAGCAGAATAAATTATATTTAAGAGCTCATCTAATACATTAAAAAAAAAAATAGCTAACTTTATTGAAAGTCATATTTACAGCTCATGTAATAGATTAAAAATTTCAACCATACTTATTAATGCTTTTATTCCTTCTACACAGTTTTCCCTTTTTCTTCTGTATTTCTTCCATTTGCTTTACTTATTGTTTCCACGCTTCTTTTCTTTCTTGCTGAACTAACTCTACATACCTCCATACATTAAATGTTGCCCTTCTTAAAAGCCTTCTCTTCTTGCTTCCCTCTTTCTTTTGAACTATTTTTGGCCTACTTGCCTAGGCTCCATCTTCTCTTGTCTCTCTCGGGTCAGGAAACACCCCGTATGGGATGGTTCTCAGGCTCCTCTTCCAGCCCTGTGGCATCACGGGGCAGGTGGTCTTTGCAGGGTGCTCTGGCCGTGCTCCTGCCAGCACACCAGGCTGGCTTCTGGGACAGGAGCACCAGTGGTACACACTGTTTTCCTTCCACACGTGGGCAGGGGAGGAGTCCTTCTACTTGACCTGAACAAGCGGAGGAGCACCATGACTGATGATGTTTTGGACTACCCCAGCCCTGCAGACACAAGAGTTGAGTCTCAGGCTCACATAGTAAGGACTTATTCTTCTAGTCCTTTCCCTGTCATAGCTCTGGTTTAATTTTATCTTCACAGACCTGTTCTGCACCTCATGAGCTGTCTAACAAAAAGGCACAAGCTCTAGCAGTGGCTTTAACCTGCGAGCCCTACAGGACCCTACAGGAACACAAAGAACATCCTTCCCTGGGCTCTTGGACAGGGGCTTGTCTCTCCCATAATCTGGAACACATCTCATAATGGGAATTTCAGGAACTTTTGGGGCATGCTCAGAAAGAAGGGGTGGATGGTTGTGCCCACATCTGAGCTCTAAGACCACAAACCCTACTGGTGCTAATAAGCCATCTCTGCTTTGGAGGGACACAGAGACACCAACAGTGGCACTTTCCCACTGAGCTGAATGCCTGTGGAGGCTTGCTAGTTTACAAAAAATTGCCTGGAAGTGGGCTGAGGACATAAAACCCTCTGCTTCAGGTTGAGCAGAATTCCGTAGGCTGTTCCTTATCCGTGGCCCTCCCACTAAAAGCTCTCGTACACTCGCAAATGGGAACATGGTGCTGTTTGCCAGACTGGCTTTGTAGGCAAGAGCCTCCAGTGGCAGTTTCCACACACATATGCACAAACTGGAGTGCTCTAAGCCAGAGGACCGTCCTCATGCTCAGACTCAGTAAAAGCCCTCCTAGTTTGTCTATTTATGGTATGTCCAAGTCACCTATCACCATGGCAGCTAAGCAGAGAGGAGAAAATGCTGCAGACCAGAGCAGATCACACAGCAGTGCTTGTAAGACATAACCACAAGACTGCATGTCACATCCTCCCCTGGCTGCTTCCATGACCCATTTATGATTTCTACCTGAAAGCTCTACAGTATGGAAAAGTTTTATTAACATACCCTAACAACACTCTTCAAAGATCTCACACTAGCAATACAGGAAAGCAGAATATAAAAGCAGGCCAGAAAATGGCAAAATAATATTTAAACTGAAATAGAAAACCAAATCTCATTGAAATTAACATTGTAAAATACACTGCAGTGAGCCAGTCTAAGAGGAATGCATTCAGCTCATAGAGTGCCTCAAGCAACTTCAAAGGGGGAAAAATAACATATTTAAAGTATATACAGAAGCAGCTCAGGTTTGTCATCAGCACGGAAACCTGAAGAGTGGGAAACCCCAGGATGGATGGCATCAGAGCTGGGTCTGTCCTGAGCAGGTGCAGGTCACCACAGTGGTTTGTGACCTGGGGCTGTGGCTCTCAGCCTTCTCACTCCCTCCTAAGCCTCACAAACCCTCTCCCCACAGCCAGTGTGCTCCCCTCACACTGCTGGCTGCAAGCTCTGGGTTTTAAAGCAGGAGGCATTGCAGCAAGTGGCTTTCTGAGGGGTGGTTGTGCTGCTGCTGCTGCAATCTGCTGCCTTCAGCAGGGTGCATCAGTTTTAGTGCTTTCATTCAGGTTAACAAATCTCCCAACCACCCACACTTAGTGCATATTTTTTCACACTGTGGGGCAGTCTCAGAATAAGGCAGCTGGACTTGTTTTAGACACAGTTTGACCGGAAGACGCATTCCAGAGGCTCACCCTGGGTGCTCCAGCTATTAGCAGCAGTTCAGTCTGGGAACTCTCACAGCATACACAGTGTCTCACTGGCTCCTTGGCACTCCCATTTGTACAGATCCACTCCTACTGCACTGCACTGCTCGCCTCAGTCCAGAGTCTGGAGTCCCCAGCAAATATATCTTAAGCGAAATAACATCGTGGACATTGCTTGTGCTTCATCCCTGAGGCAGTTAGAGGAGAACTCACTCTCTTCTCACATACAACAGTGCCATTACTAGGAGAATTTCATCCAGAATCAAAACCAGAGGTCAGAAGGCAGGTGCATCTCAGCAGGGAGAGAAATACCCTGATTCAGGCTCCTTCCAGTTTATTGACTGACAGTTGCTCTTCTCCCTCCTTTTATATGCATTGACATTCCCATCAACAGAATGGTTACTATTATTCAATATTTTCTTTGGCCATTTCCCACAGATAACACGTGATCTGACATCCAGACATTTTGGTAAAGTACAGAACTGCAGTGACTCATTTCAGTAAAAATCAGCACCTGTGAGCAAAGAGGTCAATGCTCATTTGTGAACAAACAAGTCAGAAAATGCTCTGATTTGCCTTCTTGGAGATCTCATGAAAGGACCAAAGTCTAAAATTATAATGTGGCTTTCTTTCTGGCAGGACTGACTTCTTCCCCATGCAGCAGCTAAAGAAACTGATCTCTGTTGAGCACTCGTTCCTACAACATTTGGGAAAGACACAGCACATGGATCCCAAGGGGACAAAGATCCTGGGCAGTTCCTACAGTCTGTGGCACTCCAGTTTCCTAAGCAGATCCATCAGACTGACCCTCTCTGCCCCAAGTAACTACAGGTTTTCAGACACAAACAGAAGACATCCTAACCCTGATCAACCCCTGTTTCTGACTCTCTTACTAGGAAAAGGGATTAACTGGTGGGATAATCAGACATTGTTTACTCTTCTGTAGCCCATGCAGAAAAAGATTAAGGCTAACCCCCCATGGCAGGGGGGTTGGAACTAGATGATCTTCAAGTTCTCTTCCAAGCTAAACCATTCTGTGATTCTGCGAGAGCTTTAGTAAGTGAGAACCTAAAGTTAGTAAGCCTATACTGAAGCACTTAAATGTCCTGATTTCTTTTTTCTTTTTTTAAACCACTGACCTCCCTGTTGCTCCCAGAGGCTTGACCATTGCTCTGTGAATGCATATCCTCTGATAATCCAACCTTTATGTCCTGAGCCAAGATTAAAAGTGTTATTGGAGTAAGAAAATTATCCTAAGGAAGAATTAAAAGTTTGGAAAGAGTTAAGAATAGACAATAGCATTCCTGTATTACCAACTGAGTGAAAACTCCAAGCAAAGCAAAAGAGCAAGGAGAAGGAACAGTGAAATATTAAATGCAGTTGCTTCTTCTATTTGCAGTTTAATAATTCAAGACCTATATTTATTTATTCATACTAATTGACCGATGAAGTTATGCTGTGGAATAGCTGAAGAGAAACTAATTGCTGTCTCATTTTATTTTAATAGTATATTAAAACGCAGGCTAGACAGGAGACCTCTTCTCAACTTGTGCTGATGTTATCTGCCCTGAGACACTGGCAACTGTCCAGGGACTTGCCTACACTGATATTTAGGGCTAACCTTAGGAGGCAGATTAGGTGATTGTGCCTTTGGCTATAATGGACCACAAATGTGAAGCTCATTTCTTTTTGAGATCAATCTTTCCTCCTCTCCATTTTTTTTCCCCCACTTAGTTTCTGTTATCATTTGCTCAGCTTGTGCAAAGGGGCCTTAAAGAAGATGTAAATGAATTTTGCAAAACCCACACAGGACCCCTTAATACTATTGGAGTAATTGGGGCTTAACTGCAGTGAATCCTGAAGCACACTATCTAAATAAAGGCATTCCCAAGCATTTCTACAGTCTCATAATTAACACTCCCACATGCAAAATGACACAAAAAATGTTCAATATGCATTTTGCCATAGAGTCTTCTGTCGGTTCCTGATCCTTCAGTGTTTTCCCTACACAGTTTCCATGCTCTCCTGGTAACTATATTGATGGCACTATCCTTGGCGCGGAGAGACCTTTTTCCTCTCCCTCTCTGCCCTCAGGTCTGGGACCCCACAACACACCCTTCCTCTTTCCCATCCCTGCCCAGTTCCCACACACTCCCAGCCTCTTTCACTGGCAGGAAGGCTGCTGCTATGGATAATGATGGAGACCACAAGCACAGCAGCTCTCCTGCTTGGCTGCTCACCCGGGGTGGAGAGCTGCCCTCCCCATGGACATCACCCCCCGCTGCTGCAGCATGATGGTGAGCAGGGTGGCAGGCAAAAGGACAGAGCCACTGTCACTGCACCACGGACCTTGGTAGAGGAACCAACAAACCAAACCAAAAATTTATCAGCGTTCCAGTCTCTCGTCTAAGTTACATTTGTAGTTGCATTGTTATGGACAGTCCATCCAAAATGCTAAAGAACAGCACACGCGGGGCACCATCGGCAGCATGTGGCAGGACATGGGAGTCCCATGTATTCATAGCCCAGCATCTAGGCTGGTTCATCCTACATAGCCAGGCAACAAGCCACTGAACTGCAGCCCTGGCAATTTACATACCCTTTGCATAGATACAAATAAGCTCAGAAGGTGAAAGGCAACAGAAGAGCAGGCCCTTTGACTGCAGATCCTTTCATCTTGGAGTTTGCTAAGGACAGATACAAAGGCAGCTTACAATCCTAGTTGTGCACATTCCTCCTTTGAAGATCTACCCCTCTCCCAGCCCAGACTTTGCCATTTAGCGCTCTCATTACCTCATAAGGTCTGCTCCTCCCTTCAGCATTTCGTCCCTCTGCAGAGCAACAAGCCCTTTCCCTCCCTTCCCAGGAATCTTAATTAAGTTTTTTTCTGTGTGTTTGTTTCCCCCCACACACTCCTTCAGACATACCAACACCTTCCCTTAGGTTTGTTGCAATCCTTTCAAAGTTATATTTAATTGCATTTTTATTTTGCACAGGTCACAAGCTGACCTTCCTACCAAACATAGGACGCGTCAGAATTTGAGTGTTCGTATCGTCTGCGCAGCGTAATGTGCAGAGCTACACCTGAACTTCTATTTCGGACAGAGATGGCACTGGCACTTTTGAACTATGTTGATTCCACACTTACACTAATCTGGCAACGACTTTCATTCCTCAGTATGTATTCACATGGTGCCAAATCTTCCTATCATCTTTCCAGCCCTAATACTTTGTCATCTGGGCCAAAAAGGCTTCCCTGATTCTTCATCATCGTTTGATTTCCTTCAAGCCAACTGATCCACATCAGTCCAAAAGATCACTTCACTAGGACTGCATCTCATAATGTAAAGATATGAGGACCTCTTGCTGTTAGAGGTCCAGACAGGACTTGATAGATGGATGTACACAGGTTAAGCATGTTCCATGGCTCTGAATCTGAGCCTGCCTGCTCAGCAGCAAACAGGCAGAACAAGTGCAGGACAGCCTGTACTCCTGCGTGTAAACTTGCTTTTTACACGTATCTTATCACTCTTTTTTTTTTTTTTTTTACGCATGTCTTGTTGCTTTTCTACTTTGACCTCGAGGAACCTCATCAACCCTCCCCAGGGACTGGATCTGATGAGAGCAGAGAGTTGCCACCTCTGCCTCCAGGGCCCTGTGATATCACCCCCTCTGATATCAGCCAGCAATGGGGTGAAGAGTCTGGAAATTCATCCAGGAGACAAATATTAACCTAAAATCCCTCTTCACCTTCTGCTTGAAATCTTAGCAACAGCTCTCCCCCAGAGCCCCAAATGGCCACTGAGTTGGGCTGGAGAGGTGGCTGTGGAACAGGTCTGTGCCCTTCCCCTGGGTTGTGCCCAATTATCCCACACTGCAGCCGACAAATGAGACCTTGACTCCCCGGCCACTGTAAAATCAGCCAACAAAAAGAAGTTATTAGGGGTATATTTGCTCACGGAAAGCAGATTACAAATTACCCACATCCAGCTCTTGGAAACAAGATTATTTGTGACATAACAGATTGTCACCATTGTAATCCAGAGCCTGTAAACACTTGTTAGTTGTCCACAGGCAAATGCAAATCTGTGCCAGTGTAGCTGTTTTTAGGTAGAGGTGATCACGAAATACCAGATGCTAACATATGGACCCTTTTCAGTGCCTCTAATACTGTTCCCTGAATGCTTTCCATGCTGACCTTAACCTAAATGTTGTCTGCACCTTCAATGGCCCTAGGACTGCAACTTTGGGGAATTCTTTCATAAACCAAAATCATGCACTGTAAGAGGACATTTTAGAGGGAAAAATTAATTCTAAAATAATGTTAAGTAGAAGAGCTGATTAAGCTGGCCTTAGTTCCAAGAACTTGTTGACCATATTGTTAAATTGTTTTTAAAAAATAATAGTTAAAGTCAGAAATCAACATTTTATGACTCTGGCACATCAGGCATCTTCAAATAGCTCCTCCAGCAGCTCATTCCCAAAAGGAAATTTCAAGGGCTGACTGACCAGTGACAGGACTCAAGGTAACAGGTGGAGCTGAGTTGTGGGAGGTTTAGGTCGGATATCGGGAAAAGGATTTTCACCCAGAGGGTGGAACAGGCTCCTCAGAGAAGTGATCACAGCACCAAGTGTGAGAGAGTACAAGAAGCATTTGGACAAAGCTCTCAGGAACATGGTGGGATTCTTGGAGCTGTCCTGTGCAGGGCCAGTAGCTGGACTCGATGGTCCTGGTGGGTCCCTTCCAATTTATGATTTTCTATGATTCGGTGATTCCAGGGTGGCATCTCAGGATTGTGATAAATTGCAAAATCTCTCATCAAGAGCAAATCTCTGCAGAGCACCCAGCTTTCCAACTTACATGTGAAGTTGAACGTGAAGCCAGAAGCCCCTGCAGGGGAAGTCTGGATGCAGGGACACCTTGCCACCAGGACCTAAGCAACAGTTTCACTGCCAGGGTTTTGGATTGGCAGCTGTGCAAACATAGACATTTTCCCTTAAAGAAGACTAGTGAGAGCCAAGGCAACGAGGGACTCTGCAGGGCAACACAACAAAAACAAGAAGGGGATAATCATATTTGTTCAGTAAAACAGATATTACTAGTTTATTAAAATGGTGAGGTAGGAAGCAAAGGCTGCTTAGCCAAGGCTTTGGTACTCGTTATGAAAAGAGCACAGCAGCAACGCTCTTGAAGGCATTTTCTACCGATCACTCCGTGCCCTCACCCACGCACTGCCCATCTCTTGAGAGCAGAGTATTCCAAGAAGCTGATAAATGAAGAGCTCATTTCACAGAAACACACTTGGGCCCACTGCTCTAAGTCTGAGAACAGTAGCACTCACGTTTTCATTATTCAGACTTTGTGGAAACTTTTCCATGACACCTGGAGGATGTAGGAACATGAGAATTATGTTTTTAAGTCATGATTTAGTCACAGTGAAACACTCACGTGGATTTGTATTTGCAGCAGTAACGGGCCATGAGTAAAAGTCTCCTGTATAAGCCCCTTAAAAGGCTGGATAAATTCCTTCAGTGTCAGAGACTCTGATACTGAGTTATCATCTTCAAAAATGCTGTGAGCAGAATGGAGGGTCAGAGGAGGTAACTCCAAAGCAAGAGTAAATACATGTTCTGCTGTAACAACTGCTAGCTAGCTAGACAATGCAATGCACTTAGCCTCTCCTAAGAAATTTCTCACTTATATTTGTAAACCTGAAGAAGCTGAAGTAACCCATTCTAGGGAACATTAAAATACTTTAACCGCTTACAAGATTTTTAGATAATGCACATATATACCGGTGATTACTTTGGATCTCGTATCACCCCCAGCTCAAGAACAGTTCAAAACTGGTAGATGCACACTTCTTATTTTTCAGAGCACACAACAAACTGATCCCCCCTGAAACCACCTCGGCGATGAATACATTTCTCAGCTACCTGAAGGTTTTTCTGCCCCCGAGTTCATTCTTTCTTGGCCTCATCCCTGGTGTAGCAGATGCCAGGAGCCCCACGGGGTGGTGTGGTGTCAGAGGGGGGCCGTGACACTCGGCTGCCCCTCTCTGCGGTGGCAGCCGGGTGGCCATACCTGTGCAGCTGAACCAGGGCAGGACCTTTCTGCTGCTGCCCAAGGATTCCCCTCTGCTGGGAGGTTTCTCCCAGGGCCAGGTTGGCTGGCAGCAGCAGGAAACAGTCCCAACGTGCTGTGAAACTAGGGCCGTAATATGTTAATGTGAAGACTTTTTCCAAGTAATCTTTACCATCTGTTGTCTCACACTGATGTTAGTATTAATAATTTATAGGCCTTCTCCTAAGGCTGAGGAGGAAGCAGAATGCTAAGCTCTAAGACAGAGACAGTAGCAACTTTTTTTTTTTTTTTTTTAATGAGATTGATGTTGCTCTGTGCGATGGCCTCGCCCAGGGAATATATGTTGCTGTTCAGCTTTCTGCTGCTGTTGCTTTTGCAAGCCTTTTACTGAAAATAGCAGTGGCAAGATATTATTTTAGTCCAGTTCCTCTGTTGCTTCTTTCCTTCTAAAATAAGGCATGAAGCCTATCTGGTACATAAGCAAAGTGCACCTAAAGGTCAGAGGCAAAGCATAAGCTGACAATATAAGTCGTATTATAGGATGCAGTTACTGCTAGGCAAGAGCAGGCAGGGTTTCTTCTGCTGCTATCCAAGCACTGTTAGGCTGAAGGAGCACAGTTGTGCTACCAGTTTAAGCCAGCAGAATCTCCTTGCTATATTTAACCTTGATTTCCTCAGAGACCAAATATGCAAATGACAAAATGTGATGCACGGCAAACACTGCTTTCATGAGGGAGAGCTAAGTTATAGTCCCAAACAATCAAATCAGCCTTTCCTACTCACAAGGCTTCACTTTAATCCCTTATTAACAGGATTAATAGCAGACTTACAGTTCATACCATCTTACTCCCCTTTTACACAAACCAATCTAGCTGCTCTCACAGAGGGACAGGTGGATTAATAGTCTTAGTCAAAAACTGTGGTGATAATGCAGAAAATCAGCCGAAGAGAGGGATTCCAGGGTGAAAATGGACAGCTGGAAGATTGCTATCAAAGCCATGCAGTGACTTCACCCGCAGATAGAAATGTGAAAAGCGTGGGAGACCCTTCTGCTTCTAAATTGAAAAACAAAACAAAACCCCTGAAAGATAAACAAGTACAGTAAAGGAATAAGTCTCTCTATTAATAAATGCTTACCAGAGGATAAACAAGTAAAGGAATAAAGAACCTGTGAAGCTCAAAAATGTGGAGGCATTTGCCGAAACATAATTCCGCTAAGAAATGCAAAGCTCCGACAGACTGTTATACAATCTTTGATTTCTTTTAATAACAGTTGAAGGTCAGATGCCTCAGCAATTCCTGGAAATCCTAAAAAGACTGGGTGGCTCCCCAAGTTAGAAAGGAACTGCCACATCGTATGTTGTGCAACACTGGGCTATTGACTAAGGTGTATTATATTACCTCCAACAGCTGACTCAGACCCAGTTGTTATAAAAGGCTTTCGCACTCGGGCGAGCGGCACGAAGCAGTCACACGCCAGCAGGCCAGCGAGCGGGATGGGGCTGGGGCTGGGAAGGTCGGGGGGTCAAGCTGATTACCTCCGCCAGCCCCCCCAGCCCTCCCCAGCGCAGGGCTCAGCTGGGTTACCCGAGTTCACACCGAGCTATTGACATTCAGCTGCATTGCTTACTCATTACCGGATCAGCAGGGGACTGTCTGGGGCGGAAAAGTTAACCCTTCCCCTGCCCGGGATATCACGGGCGGGGGGAGGGCATAAAAAAAGTCTGTAATAAAGGAGTAGGAACCCCAGGCTGGTGGGGAGCCCTGGGGTGGGAATGCTGCTGAGGCAGCCTTGCTCCCCAGAAAGCGAATGGTGGAGATAAGAGGAAAGAAGGGGCTCTGCTCCGGGTGAGAATTCACTCTAAAAAGGCAGGAGAAATGATACCTGCATCCAGTTTTCACACCACCAATTACTCACTGACTCCTGTGTGTGGGATGCACGCTGTGAGGTAAAGCACATTTCTCGCCATGACCCAACCCAGGTGCCACTCCATTAAGATGCTCCTGCCCATGCTTTTGACTCTCAGTTTTACAAACGTTCATGAAATTACTGCAGATCTTATATGGCACTTTTTTCTTAATGATTCAGACCTTCACTGTTCAGATCCCACCTGCAGTATTGTGTCCAGCTCTGGGCTCCCAACATGAGCAGGATGTGGACCTGTGGGAGCAAGTCCTGAGGAGGCCAAAAGATTATCAGAGAGATGGACACCTCTCACAGTCTGAGAGAGTTGGGCTTGTTCATCTTGGAGAAGAAAAGGCATCGGGGAGACCTTAGAGCCCCTTGCAATACCTAAAGGGGACTACAAGAGAGCTGGAGAGATACTTCTTACAAGGGCATGCAGTGACAAGGGTTAATAGGTTTAAACTGAAAGAGGGCAGGTTTAAATTCTTTATTAGGAAGAAATTCTTTACTGTGAGGGTGGTGAGGCACTGGCATAGGTTGCCCAGATAAGCTGTGGATGTCCCATCCCTGGAGAAGTTCAAGGCCAGGCTGGATGGAGCTTTGAGCAACCTGGTCTACTGGAAAGTGTCCCTGCCCATAGCAGGGGGTTTGAAACTAGATGATGTGTAAGGTCCCTTCCAACCCAAAACCATTCTGTGATTCTATGTGAAAACCTTAGCACATTTTCAGGATAAGTTCCAGTGCTTGTGTCTTCACATTTTAGGGCCCATAATCAATATTAAGTAGAAAAAGTCTCCAAAAAGGTGAGGGAGGGAATTATTGTTGGTGCTTCATGGTCCTGTTAGGCAGTACTATGATTTCCTGGCAATGGCATACCAATTTATGTCTTCTGAAGTTAAAAGTCATCTAATATATCATCACAGTCCATTGAGAGATATTAAGTTTGTTTTATTTGGTGCTTTAAAATAAAATAAAAATATTTCTGCAGTATAATAAAAAGTGCAATTCTCCCTATTCCATCAAGTCAAACACTCCTCTGTAAAGAGAACTGTATCATTCTATCACAGGGAAGAACAGATGGTGAATAGCAGGTATGCGAAATGTTCATACTACTCTTCTTTATTTCCCCTTCCACTGTAATTATATTGCATGCCATGCTCCAAATGAAGCATTGAATTCAGACACCAGAATTTGGTGGAGATGAATTTTGCAAAGCTTTAAACATTAGTTCAATTTTGTGACATTTTGAGTGTAATTTATACACATCTCAAAACATGCCAGATACTTAGAGGTACATCAGAAGAGGCAAAGGTCTTATCACAGCTTATAATCATAAATGAAATTTTCAAATAAACAATGAAATATAAGTTAAAAGGCAGCAAGGTTTGCTTGCATCTGGCTAATGCCTCCATTAATCTTTATTAGTAATTTCTAATACTGAGAGCAAGGAAGGTAGGATTTATAGCTCTTCTCAAAGCAGAGCCAACAAAAATTAGTTGGATTGGGCCAGTGGATTAGTACCAAGAATAGGGAAAGAAAAGACAGGACAGGATCTTTGAAAATGGCAAATGAAGGGATTCTGCAGATGAAGTGTACTAGAAGGAGATACAAAAAGACATTGAGATGTGCATGTCCATAAAGGCAAGAGGATAAAGCTTAAATTTAATAGGAAGGTCAGCAAAAGAACTTGGAGAAGAATGGGATTTGATCCAAGTGAAAAGTAAGATAGAAATCAGCTTAGGAGTGATAATCAGGAATACCAGGAGCCAAAAGAAAATGTATCACTTATCTATAGCTATAGAAATGCTGGCATATTTGTATGTTGGAAATAGTGGAGAAAATATGATTGTGTAAATTTTAAGACTAAATGACAGTGGAAAAAGTTGGATGAGAAACAGTAAGTCAAAGAAAGAGGATACACTTACAAGCTTAACAAGCATCAAGGAAGAGAAGAAACTTTAATTAAAGTGCTTGAGTTTCACAGTTTGTTGGCATGTGGTTTTCCTTCTGCAGAGGGATATTGAGGAAGTTCAGCTGGCGAAGTAAAGGCAAGCTGTGAGCAAAGCGGGGCGGAAATGAAGAAGTTAAATTGCTGAGTTTGTAAAGAGTAGTTGAAGATGTGGAAGTGTGTCATGACATGGGAATGGAGGAAAACAAGAAGCATATGGCATTTCTGAAAGCTGCAGAACAGGTGGCTTTCAGGAAGGGAGGGTGTGCAGTCACCCTAAAACGGAAGGGAGGATGAGCTTGCTGGTGACTTTCCTCGTAATGCCGTAAGCCATTTCTATGGACAGGAGGGAACAGAAAGCAGAATCTGCAGTGGGAAAGAGAATTATTAGGGCCCGAAGAAGTGGGATTGTGGCTTTCTTTAATTTTATTTTTTTTTTTTTTGATGTTTAAGACATATGGAGGCAAAGAAAGGAAACATATGGAGTGGCACTTGAAAATGGGGCTGGGGTCAAGGGAGATGGTAGGGGAAACAATAACATGTTTCAGAAGCAGAGAAGAGTGGTTGAAGATGTCTCATTGTTTCTTCATGCTCCTCCATCTGCCAATATCCATCTGTTGGCTTTTTGTTGTATGCTCAAATGTCAACTCCAGTAACTATTTAATGTAAAATGGATAATCGTGTCTGTCTCTTTTTCTCACTGATTTTTGGAAGGATATAAAGACCATATCTTCCACACAGCATTGGAAGGATGGGGAGGACCCACTTTTTCTCTGCAGCCTAGAGCTTAGTGATTAGAGGATGCTGTTCTGGGAAGCAGAAAAGGTCAGATGTGAATCTATAAACCTGAGAAGGCCCCTGAACTTATGAAGGGGGGACCCTGAAGCCCACTGAAGTGCTTAACTACTGTGTCATTCTATAAAAGGGAATGATATCATCACCAAATCCTAAACGAAAGGTGAAACAGGAGAATGTGCACTGGGGAAGTTATTCCCTACCTCCCTGCAGCCTGCTGCTTGGTGCCAAGGACATCCAGGAGGTGAGATGTTGAAGATACCTGCTCTGGGTGTCTCTCTGAATCTCCTCTTTCCTTGGTGCCCTGATTGCTTCGAAGCAAACCCTGAGGCGTCGAAGTGCTCTTGTAGATGGCGGCTTACGAACCCAGCTGGGAAAACACCACTGGCTGTTTATCTCGTGCCTTGGCTGTGGGTCACCTTTTGCACTGCAGAGGTGGCTGATGAACGTGTGTGCTGGCTAGCTGAGAGAAAGGTGCACCTTTTTCTGCTGCCAGAGAGACAGGTAGGGGACCAGAGCATGCAGAGCATGGCAATGTGTAACACAACCCCATCGTGATCCACTGGAACTATTTGCCTCCCTCATATATTGCAGGAGCAAGGAAGGTACCCTGTTGCTAGTGCCTTGGGTTTTCTCCGGGAGGCAGGCACTTGCACACCTTCAGGGGTCATTACATCGTGGCAGAGATGTGCCCCTGTGTCACCATCTGCTGGCAATGACCCTCTGGGAATATCCACCCCACCAAGCGTTTTCCCTCTTGGCAAAATGCAGCGGTCGTAGCCCGGCTGCTTCCCTGTGCAGCAGCACAGAGCTGAGTCAGTCTTTCCCAGGTCACGGGAATCAGTCCACGCCTGCTGCATCCCCAGTCCGCAGTGGCCTATCTGTAATTATGATTTTCACTGTTCTGTTCGTGATATTAGTATTTTTCTTGCTCTAGCCAAGACTCCTACTCTTCGTTCATGCATGAGCCTGACATGCTATACAATTACAGTGGAGTCAGGGCCTGATCTGTACTATAATTATAACTGAGTCAGTTACAACAGGCTTGTCTCCTGACCTGCTTCCAAAATAGTCCTATATTTTTTAAAGCAAATGGGATTTTAGGTGTATTCTTTAACCATGCTAATGCACTACTCTTGTCTTGGATTTAAACTGGGTTCATTTCTGATAAAGCAACCCTTTTTTTAGCATAAGCAGGAATTGGTCCAAACTGGCTGTTCATTTGCATCCACTGTCAGCTTCAAGCACCCTTTCTGAATGTCAGATATTTCCCGCTTGCATTCCCTCCCCACTTTGTGTGTTTGCTACTTCCTGGCATCCTTATCGTATAGTAATGAATCACGCTGGAGTGAAGATGTCGAACTGCGATACAGAGTGGGACTAGTTTGGTCAGTCCTTGCTAATCAGGCCTCTTAACAGGGAAATGCATTTAAATAGGTCAGTGAATCTTACATGTCTGTGCATCAGGAATTATCAGCACCACAGACCTTGCAGTCAGGGGAGGAATTCTCTTTCAAGCAAAAGTTCATTGATGCACTAGAGCAGAAAACATTTAATTTACATTTTCATCTAAAATGGTGGGTTACCTTCATGGGTTGTTGGGGGTCTTTCAAACTGGAATAAAAGATTCTTTATTTTCTACTTTTTTTTCTTAAGATGAAAAATAATATATTTTAAATCAGCTCTACGATCCTGTTAGAGCTAGAAAGGTGCTTACATAATCTCTCATCTCCTAAAATGGTGCTGTAATTTTTAGTCTTTATTTTTGCCTTGTGCCTTTTTTGGGTGATGGTAATACTGTGAAATGCTGCATTACAAAGCTAATCAATTTACGAATGTAAAGCTTTTCCCTCGCTCCATTCTTAGCAGACATAACCTCGCTCTGCTAGAGGTTATGTCTGCTAAGGCACTTTCTGGAAGCCCCCAAAGAAGCCAGGAACATCCACCAGCAGAGCCTCAACCTGGGAGATTAACATTCTGTATCCATCAATACAGCCTATACCCAGGAGAGCAGGGAAGGGACAACTTGAGGCGGGAGGGGTATAGAGGTGTGGTGAGGCGTGATGGCAGAGGACCTGCCTGGGATAGGAGTGTCCCTCTGTGCTGCTGGGATGGATGCCTTGGCAGCACCTGCTGTGGGGATGCATCCGGTGCTGGTGAGAGGAGATCTCCCGGTGGCACAGCCACACCACCTCCCTCAGCGACCTGTCTGCCTCAGGGACGTTACTGACAGGGACCAGTACGCCCTTTTGTTGTCACCACCCTGCCCATGCCGTGGGGTTTGGGACCCAAGCTGGGTGACTGGTTTCTGGTTTCTTGTTGCTCTCAGCTGATGGGGCCATGCAGAGTTTTGCAGCCAATGCCTGCATTTGCTCTGGAGTTTAGAAAATGCACTGGTGGGAGCCACAAGGATCTATTTCTAACTTTCAGCCCAGCTACCCAACTGTTAGTCCAGGATGGACTAGTATTTAAAATATTATGCTCTGGTTTGGATTTCTAGGCATCTAAGTATCATAATGAATGCACAAGTGTGGTGCTCTTACATCAGTTCAACTTTTTTTGCCAACGCCACTTCTTCTATATTCCTTTTTGAGTAAGAGCTCTGGAATTACCAACATTTGAAAGATAAAGTCAGGTTTTTGTCCTTACTTTGCATTCAGTCCAGTACAACTGTTGCAGAAGAGATTCAGGGTAAGCCTTCAGAATAAGTCTACTTAAAGTCCAGTCCTGTATTCAAATTCTAAATATTGAGTTTGCTGTGAAGCATGTGCCACTTAACATACCTCTCTGACATTACTTAACTGTACCTGTCTTGCACAGCATCTGTCTGAGGCTGTGTATATCTAAAAAGCAAACAAACAAACAAAGTATTTTGCTGGAATAAGTGTTTAAAAACTGAACTAAGATGAGTTCACCAGTAAAAGCAGAAGAGCTGTAACCTGCCCATGAAATTAGGTATGCGTATGTTCAAATGTTTATAATATACAAATTATCAGAATATGGCACTATTTCCTCTGATGCTATATTCCATTTTTTAGCATGCAGGAGTGTTTAAAACAGTTTTTACCTTGTGCTCCATTGAATGCTCTTAAATGGTGTGTGAAAATGAACTCGAAAACCAAACCTATTGTCATTAGGCTCAGATCTGTTACATGTTGTTTGCCCCTCTCTCAGGAAATGTTTAAACTAAAAAACAGAAAGGACTGAAAATCTTCAGAATGGTACTGCTGCTGAACCCAAAATAAGGTGGTGATGGACACTGATCTCAGCAAGATTATTGCTGTCTGCTGGCCAGTCCTACCACCCTTCATTTACAGGATGCTCAGCTTCCAAATAAGTGTGGTACAGCTTTGCTCCCTGGGGCCCCTCACAAGTGACATTTCTCCTCCAACTTGCCTTTAGCAGCTCCAGGGAAAGCTGGCCGTGTGTACACAGGGGGGTCTGCTCATCCTCCTGATCTGTGCTGTTGTTTTCTTGTAGTCACCCCTCTACCTGCCCAGGCTTCTCGTGTCTCTGCTGGATAACTGGATAGTATTCACTTGTCCTTCCTGTGTACACAACATTTTGCATAATGGGATCCTGATCCATAAAAGGAACTGCAGTAAAGCCAATAACACCACCACCACCAAAAAAACCAAAAAACAATCCTTTAATGGTGAGAGGCTGGTTGAAGTTGATATATAAGGGAAATACATTTGTTGCTGTCTACAGAGCACCTTGCGTAGTGTGGAGCTACAAGAGGCCATAGGCTGACTCCAGGAGCTTGTCATCTCTGCCACAGAGATTTCTTCCTGTGAAGCTCTGGTTTAGTGTCTTTCAAAACAATGCAGCCCCAAAACTAAGCTGGACAAAGACTTCACCCTCCCGGGGTGCTGTGGCTCACACGAGGGGCTTCCTGCAGCAGCCCTTTGGAAACCCTGTCGTCGCTGCTGACGTGGTTCCTCGCCCCAGCCAGTCATGTCAGGACCACAGTAACGTTTCTTAGGCTTACCCAGGGTACCTGTTTAAATTATAGATCTGGAATACTGCTGGCTCCCCTCCAAATCTCTGATCTAGTAGCTGTTTTTAATGATAAATTACATATGTTTAATAGCTCAGCTACTTTGTTTGGTTCCTTCAGAACTTTGAGATGAATAGGCTCCAGTCTCAGTGATTTATTGCAATTTAATTTGTCAAGTTGTTTCAGCACTTTTTCTTACGCTCCTCTGACAGCAGTTCACCTTCACAAACCAAAGATAGGTATTTTCCTTTTCTCCTCGGAGTGAAGACCCACACAGAAACTACTTGGCAACCTCTGTGAGTTCTTTCTCCTCTTTGACCTCTTTTTCTCTTGCTCAGCTGATTAAATTTAGGGATTTTCCTGTGAGCATTCAATGCTCAAATCCTTTATCACCGCAATTGTATCGTGCAATCTTTCATAAGCTGATTGATCACCAGTTTAATAGTAGGTACAATTTTTGCTTGAATTTTTCTGGAAACTCTCTGCTCTACATTTCCTTCTGATTTCCCGTCTACTCGTGACTGTTCTCTTTCCTCAATCATTGTCCATATCTGTTGCATTTGAAATAATCTTTCCTGAACATGGATGGTCAGGTGCCCAGAATTCCAAGTCTGCCCACTCCCATCTAGGATTGGGCGCATTTCCGTCTTTCACAATTGTGTTATACAAGGGCTTTGTATATATGCAGAATGAATAGCTGTATCAAAGTCTGTAGGGTATTCAGCTGGTTTCCACTTGAAAGTTCCCAATTTATAAGAGATTTCTGCTACTTGTCCCTAAGCATGTCACCTTGCAGTTGGCATAATTGAATTTAATCCAATTTATATTGCTCCATTTGTCATTTATTTCTTTCCATCTGATATCCTAATAGTCCTCTGTATTAACTGTGCCTCAACATTAACATTGTGATCAGCAAATTTCATTTGTGCATTCCTACCTGTGTGCCAAGATCCTTAAAGAATGATCGGTAGGTTTCAAGACCTTTCCTTGCACCTTTCTCCTGCATCCTCGTACTTTTGACACCCTTTAGGAAGGTCCTGAACCATATCTACAATATAGCCACTAACATGGGCTTTATTTAACTTAACTTCTTCTGTGGCAACATATAGAATTCATTGTTAAAATCTAGATATATTAATTCTATCATAATCTCCCTTAAATATCTGTAAATATATGTATATTTTTACACTTATGCCTATCTACTACCTGAAAAAAAAAGCCTTACAAATTACTGAGGTAATAATAAATGCATCTATTTCTTCAGTACCATCAGGAACTCATCAGATTTACTTTTAAGAAGTCTCAAATGGTGGGTTGCTCCCTGTGCTTGATTTTAATTCAGCATGGGGGGTTTTTCCAAGCTCTATGTGTTTTTAAGGTAAAGACTCAGTCTCTGCAGAGCTGTTCAGGCCAAAAGAACAAAGCTCTTGTGAGAGCTTTGTGTTGGTGTGCAAAGAGAAAATGTGTACCCTGTTAGTTTAGGCTATCACTGTTTTCTCCTCTATTTCCTAATTCTTCTGTTTTATGGGTCTGGGACAAGGTGGCTTTGGTGTGATTGTAATTGAGTTTTCTCAAGCATCCTCCAGGTTTAATTCCATTGCACATTGATTCCTACACTTTCATGAAGAAAAAAAACATCTTTTAACCGCACGCCCCAAACATACCATAATTTTGGGGAACCCTTTCCCCAGAAGGACACTAGGCTTGCAGACCACCACCACCACAGGAGAGTCTCTGGGGCCCTGCAGGAGAGACTGCACATAAACAAAAAACAGTCCCAACCCCTTGGGAGGTTGGCGGACTTCTAATTGCAACATAGTCGAGGTGAATCAGTTGGGTGTCAATTGCCTTGGGGGAACCTTCTGGGTGACTAAATCTATGTCAGATCAGGTGACAACAGGTAATAGGTGTGAAATGCCCTGGCAGTTGGGAGACAATTCCCAAAGGAGTAGATGAACTAAATGGGTCACTGAATGAAGGGTGGTGGGCTGAAGGGGAAACAGAGGGCAAGGGATGGTCTGCAGACCTTTTCCTGAGAATGAGATGAACCATGACAGATACATCCCTGGTGCCTGACACTCACTTCCTGAATAAACTTCCTGTATAGCTTGTTTGCTTTTAACTGGAGACTGTGGATATCTCTTGGTAAGTGATCTTCAAAAAAATTTCTTAGGAAGCCACCCCCATCTCTTTAATAATAAAGATTCTATTTTTTGCAACCTTTTTGAAAATGTATCTTCAAATCTTATTGTACATTCAAAGCATTCAAAGACTGTGGCTTGGTTTGCTTTTTTTTTAATTTGTTTTTAATTTTTTTTTTATTTTATTGAACAGAACCATGAGTTGGGTAAGAAGAACTGGGTAACTTGAGGAGAAATGCAACATGTTGATCTGTTGTTAAAAAGCATTCATTAGAACAGTATAGAAAACTAGCAATTGGGTCAACTCTGAACACTATGTTGTGCAAATAACACTCTGAGGTCAAAGTATTTTGACCTCCCTTCATGTAATGATCATGGTCAGAGTGCAAATGCATGTCTTAGGTCTAGAAAACCATCATTCTTTGAGACAAGCATCACTGAATGTCCTCCCTGTGTGATGTGGGACTGGAAGTATGTTTTAATGGTCGTATGCCTGAAGCCTTCAAGGGAAACTTCAGAAGGTTACGAAGGTACCTTCTGCGGAGAGGAGGTGCACACCGTGTTTTTCCCTTCTATCAGGAAGCAGGAGGCATTGCAGAACAACAGGCATGAGATCTGTGATGAGGCAGGAGGTCCTTGTCCTTTCTTTTCCAGTTCTCACTTGTGACACCTCAGAGCAGCCTGTCAGTGTTCAGACTTCTTTCTTTCTTTCCCATGCTATGGCCACTGGGTGCATACATAGCCTACCCTGGCCTGAGATGTAGATTTTTCCTATTGCCGTTCTGGATGCTGAACCAAAACAGTAATGAGTGAGAAACTGATGAGAAAACATTTTGTTTGTCTGCCCATAATGGGTAGGTATACCACGATACAGCAGAGATGCCACAGAATCTGGTCCCTCCTCTGTGCCATAACCTCTGCCCACTCCCAGACTGTCAGGCTTGTGAATAGATCTGATCAGAAACTCCAAACATTTGAAGAACAGCCCCTGGCTCGTGAGGACCTGAAACAGTAAAGGTGTTGTGGTGATCTGCCATGGGAATGCATCAAATACCCCTGGCTCACAGGAGGCTGGAGGCAGCTGTGTGTGTCCTCTCTACGGCATAGGGGAGAAGATTGTCTGCTCAGAGGGTTGGTGGGTGTGCAGGAAGCTTGGGGTGGCTGCAGTGGCTGCTCTGGAATGGGCAAGGGAGATCACTGCTCCTCATTTTATCTCCTTAGGGCATCGAGCTGGCCAGGAAAGGGAGAGGCAGACTTCTGGGTGAGCTTTGCAACGCGGGAGCTGCTTCCCCGAATCCTGCTGGGGAAGGTATCTTTATTTTGTGTATTGCAGTGCTGTGCTCTCCCTGACCTCCAAACAGGGGACGTCTTGCTTCAAGCAGAGAGCTGCTATTCCTTGCATCCAGGCAGAATTTGGGAAGGAAAAAGCTCTTTGTCTCGCAAGTTGTTGTCCAAACACCACAGGGGAGCTTTTCTAACTGGGAAAGGCAGACAGAATAAATGAGCCACCACCAGCACCACTGTATAGACACCCATGGTCACCTCTTACACAAACCTCTCCATGACAAACCCTTTCTTATGATTTTGCCAGGCAGTGTTTATATTCCAGCCTTGGAAAATAAATCTTGTGTCATGAAACAGGAAATAGTTTAACACTTTACCCGTGCTATCATAATGAATTAATTTGATATTCATGGGAATACCACATGTGCTTTCCTAGGTGTCCTACTACCATTTCACTTGCACTAATGGGCACTTGAGTCGTACTGATTTTTCCCCAAAGCCACATAATGATCTATAATATTCCTGAATAATTGCACTTTAAGTGGAAGCTAACAGGGTTGACTACTCCCAGAAATATGTCAAAATATTTTTACTGTTTTAAGTAGGAATTTGAATATTAACAGGACCTGTCAATACATTTAAATGTGTGGAAAAGTTTTACAAAAGAATATTTGGGAATGTTTTTTGAAGGTTAAAAAGTCCTCAAATGTTTTTTCCTGAATAATTTTTAGAGCTATCTGCAGAGCACCAGAATTACTAAATTGTACTAGAGAAAAAAAGAAAAAGAAATGCAAGTATAAGCTCCTGTGGTACAAAAATATGATTATTTAATACTAGCTAAAACAACTTCACAGCCTCATTTATGCTATTGCTTAAAAATAAATGTTGGTTCCAGGTATTCTAAAACCAGGGTGGTAAATGAAATTTGTGAGGGGGGAAAAAAAAAATCAGTCTCCCTTCTAAATGGACAAACTTTGCTGCCTTTCTCATGAAGAGAGCTTTGTATCCACAGGGTAGTGCTATTTTGAGGCTTGAGTGAGATGTTATTGCCTAGGATGGACCCCACAACAATGGGGGCAGATCCCCTCCCCAGAGCAGCGAGCAGGGGTTTCAGCATCACCTCAGGACCACACATGAAGCACCAGCTCTGCAAACATCCACTACATCAGCTCTGCCCAGGATCTCCTCAGAAACCCTGTTTGTTTGCACCTTTGGCTTGGCTGCACGTGGAAGTGCATGCAGGGTGGGCTCCACAGTGCATGTCTGCTGTGTTACACCTGCCTTTGGGTGCAGTAAAAACAGGGAGAAGAGGGAGAGGTGGATGGAAATGATCTGCTGTGAGGAAATCGCAGCAGGCACGACGAGCCCTGAGGGGCAGGAGCTCTGCTTCATCTGTGCAGCTTTTGCATACTGTCCACCACAGAGTCACCAGGGAGAGCACAGAGAAGTTACTGCAGCTGTGTCCTTGAGCGACCCCCAATTGTCAGGTCAGACCTTGAATGCGAATGAGCCAAGAGCCACCCTGTCATGCTCACGTTAATGAAAAGGAGGAGGTCCAGGAACAGGACTGGGTAGGAGAAGTGGAGCAGGACATCTGTGTCCTCAGGAGGATCCTGTGGTTCCAGAAGGAACCACTGAAGTACGTAAGACTTCTTTAATTAAAGGATTTACCTGTAGTCTCAGAGTGGAAATGATGTGCTTTGTTGTGCCTAATTGGGAGGCTGCTCTCCAGGGCCATGGCACCTACTCCTGAACGCGCAGTGAGATTTCTACGTGCAAAGCTCACCACAAACCAAACTGTCGTGGCAGCCCCGTGCACAGCAGTACCTTAGAAGCGTCTAATTTTGATCTGATTAAGAATTGTAAGAAATGAGGGCATAAGCCTTGCTCATGCATTATTGAAATGTCTGCAGCGATGCTGACGGGGTGGCAAAGCGTGCCTGCCGATGCCGGAGGAATGGAGGCCCCTATGGTGAGACTCAGGAAGCCTGGGAGACTGGCGGGTGCATCAGCTGAGGGGGTGAGGAGGCTCCGGGCGCTGCCGAGCTTTCTCGCAGGTGGAGGATGTGGAGCAGAAGCGTCATCACAAAACGCACTGTGTCCCGTGAGGTTTGGCCTGATCAAAAGGGAAATGCTGCAGGAGACAGACAGTTATTTGTGTGCTTCCCTCCGCTCTTCGTTAGTGTTGAATTTGGGCTAGCAGCAGCTCTCCTCCGCTGCAAGACTCTTCATGGTATCACCTCCCTTCTGAATCACAGCAATTAAAAATGTGAGAATCAAATTCGCCCCATTTCACAAATCCACATCTCCTTCCTCTCCTCCAGGCCTCCCCACCTCAAAATACATTTACTCTTCAGAAGGCTAATTAACCCTTTCCTGCTTATAGTTCTTTTTTTTGAGGATTCTCGAAATTTGGGTCGTCTGTAGTTATCAGTGAAAAGTGTTTTCAGGTAGAAGTTCCCTACCAGCTCTAATTATAAGTCAAGGCTGGTAACAAACCTTTGCAGGTGCATTCAGAGAGAGTCCCATAAATGGTGGGTGTAATGATGCAGTATAACATACGTGCCCCTGAAAAATCAGAAAGATTTGGAATCTGTGTGCCACTTTCTCCCAGCAGAGGCCATGGGGTGGGCTGGACACACCACAGCTCCTGCTGTGCAAATTAAAGTCAGGCAGATTAAGGTGCAATAAGTGGTAATTTCAGTTAATGTGCTGGGTTATGAACTTTGGGGGTGGAGGTAAAGACAGGCTGCCTGTTCTCCTGTGCTGACTAGTGATGGTGGCAGTGGCCTCTGGGACAGGGACAGGATGAGCAACTGGCAGTGATAACCTCTTCAGCCACCCCTGTTCTGTCTGATGGGGACTGAGAGTCCCAATCTGTTCTGCATCACTTGGTGAAGTAAAACAAAATTGTTAATGAAACAACTGCCCTTTTGCAGTATCTGTGTGAAACATCCTTGAGTGATGGAGGACCTTGACGAGAAGTTCTGTTAAACCAAATAAATTCCATTCAGGGCAATTAAGGAATCTGTTCTTGCATTTTTAAGGTCTCAAAAAAAATTGTTAATTTTCTAGGCTGCACATAGGCTAGTAAATTCTGTTCTTCCCTATACTGCTTGTACCTCTGAATCAAAGTGCCACTGAAGACTCAGTAGGCCCAAGTAATGCACTGCAAATCTATATACCCCTGTTCCTGTATGCATCAATTTAAAAACTGAGTTTAAGCTGAAGACATTAATGCTGGGTTCTTAAAACCAAAAAAGCTCAAGACACATTGCAAATTTCAATTTTCCACCTAATCATTGCACTTCTTTCAGTTTTACAAACAAGATTTTTCAACTCTGCTATTTTAAATGACCCCCCTGATATTACTCTTTTATCAGTCAACTATAAACGTAAGCCAAGATGCATTAAATTATATGGAGAGAATATTAAGCAAATTCAAATGAAAGTTAAAGTAGAACATATGCAATTTCTATTTTAAATTAATAATAATATTGTACATTTTCCTATTAAGCTACATTTGCAAAGTTAGCTTGAAGAAATAGCATTAAGTATCTCACCAGAGCAATTCAGTGCTCAGTTGACAAAACAGACAAGTGTAGTACTTCCCATTTAACAGCATCTATAAAAGAAATTACTAAATTCTTTGCCACTATGAATGAACAGTTTTATTGAGTGGAAATGTCCCAGTTGAGACTGGTGCCTTGATAATAATATTAAAGAGAAATACCTAAAGTATGTCAACAATCAGAATTAACAGTTGGGGTGGAAATGTGGGGTTGTATTTACTTGTGGGTTTTTTTTCAAGTCAGTAACTGAGAAATACTCTGTGTGAGTTTGGAAAGAGGCACAGCTGTCAGCATGAGCTCTGAAACCCAGCTTTTCTGGTCTCTGATCCATTTCCTGGCACATGTCAAAAAAAAAAAAAAAAAAACCCGAAACCAGGGAGTTGCTTTTTGTTTTGTTCTCTTTAAACCAAGGAAACACACCTCGGTTGCAAGCCTTTCTCTGAATCATTCCTCCCCCCTTGCCTGCAGATGTCTGAGTGGCAGCTGGGAATCCCCAAAGACAGAAGCGTTCATGGGAGTCTGCTTCTTTGACATTTAGGGTAGACAAACAGCTCCAAGGATCTGGAACAAATAGATCCAAAAGCTGGGGCTGGGCATAATGTTGAAAAATGGTTTCACTATGGGCTATGCTGCCTATTTTTATATGTAGCATGGGAGTGAGAACTGGATTAGGAGGCCTGGGGAGGAGGGGGGGAGGTTGAATGGGTTACAAACAAAAAGCATTAAGCTAATCATAGGAGTGATGCTCCTTAAGGGCAAGGATGAACTAATGGCTGGATTTTCCTTTGTCCCTGTAGAGCAACCATGGAGCAGTAAACCAGTCAAAACAGTAGCTGCTTCCAAGCCAGGTCTGCTACGTTACTCATTTCTATAAGTTTTATAAATATAGGTGTTGCTTAACACGGATTGCTTGCACGATCTTGGATGTACTCATAGAAAGGGAATTCAAGGTCAGCAGTCCCTGAAGGCTGTCAAACTATTTACAAGTTTGCTATTTATAAGGACTAGTCTGGGAGTCCTAGAAGCAATAAGTTCTTAGGCAGGCGGTTTAATTTCTGCACGACACAGAAGAGCTGCTGTTTCTGTATTGGTGCCTAGATGCCATTGCAGTCCTCTTAAATTATCTTCAAAAATCTCTTAAAAAAAATCTTAATTTTGTTATCTAGATTCTAGTGGTGTCAGGCTCGCTCCTGTACACTCCATATAAACTGAAGAATGAAGAAAGCAAAGAATATCAGTACAGCCACTATTCTGTGCAAGTTCCATAGTGGTTTCAGGAAAGGCAAGAGTTAATCAGAAGTTTAATGATTGTTAATATAGAATATTAATCAATCGACCTTGGGAGTACAGCATGCAATAAAATAGCAGGCTGGAGGATTCGTTGCATTGCTACAGAACATTCTCTGAAGAAATAATTTTCTTTTCTAAGGAAAGTGAAAACTAGGGCATACTGGTTTCTGCAGACCAGAAAAAGCACACTGCTTGCTCTCGTATTAGGCTTTGGAACACTCAAGTGAGGTGGAAAATGTAGAGAAAAATTTGTGACTGAACTGCAAACATCGCAGACTCAGAGGAACGGGTGTACTGAATTCAGATAAGCCTCCCATGAAGAGAGAGACTAGTTGTTCCTTCCTCAGTAATGTTACCCACGAATATGTACATACTGTGCCTTTTGTTCTTTTTGGTAAGTGGATGGTACATCCTAGAAGGGCATCACTCATTCTGGGAAGTGAATCTTTACAAGTCATCTCATCTGGCTGTAGTACCCAAATGAAAGCACTCTTCAGTGTTCTTGATCTAACACCGTACAGTGTCTAGACCCAGTGCACTCTTACTGTATTTGTAAAACAAACCCCAAGCCTCACAATCCCTCCCTCCCACCCAGAAAACATAAAAACCCTTGCAGAGGCATTGGGACTTGCAGATTACTTTATCTGTTCAAAGTTTCACAAAAGGATATTTTCCTAAAGCTCTTTTGTAATGCTCTGTGCTTCTTTCAAGATGACAGTTTGCATCATACTAAGGCAGCAGGGAGAGGGTAAACAGAAAGGGGAATGTGATACAAATGCTGGCAAAAATCAGGCAAAGCAAGGTGGGAGCAATATCGCTCAAGCTGTCGGATCTGTGAGCAAGCCTCGTGAACCAGCTGAGTTATGGCAAACTCCTGCTATGAGGGAATTGCAGTAACTGAGCCTTGCACTCAAACATTTATAAGGGTGTCCTGGGATAAATAAAGGTGCAGCCTCTGTAAACTCTGCTGTGAAAACAAACACCTTTGAACCAAACCTGTTACAAGGCTCTATAAAGCACGGTCATAGCTGATGTTAATTATAAGATTTGTGTCTTGGTTTTCTGTCTTGAGAGCAACAGTCGGAGTCCTCTTGGCTGGCAAGGAGTTAAATGCACGGCCCTGGCCCGAGCTGCTGCATAAGGCAGGGCTGGCGCTACTGCAGTATCCCTGTTGGCATAGGGAGTGCTCTCAGTTCAGGGTCTCCGCTGGAATATACAACAAAATAGTAAAACCTCTTTGATTCCTAGGCAAAGCCTCTGCCATCTGGGGCCAGACCTTCTTAAAACCATGGTTATATTTTGTCAGGTAAACGACATTCAGCTTATTTTAAGATCATACCTCATGCACTCAGACACAGCTATGTGTCACGTTGAGCTTTGTTTAGAAGCCTGGTCTAGATTATAGAGGCATTTCGGAAATCATGTGCTTATCAGAAGTTTGAATCAGACTTGCTGTCTATAGCCAAACTCAATAATCAGACTCTTGAACCATGTAATGGGTTAGCAAAAGAGCAGGGGACACACAGGGAGACAATGATTTAGCAGAATTTCACTCGGCATTCAAGCATGCTACCATGCCTGAAAATAAGGGATACATTATTAATTAGTTAATGTTTGCAAAGTATTTTGACTCTGGAACATGCCAAGTCTTCTTCTTCATTAATTTTCAGTAAATATATGACTAAGCAGTATATGTAATAAGGACACAAAATGTGGTAAGTAGACAAAAGACCTGAAAATACACAAAATGTAAAAAAGAGAGATGCTATTAACGGGGGGGAAAAAAAGTGTTCAAACCAGAGGAGTAAATATTGTGATGATGCAGCTGGTTATATATTAACTCAGCACTAGTGTAGGGACATGCCTGATGGCAGTGACGATCAGCTGAGACAGCCAACGTCCTACAAGACCTGTAAAGCTGACCTCTATCACCTTTTCCCTTCCAGTGCTAAATTTGGCACAGCCCATACTCAGCAGACCGTCTCTTACCTTCTGGGGCTGCCTAACGCCTGCTTTAGGAGTTGCATGTGCTCCTGCAGCTTTAATAATGTCTGGAAAACCACTTCTGGATGGCGGTCACAACCCCTGACTAGCTGCGGGGAGGTGCGCTCACACCAGGGCCCGGCAGCACAAGCTGCTGCACGCTCTTCCCCTCCCTGGTCGTTCTCACATCCCCATCTGTTCCTTTCCAGTCTCTCAAGTGGGAAATAAACTGAGTTAGAGTCAAACTGTCAAACTCATAATATTCGAGTGGGTTGAATGTCACACCAGCAGAATTCATGCAATCCATATTTCATTCAGCGCAATAAATATGCAGTCTCGCACAGATCTTAGAAATCAATTATGGTTTTTTTCAGGAAGGTTTGAAGAAACAGTAGGGGCACTTCAGCAAAATGATTTCTCGCCTTCTTTTCCATGAGGTAACTTTTTTTAGTATTATGATTGCAAGGTCTTGCTTCCTGAAAACAAGCTCGTAAGTAAGTGCCCTGGCCATCTGCTCCTGCCCTTAAGTCAAAGTCAGGGTCCTCAGTTTACAGCATCATACTTGGAAGTTTATGACGTTACAAATACAGGATTGACACTTTAGTTGACAGCTAGCCAATAGGATCAAATGAATTAAGCAACAAGCCGTGTCCTTGAAATCTTTGGCTGGAAAGACGAAGACCAAGTGGGAGCCTTTCTAACTGGAAGGAGCGAGCACTGCCCTCACAGGTGGTTAGTGTATCAGAAATTTGTCATAAGCTCTCTAAAAATAACTAGGAATGATCTTGTCGCTTTCTAACATACTTTCAATGTTTTTCTAAAATATATTTTCTCTTCATATGTCAACTGTTCTGCACATCTAGTTATATACATGCATGATAGTTTTGACCTAGGTGAAGAGACAAAACAATAAATCAACTTCTAGAGCCAGACACAGCTGGTGTAAGTTGACTTTACATTTATGCAGTCAAGGGACCTATGCCAGATTTCTCCCAGCTAAAGATATGGCCCACACGATGTACTTCACGTGCTGCAGGATTCTCTCTGGCTGCAACTTTTTTCATATGTGAAAGTATTGCAAATGGTGGGAAAACAACTATTGACCCCATTGTGCAAAGTATAGCCTGTGTGTATCAGTGTGGCAGGTATTTAATTAGAGTAGTTTGAGGCCCTTCAAAAATGTGCAGAAAGTCCCTCAACCCCAAGAAATCAGCAAATCCTTGTTGACTTTTTACTGGTTGAAGGTCTAGATATGGGTCTGGGTCCCAACATCTTACTCCATCCAAGAGAAATCGTGCCCCTGCCGCTGCCCCCATTGACTTTTTAAAACTATAGAATTTTTCACTGTGTTTTAATGAACCAGCAGGCAATTTGGAAAAAGCATAGCATTCAGCAATTCGAGGGTGTTGTACAGATGCCAGGAATCTCCCTGGACAGCATCACCTGCAGAACAGGGGGGCACCGTTACTCTTTGCACTGCAAGTGCAAACCCAACGTCAGTCAAAGGCCAATTTCAGAAACAGACCTTGAAAAGTTACAGGTTGGGAAGTAAGAGATTTTTCTGAGGGATTTTAAGCCAGGATGCTGGGTCATTCATTGTTTGAAACTGCTTTTAAGCTTCTGTCAACATGTTTTCCCTTGCAGAGCTAGGTCTGTTAAGAAGAAGCATTATCCTAATGTGACCTATAGGTCAAAAGCAAAAGAATTGTGAGGCAGAGAACAATTTTATTTATCTCTCTAGAATTAATTACTACCCTCTGCTATTATTATTTTGAGGGGCAGAATTATTAGTTTTATAGGAGAAAAACACCTTTTTTATAATATATTTAATTGCCAAAAAAACTTAATAGAAAAAGGAACAGCCTTAAGTTATGACCCCTACTCTAAAAGACAGAAAGTCTGCTTTGGTTTTGGAAAAAACTTTAATAGAATTTTTTTTTTTTTTTTGATAACTTAGAAATAACATTTTATTTTGATCAGAAAAAAATTTTAATTGAAACAAAAATTTAATGAGTCAAATGCCTATAGCTATTTCTGGCATACACAGATTTGCTTTTGTGGAAAAAATGCAAACCAATGCTAAATGGTAGATCACTGGTCCCACACCATTTTGAAGTTTATTTGATGGCTTTGACATAAAGTCAAGCTACAGTGCTAGAGACAGGGACCAGAGGAGGACAGGAATTTGGTTTTAAGTTTAACTTTGACTCCAGCAAAATTTAATTGTGAATCACTTACTGAAAAAGGGAAAAAGGTCCTGTTGCAGGAGCGTAAGAGAGAGTTTTCTTCTCTCCAGCTCTGATGAAGCTACTGTTAGTGGGCAGGCACTGTACTGGGCTCATCAGCACAGAGTTATTGCTGTTCTCTCTCTGCTCTGGAGTGTCAGCAATGGGTTCGTATGTGGGAGGGTGTTTTTTAAACAGAAAGGATAATATTTGGAAAAGTGAAATGGTAACCTAGTCCTCCTTGCAAAAATGTCCCAAGTTCTTTGTTCCTTGAAATTAAATTCCAATTCACTTCTGAAATTAAGGCTGTGAGTTCCTAAATGACTGGGAGACTGTTAAATATTTGACCTAGCAAGTCCTGCTCCACTCGCATGTTCCTCCAAAGCTGAATTCACATGGGTCTCTCGTGGCAAAAGCCAGCTCTAAGCTTTTTTTAAGAAATGGTTATATGTGAATGAGGTATTCAACAGCCAATAGGCATTGCTGCAAACCCCCCGGACGTCTCAGCCAGTGTCATTGTCTCCATGATCTGCATGCGTGGCAGATGTGCTGAACGCATCAACATTTACAATGTTAGTCTCCCGTGCCCATGGGAGGTGCGGTGTGGGATGGGCTGTCCTCAGAGCCAGGGCTGACTTTGTTCTCTCTGCACAATGTGCAGCTCAGTGGGGGTCCTGGGCTGTGACTGGGCTCCAAAATGCTGCAAAATGGTACAGTATTAAATTAACTTTAGTGTTTCATGCACACGCTACAGAGAAGCGTCTATTACAAGCCTGTGACGGGCAGGGAAAAGACTAGGAAGGAGGTAAAGGAAGCATCAGAACACTCTTTTTTCTACCACAGAAGCCACTCAGAGAATATCTCTGTGCATTTCACTTGCTTATTTATTTTTCATTATGATATCTGACATATCAGAAAACGTGAAAGGCATTACGAGCCTAAGACAAAAGGTAAAATGGCGCTTGAAAATGATTCCTTGTGAAGGCTTATTTTTATTTTGTTGCACATGAGACTAGTCAAGCAGACAGGTTTATTTTAACTCTCTAACAAAATTTAGCAACTGGAGACAAACAATTGTCTGCTATTATCATTCCTGCCGCCAAAATTCATTAGGTTCAGGAACATCAACTAAATTGTGTGCTAAAAGGGAGCACACAGCTACCTACCCTATTGCTGGAGACATGACCCCCTAGATCAGCATCCATGTACATCCAAGAGACTACATGGCCTGTTAAAAAGTAAAATATCTCAAACCTTAATCTTACTGCAATGCATTGCAGGCAGTCCCTTTCTGTGGTTGCATGTTTCTGTCTGCAGTGAAAGACCCTGCTGTCCATCAAGAACCTTCTGTCCAGCTTAGCTTTTTAAGGTCTGTACTTCATCAAGAAGTAAATGCATTCACTAGCACGCTGGTATTTGGTTCCCAGCCTGAGAGAAGCAGGAGACTGTCTGGGGCTGCATACTCAGAGTTAAAAGTGCCCTTTTAATGTGAGTTAAACTAATTTTTTTTCTTCTGAGATCTCAGCTGTGGAGAAAGGAAGTTAGCTGGGAAAGTCAGCCTGGCCTCAGTGAAATAACCTGCTTTAGAAATCCAGGCCCAGATCCCTGGGATGTGTCTGACTCAGGAAATGAATCTGAGTAAAAGAAAAATGTTTAACACCTTCGCAGCCTTCTGTTCTCCAAAGTAGTCAGAGTCTAGTTTGGCTAATGACAACTGAAAAACTCAGATAGCTCTGAGTGGTATTGATTCCTTATGTGCTTGGGTATTTTCCAGATGTTCAGTTACAGCAGTTTTCCATCACCTTTGCATCAGAGAGATGTGAAGCAACAGCAGCATAATTTGGATCCCAGTATATGTAATGGATTAAAACTCATGGAGAGTAGAGGTGCATTCATATTTGTGGTGTCTGCTACCTCTGGGAAGCTGGCAGACTGGAATCTGTTGGAATGAGGTATTTTGAAACTCATCAAACTATTTTAAATCCACATAAAGTGAATATATGACAGTAACCAGTTAAAACGGGCTCTGCTTGTATAGTGGCTAAAGAAGATAAAGGAGAAAGGTAATCTGGCATTAGGTTAGTGGTTCTGGAGAAAAGTTTCAGAGCTGGGTGATGTCAGCTCCTGCAAGCCCAGAGAGAAATCAAAAAGTTGTGCCCAAAGGGTGATTCAGACTCCTTAAGGAACGGAGCCAAGCTGTGGATGCACCAGCTGCCTATGGAGATGCACTGGCTTGCCAGTAGAAGTGACAATAAAGCCTGCTGGAACAAGCAGCGAGCTGATGTCACAGGTGATGGTGGCGGACTGTGGGGTGATAGTCAACTGGAGACACTCACTAAGCTGGCACTGCACAGGGCAACGTCTGACATCGATCCCTGGGGAAGATCACCTCCTGCTTGTATCTAAGCAGCTGTGTGGAGGTCGAATGGAAACACAGAAAGGAAGCCAGCAACTGGAGTAAACAGGGAGATGAAACATGCTGAAGATATCTGTGGGCTGGTCTCTGAAGCTAGGGGCCACAAGTGTAATAAAAATGAAGAAATCAAAGATCAATTTTCAGGTCAAGAGATGTTGGCCAAAAAACTGTTTTCCCCTACCAAAGCAAATTAATAACCTCCATAACAATATCATGGCAGGGCTGGATTGATTCGTTCAAGGAGTCTTCAGTTCTCATTATTTATATATATACACACATACATGTAAATGTATATATTTGTATTTGAGTTTGAGTTGCATATGGGCCAAAGAGACATTAAAATAATCAATCAATCAATCAGTCAATCAACAAAAACTTACAAAGGGCTTTCAGATTCTCACCAGTAGTCTTACAGACTCAAGGAGCATACAGGACACCAGGGCTTTATGAACATCTTCTGGGAGTACCTCTACACTATGTGACTGATGCTTCCCACTTAGGGCTAAGAATTGTTTTAAAAGAATAGAGTAAAAATTATACACCCATTTCCATCACTGTATAGATTACAACAAGTGCTCTGTGTTTGCCAGCAACTGAGGCTGTGGAACAGCTATTAGCAGATGCTGACTGTATGATGATGACCATTCTGAGTGGATGCTTATTTAAGGGACGTTTTCAGGAAACTACTTGCTCTTAGGAACAGTCTAGAAGTGCAAATGCACTTTGCAAGATTTTTACGTCTTGCTGGCTTGCCTTTTGCCATTTTACAGCAAAGGAAATGTTAATGTGTAATAGAATTAGCATTTAGGAGAAGCCTAGAATACCGTTCTTTATAATATAGCCCAGTATTATTATTCAAGACAGGTCTTCTCATAGTGCAATTTAAGCCCCCCAAAATTACCCATCATTACACAGACAGTCCATTTAACATTCTAAAGCTAATCATACAACAACCTACCCTTTCAGAGGAGATACAAAACCTCGCTTGGGTTTTAAGTTCTGATTACAAGATGAGGTTCCAATTGAGAATTTCAGCTATAAACCAAATGACCTTCAATGACCGTAGACTGGAAAACCTGGTGACTAATCTAAATAGATTTCCAGGCAGGGGGAAAAAAACACCACCCAGCTCTTGTTTCTAGTCCTCTGCATTATTAGGGGAATGACAAAGATAAGCAGATTGTGAAAAAAATCATGACTCCAGTGACCTTCTTGTCTTTGTTCCAGAAAGGTCAGAAGTAATCAGCAAAACTTTAACTAGAGTTCAGATTCAGCTTTGTTGTCCTTAGAGGCTGGTAAAATTAAATATTCTGTTCTTGTGCTCTGTAAACAGACACAGTAATTGGTGATGCTTTCCAGCACTGGATATGGAGATGTATTGACATGAGCTGAAATTCATAGAGAGACAGTATTTTACATGGTATATAGCAGTCTACAACCAAACCCTGATTTCATCTTGTAATGCTGAAAATCAAAATCACATTCCCTAAAATTAGATCATACCAGGATATGAGCACATACCAGAACGTCTAGGATGTGACTTTACAGTTTGTCGTGTTCACCATCCAACACCAAAGCAAATAGGCATTGTGCCAAAAACACCTATTGTCAATCTCTGAAAAAGATCCTATGAAAGCCATCAGACAGGCAAAGTCTTCAAGAGTAAGCCAGGTGAAAATTAAAAAAAACAGTGAGTAATCTAGAACAGATTTCGTAGGGACTTTCTGACCTTGGCCTGGAGTGCTTTGTCCCTTTCCGCCTTTTGCACGTCACAAGATGTTTATTTATTTATTGAATATCCATTCTCATTAGAGCTGGAGGAATCACCATGTTGGATCAGAGTGCAGTAGTCCATGATTTCCATTATCATACCGTTAGTGAGCAGAAGTTTAGAGAAAGTGTAAGGAAATAAGAAAGAAATTAACATATTCTTGGAAAAAATCTCCTCCTTGCTCTTGATGATCAGGAACTGCCTTATACCTTACAAAGCAGAAAGGTATAACCCCTTCAACAGGACTTTAAGAAAACCCAGTTTTATACCTTGGGAGCTGTCTGTTGTTCACATGAATATTTAGTCAGATTTTGAATCCTGCTGAACAGCTGACACAAATTATGGCCTCAGGAAACAATGCAATGGATTAATTTTGAGTACACTGAACACATGCATATTTCTCTGCATATTTTTATTTTGTTTATTATTTGCATAGTTACCCACCCATTCTGATTCAAAGGTTTCTATGTAGCACCTTGTATTTTGCATGCTGTTTTCTCTTCAGTCAGTCTTCACAATAAGGATCCATTTGTTCTGCATTTCCCATTTGTGAACCTCCTCTACTGTGGGTTTCTGGGGAGTGGGAAGCCAGCAGCATGTAGGTATCAAGGTCTGTAATTAGTTTTTATATATCAGCATGTACTGTTGTCCACAGTCTTCTGGAATGCTGTAGGAAACGTTAGAAATTAAAAGCAAGTTTCAAAGTTAAGTAAAGTAGCATTAAATGCTCTCTTCCTCATCTAACAACCTAAAAATAATGGCACTTACCTTGAACTTTGAAAGACTCCTTTCTTCTTATGCATTCAGATACCAAGTTGCATTTCCTGTGCCTTGAAATGTAATAAGACTGGACATCCTGCGCTGCATAGCATCAGTAAAATTGCAGCTGTCAATATGGGACACCTGCAACACCCAGTTTTAGAGCTGTTAGACAATGACCAGCATTTCTGAAAAATGGCAAAATTTGGGAAGAGTGAGGGATTTCTGGCCCAGGGTTCAAAATCAGTTTCTGCTTACTCTGCTTCAAGTCCTGCTGACTTCAGTGAGCACACATGAAGTAAAATGTCATTTATCATGAATACAGGCGACAAATTCAATCTTTTGGCCATGCTCTGATGCTGGTAGTGTCTGCACATCCTGCAGACACATTTGGTGACTGGGACTTCCCAAGCACAATGTTTTCATGTTTGACAATGGGAAAAAAGCTTCACTTCTCCTTGCCTCTGTGTCCCTTGAAGGGGACAGGGTGAGAACATCTCAAATACAGCAGGGCAAAAGTGTGAGTAATCAGCAAGGGGCAGGGAGAAAAATACCTCCCTTTAGTTCTTCCAGTTGTCACTTTACCTTTGCTCCCTGCAGGCAGTATTGGATCAATGGGATACTGGCCATTTGGTTCAGAAGTGGCCACTGTGATACAAATACAACATTGTTCCAACACATTTTGCAAAATGATTCTAGGAAAATGATCGAGTTTTAGCTAACACATCCTGTGACATAAAGATAATAAGCTCTGTGCAATGTCACAGCAGTTATAAGTATCAATACAGTATAAACTGTAAAAAAAAAAAAAAAAAAGGCATTTTCATTAGCATTTCTTACACCACCACATTTAAATAAATCAGGGGGTCTGCAATAAGGAAAATAACAATAACAATAAGGAAAAGAATAAGATTAATTATCACTTAAAATGGCATTTCCTCTAAAATGCCAGAATGCAGTTGTTAAGATCTTACTAAGAAGAGACAGACAGGAATGTTTCTAGGAATGAGATCACAGAATTTATCTGCCTTGTTCTGCTTCCTCAATTTAGGAAGAAATTTAATATTACTTTGCATCTACAACTATGGGCAGCCTTTGCCCAGTGCATTATCCTATACTGAGAGTAGGTTTATGATAAAGCTGAAATATTCACAGAGAAATAAAAGATGCTCATATTCTAATGGTGGCTTTAATTCTAAGGAAAGTAACCATTCACTTCTTACATTTGAGAGTTATCAATGCTAAATAATTTTGCAGCCATTGAAGATCACACTCCAATACTGTCTAGGAAAAAAAAAAAGAAATGTAGTCTCATCAGATTTAAGTATATTTAGTGAAAAATCAGGATATAATTACATTACATGAATAAATTATTCTAAACCCATTTTAGGTCAGAAACTCCAGTGCTGGATAGTGGATAAATCCCAGAATTTTATCCTTCTCCTGTCTCCAGGCACTACAGAAACCAGAAATCATTACAACAGGACAAAAGATCACCATGAAAGAGTTATGAGAAGGGGCAGGAACATCAGGAACATGCTGGTGTTCTGTTTCTAAAAACAAATGACCCATTAATTCACAAAAACAACCCCATTACTGCAGTAACAAACTTAGTTTACGCAAATGTCCCTATCAACATTATTCAAGCCCAAATTTGATTTAATTTGGGAAAGGAATGAATAAAGCTTAGGGTAATGGCAACCTATTAGACCATGCAGACCTTAATAATATATTTGAGAAAGTGTGCTGAGAGAGTGACATGAACATCAAAAGAGAAACCAAGAGCATGAGCTACAGAATAAAGGAGAAATTGTATCTGAAATTATACCAGAGAAGGCAGAAGGAGAAACACAGGCAGAAGGAGCATGTGCCTAACTATAAGTCAGAGAGAATAATCACATTAATGACTGTTTCCCTACATAGTTTCAGTTTGTTTCTTTATTCTATTTTTACTGAATCTGATTTCTATTCAGGTTCAATTAATAATAATGAGCCTAAAATTAATTTGCATTATCATTTACAATGGATGCTTTGATCATGTATGTAGTTGGAACTATAACGCATACATTACCATATTATGCAAACTGCATTTTCAGCATCAGCTACATCTGTATATCATTTCTTCACGCCACAGTTCTGTGCATTGTTTCTTTGTGTACAGTCCTGCAGACTGGCAGAAGCTGGGAGAGGCTGTGGAGATACTACCAGGGGAAATGCTGCTACAGATGTGCCCTTTTCTTATGTTCTCTCTATAAACACCCAGCGCCGGCATCAGACAGGGGAGAACTTTATTTTAACCCAGATGGCTTGTTCTGTGTCCTTTATGATTCTGTTATTACCTTAGCTAAATTACTCTGCTAAACTGCTCTCCTGCATTGACCCCATGCAATGAGTTTTTGTATAACACACTCCTTTTAGGCCTCAAAGCAAGCAACCAAACGTGCATGAAAAGCCCAAGCACTACTTTGGGGTTCTTTTGTGCTTAACACAAGTGCCCCTCCTCTCCTCTAATTCCTGTAGAATTTCTAACTGCTTGCAGCATAAATCAGATGAGAATCTGACCTAAAAAAGAAAGCAGAGCTAGTACCACGATGTTCATAGAGATCTGATTTTTAGGTCAGACTTACGCATTCATAACACTAAAACATGCTCGGAGAAACGTTGCACATCAATGGTTAATGGAACCACTCAACACTGTCTCAGCTGACTACTTTTTGCCACTGGCCAAATTTTGTATTGCAGTGAGTGGGGCCCAAAAGTATTAGGAGTTTACATTTTTATGGTGCCTTTCATCTTGTGAAATACTCCCTCGCTTTACAAGCTGATACAGAAACCATATAATGATTGTTTAATCTACTCTGTCGCTGAAACTTGGTAGTGAAACACAGGGAGAATTTAACAGCCTAGAAAAACATAGGTGTTTCAGAGAGGAAACGAAGACTACAGTGTCCATTTGAAACAAAGTTGGGAGAATGTAATTTTTAGACTTGGCATCAGGCCAGGTCATCAGAGTTAGCACACTTGACAGATATAATTACTGCAGTGGGATATTCAATGAGCAAGGTGGTCAGAACTTTCCTTTAACACGCCACCCAAAAATGTATTTGGGTCACACCTTGCACCTTCTCATCGTACTGACTCATGGGCTGACAGGCAGGCGAGATCCTCTCCTTTCATTCAGTTATCTGTCTTTTAGTTAGAGCCTTAGGTAACTCTCAAAAATGAACCAAACAGCCAAAAACACTGCCAAAAGAAAATTTTAAGCAGCTCTGAATTTCATGAAAATTTTGCATGAAAACCTATCCCTCCAGCCAAGCTAAGGATCATATAAGTTTAGATGCTTCCTCCCACAGATATATTACTTCATAGTGTCCCTACGGGCTTGATCCTGCCTTCCAAAGAGAGGATGGTGAAATTGCTCCAGTGAGGTCACCAGGCTCTCAGAAGATGATTCATTTGGCCATTTTGCTGTGCTTAATCTGTTTGACAGGAGATAAGAGCAGTGCCCGAGGAAAGCGAAGGGGATGAGTGGGACTGCCCTTTTTTCTTGCCAGCAAGCTGTTTGGTTGGATCATCCAGTCTTTCGAAACCCTACCTATTTTCACTACCTTTTTCCTTTCCAGGGTACACTGGGACGTGAGGCATGCAGTATCTCTCAGGTGAAGGAATTTAACTTGGTGCTATCTGGTGAACGACAAGCACTAGGTATTGCCAGAATGAGGTATTCCCTGGGAGTCTTCAGCAAAGCATTAATCTGATTAAACTCCTCAAAACTGATAGACGTAAAACAGAAGAACATATTAATATTGTCAACAAAATGCACTTCTTAGTCACTCAAACTCAAATGTCAGATATTTGTTGCTCAGTATGCAATTAAAGATGATCTGATCGCCCTCCAAGCAGAGAACTGACAAAAAATGGGGTGAGGAAACATTTTTTGGTTTATCCTTTGCATATATGCAGATGTTGATACTGATAAGAGGGAAGAATCACTTTAGTTCTGCATAGATAAAGAGATTGTTCTTGGCAGTATAGATTAATGTACCTGTCTATACAAGCATAGAGGAAGAATTTGGAAGGAAAACAGATTAGTATTCTGCTGCACAAGGGACAATCAAATATGATATTTGGATTGCCAAGTGGACTAATAATAATCACTGTAATAAACCAGGGCCTTTATAGCTTTGATATGCAGTACTAACTAAAAGATAGCTGCTTCTTAGGAATAATGAGCTGGATTCTTCATCACTCATCACCTTGTGTAATTATTGTCATGAGTTCAAAATAAATCCATTATGCTACCAAATCAGTTTTTTTTTCCTTTCATGTTGTGTTTTCCTTGCATGGGTATAATGGCTACTCAAGTATAGCCAATGAAATTCAGGCTTAGTATATTTATTTGCCACGTAAGAATAAAGAAAATGCAAAAGATCTAATGGATGAGCACAATACCTTGGAAATTATTTATTTAAATCTTCAGTACTTAAATGCTGCTGTAGCCAACCCTGTAGTTAATAACCCCAAGGAAGAAGGAGGAATAGATAAAAAAAGTAATCTGGCTTAATACCAAATAATAGTTTTTCTTCTTTCATAATGATTTATTAGCAGGTGTTTTAGTAAATGCATGACCAGCAGTATTGAATGATATTAAGACAAGTAAACTACAACCAACTCAGTAATTTAAAACTCAAAACATATGCTCAAGAAGCATCTCAAATGTGAGATTTTTATTGTATTGGTCAATTTATTTTTCTAAAGGCTCTTCGTAGCTAAGTGAGGATAATCAAGGTAAATTATGAAAATAACCTAGTTATGTGGTAAAGGTCAATAGAAAGTCATGATAGGGTCTGGTTTTTATGAAGATATCCTGTGTGTATTGTCAAAATAAATTAACATTATAACACAACATAGCCTGTCACTTGGAAGAAAAAGAGATGTTAACACAAAGATACTTGCCACAATTAAAATTAGGTTTTGGGTTAGACTATGAAAGCAAGAAATATCAACACCATTAGCTTGGCTCTTCATTTATATTTTGTCTAGCACAGGTCACAAGAAGGTGAATAGATGCATACTTCTTTTTTAGTCTTGGGGATAGCAAATGTTAGATATGTAACTCTATTTTTAAGGGGAATTTTCCTAATTCTTATCATATGAATGACATTGAGCTTTAGAGGTAATGTGGGTTCCAGCACCTTATGCAGTAGCACTGAACTGGGAATGGAAGATAAAGGAGTTGCCTACATGTTTCTGTAACCATCTATTTTCCAGGATTACTGACTGTGTAAATTAAACAAGCTGCTCTGCAAACATGGACAGTCTTGGGCTCACTCATTTGTCTTCCAGCCCAAAACTGTACAAAGGGAACCTCCTCTTTGGGAAGTAACAACAAAGATTTAGTTATTTTCTACAATACTGTGTATGCTGAGCATGCCAATATATGAAAAATGGATGAGTTAGAGCCTAAAAACTTCCAGGGAGCTTCACTGTTACTGTGTTAGTGGCAGTAAAGCCAGAGCAGAGACCTAGGTCTTTAAAATTCCTCTAAATAGTCTTCTTACATGGTTAAGTCCCACCAGCAGCTAGGCCAACAGTTACCAATGATGTTCTGAAGAAACTTGATCCAGGAATAAAAAAACCTCTTGCTTTTCAAAGCACTCACAGGCCTTGAACTGGACAAAACAGAAGCTGGGAAAGAATGCTAGCTCACCCTATGGTCATGCTGCAAAGGACTTCAGTGTCCTCATGTTTGTGAGGGATTTTACCTTCAGTGATTTGAATCCTTGAAAAGATATACCTGTGACTGAAGTGATCTGAGACATAAATCTGGCAGGACAAAATATGGCATGCAGTATAGCCTTCAATACTCTCTACATAAATTAGAAACTAGAAGCTATCTGAGCCCACTGAGTTTAAAATACTGCCCAAGTGTTTTCAGCTGTTGCTACTAACCAAGGGTTTGCTGTGTAAATACCAAGTATGGTAGTTTTCTGTACTCACCAGCTGCTTCTTCCTGAGTGACCAACTGAAATTGTAAGAGCATCAAAAGCATCGTAAATGCAACCTCATACCATGCCAGAAGGCTAACCAAAGAAATCAGCTTTTCATCCTGTCTCAGCCTGGGAAGAAGCCAGTGCAAATAGGGATGATGCCCAAGCCAGTGCAAATAAGGGATGATGCCCAAGCCAGTGAGAAGGCTGATCAGTGCGTTGCGCAGGGTTTAATGTTAAAAAGGGCTGTCAAAACACAAACCGTGGTCTCACTTTTCTGATCGCTTAACCGAAAAACTGCAGAAACTCTGAGGTGTGTGATTTGCAAGAGCTAGCACTTCTGTAATTTTCCAGTGGCATAAAACCAGTTAGTACCAGCTGAAATGCATTAGCAGCTTCAGTAATTAGTAGGCATAGCCATTTCTTGTCAGTTCTACGGGCCATATCCTCAGCTGGCGTAAATCAATAACACCCCGGGCACTGGATCTGTATTACTTTACTCACCTTGAAATAGTTATGCATACTAATTATTGCCTTACCCATTACTGCTCTTGTCAATTCAGACACCTGATTTACACCAGGTGAGTCTGTTCCATATATTTAAAGGTTTCTGCACATTCCTTCAAGGATCTGTAGGTTGAATAAACTTTCCGAATAAGCCAGGCAGATGCTTTCCATTATCTATCAAATCAATGTTCAATGAAGTGACACCATTGCACATAAATCATGACTGCAATTATTAAATCAAGCCGAGTTTGTATTGCGTTTCTTTCACTGTTGGGTAGAATTAGACACATGAGCACAGGCACGCCAGGATTGCTGGGATGGAAGAAGGAGTTAAAAGCCCCACCCAGGCTCTCACAACCTAACCTTTGGAGCATGCAGCTGATAATGCGAAACAGAACATAATGCCCCGGAGGAGATACATCTGGAGGTCAGCTCAGTCAGATACCGTGGAACTGTTCCAACAAAGCAATCAAATATCTAGCAAAACCTCTAAAAAAAAAAAAAAATCACATCTTCGGTATATAGGCATACAACCTGAGCCAGATAAAGGTAGAGAAGCCTGATTTCATTTTCACAGCCCTGTCAGGCAACCTAAGAGTCGAGTTTTCCCTCCACAAACACAAAGTGAGGTTTTTAACTGCAGCTTATTAAGGTTTAGTTTGTCTAACCCAAGCATAATAAATTCATGTGTCAAGATCGCAGTTGATTGTTCATCAGAGAAAAATGAGACAAGATAATCCACTTTGTTGAAAACGTAATGCTTTAGGAATGTTACAAACTACTGCAAATGTTTAACTCCCCGTGCCTCATGGGTGGTTATATAACAAAACACCCATTCAGGGGCTGATTCTTATCTCTGGCTTGCATAAGGCCATGTCTAGACAAGGATTTGAAGGTGTGTTGTTTGAGAGTGTTAGCAGAGTGGTCTAGTTGGCAGATCAGGAAACCTCCCCCTCTTTCCCCGAATCCCCTGCCCCGAAATTTTATGAATGTGGAACAGATGAAGTGTGGGTCCTTCTCCTTCAATTTTTGGCACACTGGAGTCAGAATGCGACTTCAGAGGGTTGAGGGAGGGAAGGTTCATCTCTCTACCCAGGTCTAGTCTAGGGTCTAAGGCTTTGCATATTGAGGGCATTTCAGCATTACTCCCAGCACACATGGTACACAGAGGTATTACAAAGAGATCGGATGGTACTTTGCCTTTGTGAGGCCTGTAGTAGAGATAAAGGATGACTTCCTAGTGATGGTCAACCATTTGACAGCATCTCCTTTATAGGAAAATGGCTCCAGTGCTGATTTCCTGCTCCACTGTACCAACCTGGCTATAATATTTTTATCCCTTTATTGCCCCAATTTCCAACAAACTTGACCCAGACGTCTATTCCTACTACACATACACCTCTAGTTGTTGAGAGGAGCATTTAGTGGAAAAGCAGGAAAATTTACGCAAAGGTCTGGATGCTAAGAAGCCATCTCACTCAATTTCTTTTAAAGCATTGCCTTGAATTTACAGTCCTTGGTTCCTCCATCTCTGATTTGCCCCCTCACAATTCAAGAACAGCAGCAGCATATGGCAATGATGAGAATCCTTATGGAGACACGTGCCCATCTGTGGCTTAGTGCATGAAATATTGTTAAACTCACAAGCAAGTTCTAAGAGCAAAAACATTTTTAACATTCACTTGTTGCATATTTTCCCTTCTCTCTGGTTTTTGGTTTTTGTTTGTTTGTTTTTTTCCTAAGGAGATTTAACTATTCCAAAATTACTTCTGTAGATCATTTAATTTTTACTTCAAATTACGAGTTTCACGAGGACTCGTGAGAAAGAAAGATTTTATTTATAGCTAATATTCTGATGTGGTTTTAAAACTTTTAAAGACACATTTCCAGTAGCTGAAGGTAAAAAATCATGCCTTGGTAAATGCACCATTTTTGGTTTTATAATCACGGTTAAGTAATTATGTTTTCACTTCTATAAAAAAAGAAGTAGGGGGGAGAAAAAGAACTGGGTAAAGTTTAAACCACATTCTGAGGGAAATCAGGTAAGAGATCAAACTGCTGACGAGAAATAGGAGAAATCCTACCCTACTGAAATACATGGGAAGGTAATTATTTTCCAAGTGCCAGGAATTTGCCCTCTGTGTTTTATAAATTAAATATATACAGATATGTAGATACACATGCATACTTATTTGCTTTTCTTCCACAATAGAGCAAGAGCTGCCAGGCCAGTTGAGATAGCTCTCTTTCTGTACACACACACTTTAAATCTGGTATGATAACCAGTGGTTTACAGTGTCATTAGGAAGGCTGAGACTGTGAAGTAACTATTAAGAAATGCAGTCTGCTGTTGTATCTGGAACATATCAACTCTTGATAGAAATATATTTTTAATAAAGAGAGGTGCTTTAAAGGTTTCCCTCCTGATAAAGGCCTAAGCTCAGCAAGTTAGGTTCAATCACACAGCTGACTTGTAGCCTTCCAGTACACAATAGGGTTTTAATGTTTAAAGTTTAGGTGCATGTTTGAGTATCTTACTGAATAGGAGCCAGAGTGAAAACAGCTTTCATTTAAGATGAAAATTCCTGCTTTAAGTCTTCTTCCTTGAACTCTGGCTCCAATTTGTGAAGGCAGTGGGGATGTTCGGGTTTCTGCGTGGAGCCCGGCAGGAACGTCAGCAGTTCTGCTTCACTGCCGAGTATCAATAGTGCTCCGAGATCAGAGCTCAGAGCGAGCACTTAGGAGGGGCAACCTTGTCAGTCAGCACTTGACTGCTTTGCTCTGTTCTTGACCAGCCCATGCAATTCGCATCGCCCTCAAGGTAAGATGAGTGGGTGGATCATGGAAGTGTACAAACAGCCTTCAGGATCATAATTCAACTCCTCTCCTTTTGCCTTGAAGCAGTATATTTCCACACACAATCAAGGTGCATAAGACAATATTCAATTTAAGGAGGTGTTCAGAATAAGACGGGTTGTATTTAAAAAGAAGAGAGCAGTGTGCTTATAAATAATGCAGTGGCCTGCAGTCGTAAGACAAGCTCTGGATTTAAAGACAAATGATGCAGAATGCCTGGCCTGTCTGCAGGTTACTGAGAGTAAAATCTTATGAAGTGACTGAGCAGATGGAGAGGTAGGCACAGCTGCTGAGCTTCTACTCTCCCTGAGTACAAGGGCTGCTTCTGGCCTTGCCAAAGTGGCATTGGATTGGGAGTGGGCTGCAGCAGAGCCTCTCCTGTCCTCACATTAACCAGCGGAAAGAGCTGGGCTCTCGCGTGCCGGAGCACCTACGCTCCTGGGAAGCCAGGCATGGACCCTGCCTCCCTGGTGAGGGATCTGTCTTCAAGGCATGATACAGCCCTTCCTCTGAACTGGAATGTCAAACTTTCTGACCTTCAGCATGTCAGCAGACAACCAAAACATTTTGGGAGGCCTACAGAATGAGGATTTCGCATCTTGCTTTCGAACTCAAGAAAATGCTTAAAGGAGAAGTATCACTGCTTGTCACAACTTTTGTGTTCCCCTTTCATCTACAGCAGCTTACAAACGTTTAAGTTACTCACTAAAAGTGAGTCCCTGATTCAGTGTAACGTAACACTCTTTAGGAAAAGATCTCCTCAAATCTGATTTTGCCTGTTGCAGTTATCAGTTATGCTGCACGTCTCATGCTTGCCATTTGCCTTCAGTATCCGTATCCCTGGTCTGTCTATTCATGTCGACAGGTAGGGCAGATGGAAAATATGAAGGAGAAAAATCCTACTGCAAATAACAACTCAGTCCGTTATGTAACTGCTAAAATATTTATGTTTCATGTGCTTTTCAAAAATGATAACACAAAAGAACTCATGTGTAATTAAATGTGATATATAAATCATGCTGTTTGCTAGACCTGTTGACTGCACTGTCCTCATTCTCCCAAACTTAATATAAAATTATTTGTTAATTTTCAAGCCAGTAATTTTTTCACCAGTGCATATACTGGGTGTTTAGGTCTGAGTCAGTGAGATATTAACACCACAATATGGTTTTCTTCTTATACTGCCATGAAGTGATTCTACTCAATATGTGACTCCTTTTTAATAAAATTACCTGTATTTTTGAGCTCCCCCATGGACAAAGTTGAATACTCTGAAGTTTTTTCAATATAAATTGTCTATTTTCTTTATGCTTACTTTGAGCAAGCAGTGGGCCCAAATCCTCAGCAGGCACAACCAGAGCTCACACAGCTGCACAACCTGGACCTGGGGGAGATGTAGCCCCTGTCTATAGATTTCCTCCTTGAATAAACTGTTGTGTTTTGAGAATACTAAGCATAATCCAAGTTATTCTGAGGACCAGAACTCACACAAGGTTTATCTAGTATTAACAGTTGTTTGACCTTCCTGGGCAGAGAAAGAAGAAAATGCTCTTTTACGTGCTCTTATGCAAACCTCTTAAATATTAAATGAGCTGCGCACAAAACTTTTCTGGTGTGGAGGACCGATAATACTTTGGACTTCACTTGAAATCCAGGTCACTTTGACCTTGTGTAAATGAAATCTTGCATTTCACCAATTTTTCACATGCTTGTTCCGTCTTGAACAAAACCTCAGAATCAAATAAGCACCAGCTTCAATGTAGAGGATGATTAACTTAAGGAGTTCTTGGCTTCTTCTTCAAGAAGGTTAACATGACCTTGAATGGCAGGAGAATATTATGGATTTGTATTGTTGAATCTTATGTGGAGTGTTGTTATTAGAATTTCACATACAAACCGTATTTTAAGCCCTAGCAAAGAGACATTTCACTTCCACTGCTTCTGAGGTTATTAGTCCATCTACAAACTGAAAAGAGTCAGTCTTTTCTACCATGCTGATACTCAGCCAAATTCATGCACGTACTTCCCATTTGCTTCAGTAAGAGTTTTGTCGATGGCAGTGCTATAAATTCTACCTCCACCTTCTCTCTAATTGGCACCAACATCAAATGCTAAAGGATGTCCTTGGAAAATCAAGAAGCCAGGAAGCAAAAATCCACAGCTAAACCCAGTTCTCCATTGTACGCATAACTGTCTATTAATTTCTGTGAGCTTATTCCACATCAGAGCTTTGTTCTTTCCTTTTTAAAGTCAACAGTAAAAATCATGCTAGCATGAATGGGGTAAAATCAGGCATATAAGTGAAAATGAAGTCAAATCTTATCTGGAGAATTCCCACTTAGGACTTAGAGCCTGACACAGTGGTCACTGAAGCATTTCTAAAGGTCATTGTCTGATATGATCTTTTCATAATTGTTAGTGGAATGAAGGCATCTTTATTCTGCTCTGCTTACTAGCAATGCTTATATAAAAAGTGGATTATTCACAGCTCCTTTCCTTTTGAAAATGGGCTTTTTTGTTTTTTTCTTTTAGGGAGAAATAAAGCACACCAAGTGTGAGTCAAACTTAAAACAATCACTTGAGGTTTATGTGCCAGCCAAACAGTGACACTTGTACTTTCCAGTTGTTATTTGTATAGAAGCTCTGTTTATTCTGAAGAGCAATGCCATCAGTTTAGGGGGAAAGAAAAAAAAAATCCACAAGTTAAATTCTATTGATAATGGAAGAGTAGGAGTGATTCCAAATCGTGGTGATGCCCTTAATTATGTGTCAATTGTCATTCTAGTCATACAGGGTATACGTGCAGCTCTTCCTTGAGGAAAGACATTCCCACTGTATTGCTGCAGGAGGCCAAGATGCTTCTTGATATAGCTGCATTAAGTGCAACGTCCTTTCAGCTGAAAAGTGAAAAAGCAGTTAGATTTTTTCAATCCACACCTATTTTTCTAAACTTCTGATGAGCACCTTCTTCACATTTTTTCTAACCTCGTTTGTACACTGTTGAATTACTCATTAGAATGAAAATAAAAAATATATTTTCTTAAGCTGACATTAAGAAAACCTTCCTTTCGACCTGGATGTATCAGAGTGTTAACATAGTTAATAGTCTGACAAAATTTCATGAATGTTACTGTTGAATGCATTTATGTTGTAATAGTATTGATGAGCACTGGCTTTAGTTGAGACTCCCATTCCACACTAAAAATCTAAGACAGTTAAAGTCCTCTATTAGACTCTGTTATGGTGTGCAAAAACTTTTCCTAAAAAAGGCAAATACTTACATTAAGAAGAAAATATAAGAGGTAGAAAAGAGAAAAATTAAACAAAGTATTAGAAGGGAAAGAAGACAATGAGTCCATTTGGTCTGTATAGGGAAGCTGGGAAGAGAAATAAAAGCTTGGCAGTTTGTTTACTGAGACTGGCTAAGTTTCAAGCCAGTGAGTAGTTTCAGTGAAGTCCATAACAGAACTCACATCCTCACAGTAATGCATTTACATAAATCCATTGCAGGACTGATTAATCTTGCATGTTTCAGGAGGTGTTCTAGTGCTCTCAAGACGAATCCTTTGAAAATAAAACAGATGGGCAGATAGATCAAAGGGAGAGAGCTGGATGCAGTCTTGTGTGTCTCATTATAATTTTCATGTAACCAAGCTGAGTTTTCAAGTTAAAGTTATTCAAATGTTCATACATATATTCCATTCAAAGAATGCATTTACAGATTCTATGTAGGGTTATCTGACAAGAGGGTATTTGATTAAAATAGGCCTGTTGAGAGGGAGGATTCTACTAGATACACTGTCTGAAAGTTGATTGTTTATGTCTACTTGCAGATGTGATTTATCAGGCTGGTTCTTGGGAGAAAAGTAACCGTTTTCAGAATAGCTGTTTCCAACAATTTTTTTATTTTTGTTTTAAATTCTTAAGAAAATAAATGTTTTGGCTCCGAAAGCATGTTAGCAGGACTGCAAGTTTGAACAGTTTTAGGAGACGTTACCCATATTAGCACTCTCATCTCATTACCACAAGCCCAGTTTTCTCTTGGCCAAAAATGAAAAGAAGTTTAGACTCTGTGATTTGAAATTTAGCACCTGTAACAGTATGTGCTGAAAGAGGCAGATCATAATTTCTTCCATGTAATACGAAGGCCTAACTTTTCTGTAACCAATATTCATTTCATGAAAAATTATAAAGATGAATAATTTATGAGTATTTCTACATTGAAAGAACTGCTAGCAGCATTCAAATTTGAAACCAGAAAGTTGTTTGATTTTTTTTTTAAGGAAAGCATGCATTTTGATAAGGACCTGTAAAGATCTTCTGGATCCTTTAGGTGAGTAATTCACATAGTTAAGCCAGTTACTAGCTGCTTCCCCCCCCCCAGCCAGTAATTGAGGCAGAAAAACTGTCTCCATCTTTTTTTCTTCCACCAAATTGATGAAATAAGGCACAGTACTGCAGCTGCCTGGGCGTGTTTCTGTTGCCTTTCATGGAATGAAATATCAAAGGTAGAATGGATGTGGGACTGGGGCCTAAAGGATTTTGGGAGCTCTCAGCTGAATAAAAAATAATGTCCTGCCCAACTTCTTTCTTTTCTCAAAAGTATCAGGTTTAGACCAGAACTGCATAAGAGTAAAATGAACTTTATGGACTCCTACTGTCAAGTTCAAGAAGGGTTTGGTCAATACTCTCAGGCACATGGTGTGATTCTTGAGGTGTCCTGCTCAGGGCCAGGAGTTGGACTTAATGATCCTGATGGGTCCCTTCCAACGCAGCACAGCCTATGATTCTACTACAGCTTTTGGTTATTGAGAAGGCTCTAATCCAGAATTACGCAGCTGAGCACAGAACAACTTTTTCCAGAAGTAAGGGGGGACTTGTTTAAAGGGAACAGAAGAAGAAGCAAAGAGATGATGCATTAATGAATGGCACAATGGACCACTGATACTGCCCTACAGAAACAAAGGGCTCTTTACAAGAATTCCCTCCTTTAGCATGTGATAGACCTTATGCCCTGGGATCACAATGGCTCACAGACCGAAACGAGAGAGGAAGCAAGAAATCTCGCCATTTCTTTTCCCCGTGGGATAAACAACATTTTATTCTACCTTTAACCCTGGCGGGAGACACCACCACTTAGCAAACAAATCTATATTAAGTGCACTTGCTGGAATTATTTACAGCATCGTCTGTTCCAGAAAATGACACTAATAATATATCGTTGATTTCAGAAAATGGAATTTGACATGAATAAAGGCCTTCTGAGTAGTAAAAAGCATCTTTCCTTAATCAGCATGCCTTATTAAGGAATTCCTTGTTTTCCTGTCCCAAAAAAGAAGGAAAATACCATTATTCTCCTAAAACACCCTATTGCAACTCACAGACAATCTACTTTTGGCACTCTGGCTTTAACCACAGATGACTCCACAGCAAGCAAGAACAATTGTTCTCCATGTTAACAATATATTTCTGAGACAAGACAAAGCTCCACCTCACTGTTCAGAGATCAATTTGTCTGCAGAAATAGGGATTTGTATGCACAACTTTCACCACTGTAGACAGCTGTATGGTTGTGTACTTCTCATACCAAATAATACTACTTGTTAACCAATGAAACTGGGTAATGCCAAATCAAAAATTTAGCAAAATTGTGGGTTTTTTTCAGAGTATCCTCAGAATTAATGCCTTTGAGTTGGTGCTTCTTGCAGTTTCCAGATATGCCTGTATAACTTCACTTTCATGTAATCTGTCAGGAGTTTATTCAGGAAATAGAGATGTCCTGCTGGCCAAATCTGTTTTTGTAATGGTAACCCTGCAGGTTGTATGCTACTAGCATAGTTTTTATGCCAAGAAATTCCTGCATTAAATGGAGGAGGTTAAAAGTCAGTCCTGCCTTGCAGCTGCTTTTAGTGAGCTTTGGCAAAGGTTCACCAGTCTGTCCATAAATGCACAGTGTCATTGCTATATAGGAACATTAATCAATGTTATCTGCAGCAGAACTGTCTTGCATTGTGATTTTGATAGGAACTGCAGGCAGGATCACATTACCATTACTTCTCATACTTTTTAGTAAAGCAGCTCTAAACATTAAGTTTATTTCAAGAGTTAATTTCAACAGTGAGCATTCTTTCAGCAGTGGATAAGAAAATGACCCTGATTATACTTCCTCTCCAGAAACTCGTTTTATAAATAGTACAAGGTGATACCAATTATCTCTCTCTGTTTTGGAAGGTTCAGATTTTTTTGTTATTTAAATAATGTCCAGCTGCCATAATGGTTCCTTAAAATGTACAGTTTCAAGGAGATAAAATATACAACAGTGCATGCTTTTTTTGTATGGTAGACTCTGTGCTTTCCCACTGCAAAAGGCAGATAGCACAAAATAAACAGATTTTTTATTTTTTTTCTTCAAAGAAAGAAAGAAAGTCATTGGTGGTTTTCAGATCTACACTTTTCACACATGAGGGATATTCTTGCTATCTACTGTCTAACTTAAATGCTTGCATGTACTTCAGGGAAACTCCAGCTACCTCCATGGATATATAGGAAACCAGGGGTCTTGATACAGATAGCTTGAGCAGCACCTCACTGACACGTAAAGCAGCCATGTGAAAGTGAGAGGAAGAGGAAAAGTTTCATCAGGAGTTATCTTATATTCACCTCGAGTTTCTAAGAAAGCTGTAGTAGAATGTCATGTTCAACAGGTGGTAGTGATACAGTCTAAATGGACAAGTTTTCAGAATACAGGGAGTTGAAATCCTGTGTCCATTGAAGGACATATGATTGCTGAGACACAGGAATGAGAAAGGAGATAGTAATATGTAGAAAGATAAATTAGAGAATCTGTTAATGACTTTGAAGCAGAGACATGCTTTTGTGCCATTATCCGAACTCCCAGGTTCCACAAAAGCCATTTTTCTCCTTTTATGGTCTGAGGTGATCAAATACAATATTATTTTGAAGCTCGGTGCACTTGTGTGCTTGACATATATGTAGATTTTATGTGCTGCTTTCTAACCATTAAAAACCCCCAACACTATTCTATTCTATTCTATTCTATTCTATTCTATTCTATTCTATTCTATTCTATTCTATTCTATTCTATTCTAT
>JAYRBT010000001.1:11136261-11148058 GCA_036023395.1 Myiotriccus ornatus
TTCTATTCTATTCTATTCTATTCTATTCTATTCTATTCTATTCTATTCTATTCTATTCTATTCTATTCTATTCTTATTCTTATTCTTATTCTTATTCTTATTCTTATTCTTATTCTTATTCTTATTCTTATTCTTATTCTTATTCTATTCTTATTCTTATTCTTATTCTTATTCTTATTCTTATTCTTATTCTTATTCTTATTCTTATTCTTATTTTTATTCTTATTCTTATTCTTATTCTTATTCTTATTGATTTAATCCTGACATCTCATAAACCGGTTCTTCAATAACCTTGGTCATGTACAAACTGATAGTCCCCCACACTAGTGATTTACATTTGAATGGGATGGCTCCTGTCTTGTGGAAAAAAAAAAAAAAGTGTTTATGCCCCAACCTCACCATCTAACGTTTAGCTCACCAGTAGCATCCTACTGAGGAGATTCCTAGATGATTTTCAAATAGTGCTGGATTAGCCATTCCTCTTGAACAGCCATGCTTGCAGCAGAACACAACCTGCATGATGCCAGCAGCCTGCACTCCTTCCCCCAGCATTTGAAAGTTTCACAGTTTAGGCCAAGCTCTGTCTCCTCTTTAAACAAGGTGAAAACAAACAAAATCACGTTCAGCGCCAAAGTGAGAGCAGAGAAATCCTAGCAAGCAGGAGTTAACAGATAGGAGACCTGACTGCAGATGGTGCTTACTGAGTGAAACTTCTGCTTGAAGAGGGAAAAATTATGTGTTAGGTTCAGCTTGTACCTTAGTTCAGTGAAAACAGTATTTAGCCTGTATGAATGCGGAAAGGAGAGGTTCTTTTGTTCTGAAAATCTTTTATAAAGAAACTTACGTCCTTGAAAATAGTCTGTGTCCTTCAATATCGACCTCTTTCCATTGTGGATGACAGCAAGCCCTACTTGTTTTGTGTTCTGTAACAGAACTCAATTACGTGTAAGGAAAATAGGTCTGTTTTCAAAATTAAATATATTACCTGTAGTAAGAAGCTTTCTGTCCTTTGAGTAGAGAAAGATAATAGATTCTTCCAATGTCCTGTCCCTTGTTGAGGCTACAGTTTAGTAGTGCTGTCAGATTGGGGCTGAACAAAAGGTTAAGCCTCCCTCAGTGTCACAATGTTCTTGTGTAGAGACCAAGAACCGGTGCTACTTTTGGAAGAGAAGGTTGCAAATAAGGTTTTGCCTCAGAACAGGTGTTAACTTACGCCTAAACTCTAAAATGGAGGATCTGCTGCCCTGTTCTGCTTCCTCATAACCTGTTTTACAATCTTCTTATAACAAGAGCTCAATTTTGAAAGGTTTTTCTGACTACATTGTCTTACTGTTTGTCCCTAATTTGTTGTACTGTTTATTTCTAATTAGCTTCATCAACCTTACCATGAATCAGGAACTGCTGTTGCACCAGTCTGTATGGTCCTAATCATATAGGCAGGACTGTGATTAGGTGCTTGTCCCTGTGAGATATATAATGGTGTATCATGCCTCTCAGAGAAATATATCAACCTCAACTAATTGAAACAATGGTTCAGCCACCTTGTCTATCAATGCAACTTTGATACATTTTTAAATAAAAAAGACAGCTGCTCTTAGCAGTATTTTTGTTCTACATATGGTCTTGGTGCTAATCTAAAGCTGCTTAAAAACTTTTATTGCCTTATCAGGAGCTGAACTTTGCTGACCAAAAGGGTGTGGTTTTTCTCATAGGGCTTAACTGGTCAAGAAAAGAAATAAATGGAAAGATGGATATAGTGGAAACATCTATTATGTCCTCAGATGACACCTCAACTTTTCCTATACTAGAAGTTTCCTAACCTTCATATATACCAGTGTTTAGCAAATTAAATATTTAATCTTTCAATTGTGGATGAACATGGGCATAGCAAGTACAACTCATTCTACTCATACTTGCTGAAAGTTATCCACTGCAAAGGATTAGCTGCTGTATTCAACAATAACGAAGCTCTTGTTTTCAAATAAAGAGGTTAATTGGCTTTGTACAAAATATGCTTATATAGCACGTATGACTAATATTGGTTTTGTGAAGGCTTATTGCAAAGGAATCTAAAATTGTCTTTTATTACCATTTTTACAATAATCTGTCCTTGACCAATAATAATACTTACAGAGCCCGTGTTAGCATGTCATTACAGCTGCTTAACAAGTCATTGGCACCCTCGATGATTCTGTTGTTACACAATTGTGTTACCAGGTGTAAGCCTCTGAGTTGCTTCTTTCTTTTCTGATTTTTTTTTTTTTTTTTTTTTGTGTGTGTCATTAGTTTCATGGAAGCACTGATGACCTTCCACTTGCTTAGACTGTGAGCACGAATGTCAATGAATCATGTTTTAATTCTCATCAATATATAAATTTTGGGCATCAGTTTAAGAAAGGGTATACGTGTGTTTCATTAGGTATCCATGTAAAATCTAAATAAAGACACACATTATATATCTGCTTGACAACTGAGAGACATGCACTTGCAGCTTCTATTTAATATTTCATGGGTATACATATGGGATACAACCCTTTTGCCAAAGATTTTAACAGTTTTGACACTGAGATGGTGGTATCCGCTTATATGTGTTATCTTTTTGCCGTAGCTCTGCAGGCATGTAAAAGCTAAAACTAAGCAGAGTTAGCTGGCACTTTTCTATATTTGTCTGGAAAATCTTCCTAGAGTTTGTCTATGGCAATAAAATCAACTGTGTTTGCAAAAACACATTTCTCTCATGCAAATTTTATCTGTGATCATGGATCTTTCTGATTCTAAATACTCTGTTCCCACTGCTGGTACCTCAAAATTTGTGAGAAATTCTGGTGTAAAGAAATTTTTCTGTCTCATATTGCTCTATTTTTTTGTTCCTAATTTTCATCCTAATTGTGATGGGTTTTACGTTTACTTAATTAATGTTGTGTCTCAAGCAGCTACTTTGTTAGATTGTGTCTTGGACTAAGGCTCAGTGAGTAGTGTAGTGATACTTTTTTTAATTATTTATTTTATTGTTTTTATTTCATTTCAAATAATGTTAGTTTGCTGATGGTAAATAATGTATATTTTCTCAAGTTTGTCTCCAGTGCCATATGACGAATAGTAATGAGGTGTTAATTTTATTTTCTCTCTACATAACAGTATTACTGGAAAAATCAGAAAAAAATGTAAAACCTCATTTAGACAGTTGAAGAATGAGCAACTGGATTTGTCACTGGTGATAACTATTCCTTTCTTCCGTAGTCTATGAAACTTTCAGAGGAATCTCACCTTAAAGTCACAGATATTTGTGCAATTTTATCATCAGCAAACAGTGGGCCAGACCCTCAGTAGATCTAGATTTGTCACAGCTAATGCTAATGAAGCATTACAACTCACAGCAGCCACAGGTCTGGCCCATTGCTTCCAGGATGACAACATTTCACAGTTATTCGATTTTACAGAATTAGCTAATCTAATTTTAGCTTGCTGTGTACCTAGATTCATCCATCCAACAAATAAAAGAGAAAGAAAAGATGTTTAAAGTTTAAGTAGTGAATGCCACAGGGCAGGCAATAATGTTTAGTAGTAAATATGTCCTGCTGGTTCCATCCCAGGCTGTTAGCAAAGTGTGGATATACATGTTGTTGAAAACATCTGTGTGACCAGCTCACTCTCTGACTTGCTGTGTGGTTGTATTTAAAGGACAACTTGGACTGTACAGAGAGAGAGAGTAGCCAAAAACCTGTTCCTCAGTCAGTCACAGTGTGCGTGGATATGGTTTAAGCATATGTGTGTGGATGTTGTTCTTCCTTCTGGCAAAACTCCAGTTAGGTAGATCTCTATCCTCCATTTACCTACAGTCGGGATCTGCAACCGTCTGGTCTAAGTCCAGGATTTCTCTCTCATGCAAGGCCAGAATTATTTTCATAGCATGAATTTGCTTTTAAAACCATCTTGGAAAAAAGTAAGAGCTAGATCCAAGGTTTTCATCTAAGTGTATCCTCTCCACAAAGACCCTGGAGTTCAACTGTGCAAGGACTGAAAGATATTAGGTCAATAAAAAATATATTAGGAAGAAACTTAAGTTTAGTCTATCCTTTAAAAAAAAAAGTTCTTTGCACTCTAATAAGAAGCACATTAGTTCTAAATAAATTAGAACCAGAACACAAAAGAATATTTACTGCTACATAAAAGGAGGAAATGAACTGAAAGGGCAATACGCTGCACTAAGACTATTTGAATATATGCATTTTTAATGACAGTTCTAAACCAGCAACTGCTCAATTAAATACAATCTGTCATGGTGGGGAGAGAAGGAGGCAATCATGCTAAAAAAAAGCATTTCATGATGAATGGTAACTTATCACTGACTTAAAGCGTGTGTGTGGTGTTTAAATAACATTAGAAAATTACAGAAATTTAAAAATTATGAGCTTGTAAGTGGATTTCCTTTCTATTATTCATTCCTTTTTAGGCTGTTTCGGCAGTGCAGAACACACATTTTCCTTTATTTGCCCTTTCAGTTCCTGGAGAATATTTGTCTTTGTGGAAGTTAAGCAATAAATTTATATTTGCTTACAGTTCCCCAATAATTCTCGAGAAAACAGCTGAAAGCAACTCCTAAGCTGTCCCAGCTCAGTGCTATTCAGATATTTAGGGCTTAATGGTTTTTTACCTATTCAAAATTCCAGCTGCACTGCACACTTGTGCAGTTTTACGCTGTATAGTGCAGTACATTTTCTTCACATTTTGTGGTCAGTTAGTACTCACTGCATAAACAGTGCTTTTCACATGCAGGAGAAGTCATAGGCATCTCATAAACGCATGTCAATCTAAAAATCAACAAGCAAAGTTTAAAAAAGAAAAGGTAGCAAGGAGTGTAAGGGTAAAAATAAAAGTTCATTATGTTCCTGAGAGTTAAGGGCATCGTGTGTCTCAAGGAGGACTGTATTATAGGTGCCAAAAGTTATAAATGATTGGCATTCAATGGAAAATGGAAGCAGGGAATAGAAACCTTTTTTGGGGCATAATCTTGTAAGTACACAACAGTATAACCCCATTATCATTTTTCTGCAATTTGGAATGTGTCTGTCATTAGCAAAACCAGCCAGCTTAATCACATTAGGCCAAAGCTTTGGGGGGACATTTAAGTCTTCATATCCCTCAAGTGTCCTGATTTAATTGGGACATCCTGAACTTTCACAGTAAGTCGGAGTTCCAGCTGTCCCTGAACCAGCAGGAAAATTCTCAGTTTACCTTATTGTCCCCTTATGCTGGCACTTTCCAGAGGGTAACCGGAGGTCTGATGACACATGGACACAGAAATGTCAGATGTCACTCTATTTAAATACAAAGGCATTTTAAGGTTGGTTACTTGGGCAGAACTGCTTGTGCATATAAATCACCATTTCCACTGGATTAAAAGCAAGAAAAATACTGGATTAATATACATGCAATTCAATTACACTTTCACTTTAAAACCACTCTAGGAGCTTCTGTTTTCCATGCTTTGTGCTTGGAAACAATGCTGATTTAACATGCCAAGTCCATTTACTTCTTGTCTAATTTCGATGATTATTTGTATGAAACTTACCGAGAATTTTTGACTGACTTTTTTTCATTAGAAAGTGCCTAGTCATAGAAATTTGTGCCAAGAAGTATCTGTTTCAATGACAGTTTGTTCAGGAAACATTTCTCAGTTTATATAGTGGGGAAGAACATTTGGTCAAGAGTAGAAATAGAGCTTAGAGTAACCAAAAGCACACCAGAACGTGAGGCCTTAGCATTCCAAGGTTTCAGTTCTAAGGTTTCTTATATTTTAAAAGAGGGCCTTCAAGCTTCTGCCAGTTTGGAGGTGTTACTGTCATTTTTCTATGAAATATCATTGGAGTACAGTGTCAAAATGCACACACACACACACACATACAAATTAACTTCTTAGGATCAGAAATTCATTTTATATGCAACTTCTGAATATTTTTATCTGTGAGGTTGGCTTGTGTGTTCAGTAGAAGCCCTGGGGTCAAGTACTGTCACCTTTTAACTGCATGCCCCTTGGCAAAAGACACTTACAGACCTGGAGCATGGAAATACAACTTCAGTATATGATGAGCAGTAAAAGATGTGAAGTACAAAGTGGAATAGCAACAAATAGCTAAAAATGTGGGTATTTAATATAGAAATATAGCCAAAGTGTTTCATCCACTGTTAATACAATGAAGTTTCATCCTCTATGAATATCTTGTAACTGCTTGTATTTCTTTCCCTTTCTGTTAAGTTACACCACATTCTTTTCAACTGCACCAAGAATCACAGCAGCTTTACTTTTTGCTTCCTGAGTGGCAACTCACATCACAGACATTTGGGAAGTGCCCACCCAGCTCAGTTTTGCTGCAGCATTTGTGCAGCAGTTCACAGGCTGGCGTTGTTTCCAGGCTGCAGAGCTAAGTCACCCAGTAGCAGCTCCTTCTTTCCCTCCGTCTGCTGCACTAAAAGCATGCACACGTTCAGGAGAGGTGGAGTTGCTGCCTAGAGGGGATCATGCCTCTTTGCAGCCACCTGCATAGCAGGATGAGGCGACAGCACAGTCACTATCCTTGGAGGAGGGAGCCTGCCCTGTCACAATTTCCAGCTGTGAGGTCCAGTGCACTCAAAGGATGGGACAGGTGAAACAGAGCAGGGAGGAGAGGGGGCACAGTTTTGCAATCGAATCCATTAACATAGTCGTTTTAGATGTACTACTAAAATCTTGAAAGCAGCTTTTTGACAGTACCAACTGGATATTTTCTGCATATCTAGGGGTGATCCTGCTGCTGGGAACAGTAATTGCATAGTGAAAGCAGTGGTTGGGACTTTAAATGCCCACTCTGAACATGTTGATCTGGCATGTAAGGGGCCAGAGCTCTTTTTCTTAGTTTAAAATATACAGTTTCTGTCAGGAAATGATTCTTCAATGGTTAAATTATTAAAGCAACTCAGTTTAGGTGGGGATTTAGGAAGCCTTCTCTAGGCAATGAAAACTTTCCTCTTGATCTGTGGAAATGCATTCCCCTGTTTTTTTAAGTCTACTTTTCTTCTGCCACTTTTACTCTTTTTCTAAATGCTTGTACTTGGCCATTTAACTTCCCTCATAAAGCATTTTTTATGTTTCAGTTCGGGATGTAAGGTTATATAATGCCTTGTGATGTTTTTGCCTTCTCTGATCAACCACACAAGTGTAATATTTGTTGATTATATTGCATATTCTGTTGTTTATCATTCTTTCTGTACTGAGTAGTCAGTGTAAGGATGAACTCTATTAATTAGCCTAAATAGGCGCTATCTACATTGTATCTATTACTTATGTTTCATTGCATGATCTAAAAGTAGAAAGCTGCATCTTTCCTGATGTCCTTTTTCTGCTTTATGCATTGTTGCAAAGTTTGACCCCAAATCAGTCATGCATTTGTTAACCTAAGTAATGGTTAATAAAATAAATAAATAAAATTTGTTTATCTTGTGTGTTAGAATCTAGCTAACTTGATTCTTCCTGCCCTTTGCCCTTTTAGATTTTCCACTTCATTTTCAGAGTTTTTAAGAAAAGTAATGCAAGAAATCCTAGTAAATAAAGTGGTAATTGATATATTTTACCATGTTCTCCTTAACTTTAGGAAAGCACTGAATATAGGAAAAAACAGAAGCACCACTACATAAAAAGCCTAGTTTTTCATTAAATCACATTTTCTTAGATTGCAGTAGCTGGACATGAATATTTCTGAACTGTTCAAGATAATGTGGCACATCCCTGACCGTATAGGTCATATTGTATGGCTCTACTTACAAAGATAAGACTGTTCCACCTGCCTCTCAGCTACAAACTATGGTCTATATTTATATAAAAGTCAGTAGAATAGAAGTTCAGGATGTCTGGTTTATGCATAAACATTGAACTGACATTGAATTGAGATGTTTTGATTCACAGAGGCTCATTATAGGCAGTGATATCATCACCCATTGAATTTTACTAAGAAAGCTGAACCAGGTCCTAATGATCTCCTTCAGATCAATGGCTCTCCTTCAAATGCAGGGAATATTAATAGGCATTTGTCTGTCTTTAAAGAAATCACTTTTGGTAAAGCCCCTGCCTGGATTTCTGGGGAAGTCTTAAACAAAAACTTTGTGTGATCCTGGCAGTTCTTCACTCTCTGAACACAATGGTACTAACTCTATGTTTGCAGTGAATTCTGCCTTTCCTCATAGAGGGATACTCTTATACCTTTCAGCAGCTTAAATAGCTTCCCTTGATCCCAGTAAATGAAATGTCTTGCAGGATACAAGACATGAGTCCTCTTAGTGACAAGTGCAGGGTAGGGAGTAGAGTGTTTCAGTGAGAAATCCATGATGTTGATAGAGGAGTTCTTAGTCTTTTCTGGACTTGAATTGTATCTCCAAACCATAGCTGGAATGGATTATTCCTGACCTTTCTTAAAAGCTTGATTGATTTTCTTTATATCAGGAATATGTGCATAGCAAGAAATGGTTATTGCTACAATCTAGTTCCAAAATTGCGGTTTGGGATCAATTAGTAGGTCATGAAGAGTTTCTGGAAGGATATGGCTCAGCACAGCTTCATAGTAAAGCATATTGTCTGTATTCCAAAGGTGTGACTGCCCTTCTGCTCCCTGGCAATAAAATATCCACTTCACATGGCCTATGTCGAATAGCTGCTTATGACAGTGGCACTTTTCTCTACTAAACCTGATAAAAATCAAGTTTTTTGGATACAACCCCCTTTTTTTTCTTTTTTTTTTCTTTTAAATTATCATTATTGCCAATCTACCTGGAAGAAAAGTGGAATTTTTCTTTCAGTTCAATCTTTTATGATGTTCACAGCGTAAAAAAACCAAACATCAAGTATTCTGCAACTTCTTAGTGCAGTTCACTTGAGAACACAGGACTTGTCCCTGACCAATACAGTAACACTAGACTTCCGAATTATTACATTCCAAATTTTCTCTTGCTCTTGAATAAAAAAAAGAAAAAAAAAATACCTGGGTGTTTTTTCTGCTCCAAACCAAGATCATTTGCACAACTATGCTGAAAGATATAATTCAGGCAAGTCACATTATTCACAAGACAGAAGTGACACTTCTCCTGAGTACTGTAGGAAGAGCAGGCTTTCATCTGCAGCCTGCTATTTATTTCTATAATCCACACAAGAAACAGCCATCACCCAGCTCTGTGAAGAGTGCCTTAGCATTGCAGACAAGACGCATCGAGGAAGAAGAAATTGCTACTGCTTTCCCAAGGAATATGCCACTCTTTACAGGACAAAATCATGTGATATGATAATGATGCAGATTATCTGAGACTGTCAGGTTGATGTATTCTATTCATCTCTTTGAGGTGTCAGTTTTTAAATCTAATGATGACAGTCAAGTTTAGGCATGTTCTACAGCAAGACTTTATTCAGATTTCCCCTATCTGAACAAATACAAGAGAGGAAGATGCACTATGGACTTGGTGTGGCTTCTCAACACCTCTGTCCCTTCCCCAGATTGGTCCCACCCTTTTACCACAAAGCCCTCAGCAAGAAAGAACAGTAAAACTGCAATCAGGGAGCACAGTCCTTGTGAAAGGATTTTAAGAATTTGGAATTTGCTGTCAAATCCCATCCACTTTAATACATGCATGCATTGAAAGGCAGAATGATGATCCAAATCATGGATACGGGTGCAGATGGCTATCAGTGAACACCAACCAGAGAGCAGTAAACATACTTTATTGTTTTGTTTTTCTCTCCTTGATATTCTTTGAGCCATACCTGCTGGCATTGTAATTTCATGCAACATCATCAATGCAAATATATCTCTACTGAGTTGCAGTGAGAACTATGTTTTATTTCAGAGGTTTCAGGAGACAAAAAAGGAGTTGTCTTGATCTTTTGAAAACAAATTTCTTAGGAACCTGCAACAAACATCCTTCTAGTAAATGTTATTTATCTCTAGCATACAATGCTTCCATGTCTTACAATGCTTCCATGTTAAATTAATCTGGATAGTTGCAGTTTTAATTGCTTCTGATAAGTTACCATAACTATCATTCAAGCTTATTTTGCCTGCTTTGTTTGTGTAGAGCAGTTTGTTATTGCAAGAATACCTGAAGTGATTTGAAGGAACACGCTGATCATTCTGTCTCACATTTAGAAAGCCATGCTGCTGAACATCCTTGACCTTTTAAAAAAGCAATCTGAAAACAAATGAACAAAAACATCACATGTATACCACATTTGGGTCTTGCTTCCTTTCTGCATTTTGTAAAGAGAAGTGAAGTGATTGGGTAAACTGGGTGCAAAATGAATGAATTATACTTTTTCTTTGGTCTCACCTTAATTGCCTTTGTCTGTGTGCAACATGACAGAGGTTTGAGTCATTTAGAATTGTATCTTCTATAATTAAAAAGAACTGTTACCAAAAGAGTAGATTCAGTGTTCAGTCTGGGATTGAATTGCAGAGCGTGTTTAATTATCAGCCCTTCTTTCTAGTTATTTTAACATACTATTAATTCAGTTTCTCAAAATATCCTTTTCATTTAGAGCCATTGATGGAATAAAATGTGACACAATTTGTTTTGTTTTCTGCTAAGTAGATGATGTACTCTAACAAGAGCAGGTCGACATGACCTCGGCTGTAGTTATATCACATGATAACTACAATAGGGCCTTATCAGAATCTGCCACTCTTTTATGTGCTTGAAAATTCCAAAAAAGAAATTAATGTTTGAGTAGGCCTTATCCACTTATAACAAAACAATAAAAATACAAATGTAGTTATGAATTGCTAGATAATACCAGTCTGAGATTCTTCCTAGGTGAAGTTGCACATAGGAGAAAAAAAAAAACTTATTAAAAGGAAGATGAGAAATACATGCAAGAAGTTGTTTGAGTAATCATATGACTTTCAAACTACGTAGAAGATAGTATTTGATTATATTGTTGCCATTCAATCTTTTATTGTTTGTTTTTCTTTTTTCTTTTTTCTTTTTTTTTTTTAATTTTTTGTGATAATGTGCTTTACGCAGTCTTTTGAACTGTGATTGATTTCAAGTCCTTGCTGGCTTCACTAAAATCTCATCTGGTATAAATCGGTAGGACCATCTTACCATGAAACCCCTATTTTTTGCTCCATCCAAAGAGTCTCAAGATAGAGGTGGATATGCCTAATTTGGCAATGGCTTCCTGGGACCAGGCACACAGATAAAATTACTGCCTTTAGGTCCAGACTATTTTTTTATTCCCTCTGATGCAATGGAAAGCTGCACCTTATGGAGATGTCAACGATCAGGAGTAATAGCATCTCTGAGTGCAGCATTTTGGGAATTACTCATTGTCAGTTAAGCTCTGACTATCTTTTCTGTGCCATTGATAAAGATATGGTAAAATAGTCTGCACCCCAAAGATTTTGCACTCTGATGACTGGATAATTCAAATGTCCTTGAAGAATGATCTCAGCTAAGGAGCTAAGTCCCTGCCCCACTCCCTTGACACTGAGATGAGCCATCTCACTGAAAAAGAGTAATAAACTCCCAATACGCCTTCTTTCTTTTCTTTCTTTTCTTCCTTTTCTTTCTTTTCTATCTTTTCTTTCTTTTCTTTCTTTTTTCTTTCTTTTCTTTCTTTTTTCTTTCTTTTCTTTATTTTCTTTTTCTTCTTTCTTTTCTCTCTTTTCTTTCTTTTCTCACTTTTCTCTCTTTTCTCTCCTTTCTTTCTTTCTTTCTTTATTTCTTTCTTTCTTTCTTTCTTTCTTTCTTTCTTTCTTTCTTTATTTCTTTATTTCTTTAT
>JAYRBT010000001.1:11149117-11190572 GCA_036023395.1 Myiotriccus ornatus
TTTTTTTGCCTGTGTTTTTAAAAATATTCAACCGCTTTAAATCCACAGTACTAGTATAACTTCTCAATAGAATACAAACCAAATTGATCACTTTGTGATTTTCACATACAGAAATCCAGTACGTTCTTTTTTTCCTCTATAGCAATATAAAGGAAGACAAAAAGAATCTCAGTAAAACTGGCTCTATTTCAGCAACTGCACATGCTTTACATATAAATCTATAAAGAAAAGCTGTCATTTCCTAATGTAAAACCTCTTTATTTTTTCATTGTGCATCACTGAGTCCTCATCCCTTGTAGAACAAGTAAAAGATCACCCCCAAGCCTAGGACAGGAAAGTATTTAAGATCTGAGACATCTTACAGATGGTCTTGAAGACTCAGATACTTCCTTTTTACCTATTAGAATTGAGATATACTCTGTATTGCTAGGTTATTGTTGAGTTGAGCTGATGTTAGTGACTTACACTGTTCCTGACATCGTGTAAGTTATTAAACTATTCAAACAACAACAACAAAGGAGCAATACCCTAATGCTTAATTATTTTTTTTCATTGAATCAACTTCTGAATTAGGAAGCGCTGAATGAGAACAAGGAGGACAAAAATAACTCTTGTAAAGATTTGAATTAGAAATTCTCTTTGTGAATAAAATCTGATATTACTATTTAAATGCTAAGTGGTGTGTCCTTTTAAGCACCTAGTTTTGCTTCTGGTCACAATCAACTGATGTAATCAGAGATATCACTATATCCATTGAGTTCACCCAGGCAGCAAATCTTGCTCCCTTCCTGTGTATCTGACTGTGCCTGTTGTTCTCATGCTGCCATTTGACTGTTTTTTCTTCACCTACCCTAGCTAATTGAAGACTGTTGATATTTTAAATAAACATTTTCTATAATTGTTACTTTATATTAAGCCCAGACACCAGACATATATTCCCCCTTCACCTCCCAGCTCTGCTATGTGCCAGCTTATTTTCTCCATTTGTTATGTCAAAGGGATGTTGAAGGAAGTAGACAGTCTTCTCTGCTTTGCAAACAGAGAACTTCAAAAAATATATAGCCAAAAGCTCACTTAGCCAGTTTAATTTATTTCCTAGCCATCCATTTCTTTGTGTACATCAAAGCTATCATGCAACACTGGCAAAGGGGTGGCTGCTTTTCCAAGCTGGCTGAGGTGAAGGCATGGTAGGACTTTCACTTACATCACAGAAAAAAAGTGAAATATCTGCATTTTGCAGTGCCTTGGCTGCTGAAAAGATATGGAAGCTGTGAGTGTGCCTGTGCCACTGAGACCTCAGGGCCATGGACCCACTGCAATATGAAGCCTGGGGGAAAGTGCAGGAGGATTGTTTGGAGATGCTGATGAATGTTATGGAGTGGAAATTCAGTCATAAGAACTAATGACTGTCTCACTGACGGTAAAATTCTCAAATTTAAGAGCATTATTTCAAGTTTATTACAGAAGATCCAAACAATAAATTATTACCCCTAGATTTTGGAATGAGCATATCTCTTCCTGATAAATTAATAGCTCTTTGAGGTTTATGCACCTTTTCATACTTCTCATTAGAGTAGGGGTTATAAAAAGGGATAGTGGTGGCAGTGTGTTTTAGATGTTAAATATTTATTTAAAAATGCATTGTACAATTCTGTGTGTACTCACTTTTTTGGGGAAAGAAAGTCATCCTCAAATGCAGCTTCACTGCCTATGTAAACTATGGATCACCTACTCTTCCAGTTCATGTGAGCCTAGTTGCCCTGATATGATGATGAAAGAAAGAATTCTATCCTGTGACTGCTGAGGATCTGTCCTGGTCCATTTGATCCATGAAGTAATGAATTTCTTATTGTTCAGGGGCTTTATTTGTTTCTGGTTTTGCATCACAGTCTTTGGAACCCTTCATGTTTACCGCTGGCCTCTCTTTTGTCTTCCCTTGAGCCTCAGGCCTTTCAATTCTGCTTCCTGTACTAATACAAGTCTTTATGTCATTGAAATTTAACAATACCAAAGCGGTGCCCTGCCAGAGCAGAGCAGATCAATGACCCAGGAGCAGCATGTTCCAGCTCAGTGGTGCACAAGTCATTTTACCTTCCACTCTCCAGTGCTCAGCTTCCAAAGGAACAAGCCTTTTGCCCAGTATATTAACTTCTGGAAGCTCCTTGTTAATCACTCTATCTGCAGTTCCTGCTCTGAATTTTCTGCTAAGACCTGAGTGCAGCTTTTCATCAGGCTAAATCACTTTTCTTTTGCCTTTCTTTCCATCTCATCATGTGCTGTCAGTCAGATTGGCAGCACTGCTGTGGTGTTCTGTACAGCCCTGCTGTGATATAGTGCTGACAGTTATGTTTACCTTATGAAAACCAAACTAACTGTTGGAAAATAAGAAGTCTCACAGTGTAAAGTGACACCCCTTAACTAACAGGACAAATCTTACAGGAAAAAAAAATTCGTAATGAAAAGAAAAGGGGCATATATACAATGTTCTCCAAAACATGGAGGAAAATACTATCATCAGAGATAATAGTATTGTCAAACATTTTCGTTGTTGGCCTTTTTAGAAAGAATACAGTATTCAAATATAATATTACAAGGATAGAATATCCAAAGGCAATAATTAAAATTTTGCATTTAGACTTTCACTAGAGTTTATTGATGGGGTTAAGCTCAGAGTGATCCCTGAACTTCGAGAATGCAGAATCTTCCCATGACTTTGGAATTACCATATAGCAGCTTGGCACATGGGTTCAAGGGACACTTGGTTTGGAGCTATGCTTTTGCAGTTATCCCTGAAGTCTGCCTCCTTTCATCAGGGAATTCACTGAGATCGGGGTGTGAATGCAGAAGCAGTTTAACCACTGAGGCAGGAACTTTTCAGCTCAAATATTTCAAGCTGTATTTTTTTTCCTACAAAAAAGAAAGTTAAGGATTGGGTCTAGGGAGATGTTTCAACCTTTTTCTCAATAAAAAAAAAAATTTCTTTTTATGATACTAGTGGGATTTATCATTGCAAGAGGTAACAACTGGGACTCTAGAGAAAGACATAATGCTGTTTCATGGAGGATTTGGATATTTTGAAATTTGATCTTGCTCCAAGTCAGAAGGAAACCAAAAGTATTTAAGTTTTCATGAAAGAAAAGCGAAACCTAATGCCAGGAGAGTCTGTTAGAGCTCTGACATCCTCCTTCTGAAGCCGACCCACAAGAAATTGGATGGCTTTCCACCACATCTTTGCTGAGCTGGAATATTCGTCTCAAGCATTAACAAAATAATAAGATAGAAGAATTCCAAGGGGGAAAAGTTGTCTATAGGAATTTATTGACCACAGTGCGAACACAGCTTTTCACTGAAATCACAAGATACTAACTCTTTTCCTCGAGGGAAATTAGTGCTTTTCACACATTCTTCACTGGGGTGCTGAAAGAGGCAGGAGAAACAGAGGTCTATCACATTTATAAATAGCAGAATTGAAAAAAAAACACAAAAAAAACAAAAAAAAAAAAACACGCAGCAACACGTAGTTTAGAGACATGTTATCTTTCTTCCACTTTCGTGGCCTCATTTCCAGTCATGGATGCTCGGTGGGAATGTCCAGGCAGTGCAAGCATGTCACACTGTGTGGCACCAGGCCTGCAGTTGCCATCCCGATCCTTGCCAGCCTCCTTTTCCCCAGGAAAACTCAGCCATATTTGTTGTCCTAGTATAAAGGAGCTCTATTGTTTTACCAGGATGGGGATCTTTTACAATATATTTCTCTCAGGATTTCTGTCTGTTTGAATAGAAAAAAAATTTTGTTGTGGAGCTGTGGGGTCACAGGGTATTGTGGTACCCTCCCCACTATCCCAGAGCTGTCCTGGAGCCCCCAGCGAGGGGAGCTGGGCTGGGCCAGGAGCCCTGACCAGGGATGGCACCAGCCTGGCCATCCTGAGGAGATCTCTGTCCTGCTGCTCGCTCACAGCTGCTGGGGCCAGGGCTGAGACTGCACCCACGCTGCCCCCCCGGCACTGTGGGTGAGGGACCCAGACAAAGAGTGTCCTGGCACTGTCACCATGTTTCTCCTCTCAGCTGCCAGACCAGCTCTAAAGGGCTCTTAAATCCCTTCAAAGATGGAGTGGAGATGTGTCCCTTCACCGAGGCTGTATCACTGACGGAGCCAGGGGCCAGCCCTCCAATGCCTCTGGAAGCACCACAGCCCTTGGTGGTTCCTGTGGAGAAACCACAGACCCAACTGAGGACAGAAAAATCCATCATCAGCTTCAGACCAAGAATAAATAATACTAATAATATTTAAAGAGCATCAGCTGGATGTGGAAACGAACTGTCACTTCACTATGAAGGATGCTTTTGGATATACAAGAACATAATTCACAGCAATATCCTTAAAAAGATAGCAAGAACTTAAATGCGTGTGTATGCTTTGGTATTTAATGCACCATGCAGGCATCATATTTCTTTCATACTTTAAACACAAATCATATCATCTTCTTTAATGAGCAGAGACCCATGGCAATGATGAATTCTTATGGCAAATAGCACTCCTGTGCCATGCTTCTTCATTAAAGCCCTGATTCAGCACAGCAATTAAACATATGCTTAAATTTAAGTACCTGAGTAATCCCCAAACTTTCTGGTGCCATGCATATGCTTAATATCCCTTAGACCTACAAGGGATTTGCTTTTAGTGGGTCATACGCACCAAATACAACTACCTGATATATACAGGATATCTTGCCTAAAACAACTGGTGAAAATGTTAGATGCTTCATTAGCTCTCATTGGTAATTTTAATTTTCACTGCCTCTTTGATCTGTGAAAAATGAATGTGTGTGCATACATGAACTCAAGACCTGAAAAAATGATGAAGGTAAGAAAAAATAAAGGGACATTGTAGGTTCAGGACATCTATAATAAACTCGAGCTTCATCAGCATTTCTAAGTTTTTTAACCAAGAAATATTGATTCATGTTTATTATATTTTATGGCACTTTACAACAATTTATAACACTTACATTAAGGAATAGATGGGCCGGGATAAAAGCCAATATGAGTACAAAAAAGATGAAGTGCTGTCAGCAACAGCAACTTTCAAGTATCAGGTACAGCCCTTGTTTTTACACTTTATCCCACCTATTTAACATATGGTGGAAAGGTTTCATGATTAATTTTAATACACAGACTCTAGAAAAGGACTTGCTGTAGAATGGCCACCTGAAGATCATCTTAGAAATGGTATTGTTTCATTAAAAAGCCAAATGCAAAATATCCTCAAGGCATCTGTAACTAAAGAATGTAGCTGTAACAAATATTGTGTTGAACCAGTCTTGAAAATGCTCAAGAAATTATGAGCTTAGGTTTCAGTGACAAACTAACCACTTACTTTTTTTTTCCTCCAGAGCTTATCATGTTAGAAATCAAGACAAATTAGTTGAAAAACTGGTTTTGTACACAAAATCCCTTGTTGCTATGTTACCATAGATATTTATACAAGAGAGAGTCTCCCAGTGTGAGTCAAAATCTGTTCACTGAAATTTTCATAAGCCAGGTAAAACAAAGAAGGAAATAGAATTATATGGAGTCTTCACCAGGTGTTTCCTTTACTATGTACAATTACCTGGTCCAGCTGCTCTAGAACCAGCAGTCAAACCCATTCATTTATGAGCTAAATGTTGAGAATCCCTTCTGCCATCCCAGTTCTTGGGCATGGTCCAGGTTCCCAGCAGTTCTGGAATTGTTGAAGGATCATGTGAAACTGAGATAAAAATTGAAGCTGCTTTGTAAATCTGCCCGTGGCACAACAAGTTGGAGAAACTGCAAGGCATAGGCAACATTTTAAAAATGAATGCAGCACATCACTGTCTAATTTTGTGTGCTTCTGCTGTCCCCCATTATTCAATGGACAATTGAGAGAGGCACTGTGATAATCCCAAGGTAATTAGACAAGAAAGAGAGGTATCTGCTGTTACAGTCTGGAAAAGTAGATTGGTTACTGCAGGTGTTAAAAAAAGCTTGTAAATGGTGAGAGCCCCAGTCCGTAGTATATGTTGTCCCTCATTTCTCCAGACTGCTAAATTAATTCTTTAACATACCTTGATTTGCTTTCTCTGAGGACACTGGATTTTCCCTTTGAGCTTTGCCCATCTATTTGTTCCTTTCTGTGTGGCCATCTTGTGCTCTTTCTTCACCCTTGCACACCTTTCTGGAGGCTCATAGGGAAAAAGATATGAATGCTGGGCATTTTTCAATGTGGAAAATGCTAAACAAACTGAAACCCTCTAGGCTTGTTGCCCTATATGAAGAAAGTGTATCTTTACATATGCAAACATACAACAAAATGGGAAATAAATGGTGTACAATTGGCTCATGTGTTTCATCAGTTTGGGGGCATATATTCTGGGACAGTGCTATATTTTCAGTGTCATCAGGCATAAAACAACAGTGAACTAATGTGTTAGGTTGCTACAGTGATAGAAAATCAGCTGAACACAACAACTGTAAAAGAGAGAAGACATGAGATCCACTCGTAGCCCTCTGACTCAGGAAGCCATGTGGATTGGCCTTTAACACTGTCCTTTGTGTTGTTAAAATGTCCAGATCTCCATTTCTTCACCTTTCTGTCATCCCTCTACTCATCACTGCAATAAGTTTGTCTAGGGACGGTATTTCATATCTTCTTCTTAGTTGTGATGATAGCTGGCATCTACTCTTTAGCAGGGTGTGTGAGCAAGCATCTATCACACAATCTATAACAGCACAAAGTGTATCTTAAGCAGAGACATCTCACACATTTGACACGATCAATCAGCAGCATATAAATTATAGCTTATATGCTTGAATGTATTGCCAAAAGCTGTCTTTAAAAATTATTATTGCGCTGCAAGTTTGGGTCCTGGTCCTACAGGCTGATCATCACACCCAAGAGTCTTGCATCTGTTCACAGTTGCATTATTTTTTCTCAATCACAGCAGTTCAGTGGTCCACCTACACGGAGCAGAATGTAAGACCGGGGCCCAAATTTATGTACCATCTGCCCTTGGTCATGCATGCCAACTTTTATAAAAATCAATCACTTTATCTCTCTGAAGAGCTCCCACATACAAAATTCCCCCACGTAAGTTTGGAACTTACAATGCAACTTTTTTTTTTTTTTAATTTTAATGATCTGTTTTTACTGGGATTTTTTTTTTCTTGTGCTAATATTCAATGTGACATTATTTTGGGTGGAAGACAATAACTCAGCCTGAAGCATGACAAAATAGTCAGAAACACACCACCTGCTGTGCTCCATGGCTTTAATATTGTACTGTTTAATAAGAAAATGACCCCAAGCACTGGGATGACAACTCCAAAATGGACCATAAATATTCTGTACATAAGGAAAAGCTGAAAGCTAAAGTACACTGCATAATATTGCTATGGTGCAAAAGGGAATAGGAATACATTCAATTTGCCTAAGTATCTAGTAGTGACAGCCACTAACATTTGTTTAGGAGAAACACCAAGTGGATGCCTGTTTGTTAATAAATGAAGCAGAAGAAATATGGGTTACTGTGCAAATGGACATTAGAGGAGCACAGATTTTGGTTTGATGTATAAGACACATAAAGAACCCAATTCTGGGCACTGCTAAGTGATTCTTGCAAAATGCTGAGCCCCTGCTAATTTCAGTAGGAGTTGAGCAAACTCAGCACCTGGCAAGGATGGGTCTATCTATATTTAAATATGGAACGAACACTCATCCAAGTGGATTCACTTATGATAAACGGATGGAGCCTAGAAATTATATGTTTGGTTAAACTGGGGTAATCACAAAGAGGGAGACACTCAAATAGGCAGTGATAATTGGTACAACAATGTCTGTTTCCTCCTTCTGATCTTGTGTCCTCCCTGAGGGTTCTCTCCTAGCCTGCATTAATTGAGAGAAAGCATGTGACATTTCTTACAACCTTTGAACCAAGATGACCTTTCCCTAGGTTGCTCATGAACACCTGCTGACATCAAACATGCTTTTTACTGTACAGGACCCTTATCCACCAGACATTCATAAAAAAAATTGAATAATATTCCTGAACAATTACTAAAATGCACAGAAAAAAGTTATGCTGTTATGACAAATGGCTCAATAGTTCATAGGGAATAATTTGTTTGACAAACAGGAGCTTTTATTTTACCGATCCAAGCACTTTAAAAAAAAATTTATTCCTCACTTGAAATCATGCATTTGGGTCCTGCAAATAAGTACTGGTCATTTGATTGTTTTCCAGACATCTGTCATGAGCCAACTCGGCATATTCTGTGATTCTGTGATTCTGTGAGTGTGTGGCATTTAAATCTGCTGGACACAAGGCGCAGGGACCTGAGTTTTGCTTCCTGAGTGGTTATGTGCAACTCTTTTGAATCTAGCTAGTGCAAAAGTAGGTTCACTTTACTGCTCATTCATACTTTATAAAATATTTGCAGAAACATTAAAAACAGCAATTTCAGGTCTTGCTAAGCTGTTTCCTAGAACATTCAGGGAAATTAAAAACAGAAAAATCATATATGTAGTCAAGACAGATGGAACATTTATCTTTTTGCCTGAATACCTCTAGAGTAGTTTCTGATGTATCCACCTCCGTTTAATCAGTCACGTTCTCAACATTTTATTACCCCGAGAGTTTGAAATAGCACGGTGTTGCACGCTGGGAGATATCCCCAAAAACTTTGACCTCTCACCGAAATTATAAGGGGAACTTCCATTACTTCACGCACACGCACACAAAAATCCCACAGAAAAACCCAACAGCTGAGCAAAAGCAAATACGTCTGTAGCTGCATACCTAAGTACTCCCTCGGAGTATCTGTGCAGCCAGCAAACACAAGGCACTGGCATCTGCTGTGGGAACATGAGGCCTCGGCGTGGGCAAACTGGGACGGGCCATGTGAGGCCGAAGCTCATGTTGCTTGTGCTGGCGACTCTTGGTGAGACACCTTGACTCCGGGTTACCTCTGAACGGTACACACGCTGTTTGGCGCTTGTTCCCAGTATGCCAAAGATTAAAAAATAAAGTGGGGTGAGAGAGGCATGAGGGAGGCAGTGCTAAGCTACCCTGAAGTATGTTCTCATTGCAAATGTATGTCTTCTGGCTCCAAATGTCGTGCTCGGTAATGGGTGGCATCACAGAGAGAGGCAACACTAAATACCTGTTGATAAAACAGGAATGAAAGCAGACAGTTAACACACTGCTGCTTCTGCTTGAATTTCCTTTTAATTCTGTACGTGCTGGCCCCTGCAAGAAACAGCTTTCCATAAACTGTAGTTTGTTATCCTGAAGAAATTCCTCCCTGGAGTGATCTGTGGGGCATTTACAATGCAATTATCCATCCCTGTCCTTCTTGTTTGTGCTTGCTGAGGGTCAAGCCAGCTTTATGCAAAGCCAGAGAGGAACACTGGTAAGGCTGGGGTCAGTTCCAGTTCCCAGAGATCTTTCCCATAACTTCTGAGCCTTGGAGCCACACTGACTGTTCCTGCAGTGCTGTGGCACAGACCCTCGTTGACAGAGAACTCCATGCCATGCCATTGGAGGGAGGAGTAGGTACACTGCACAAACAGACAAGGATAGGAATGTCCCCCTGCCAAAGGACAGAGGTCTCCACCGAAGCACGAGGTAGCCTTGGGTCACAGTCTGGACTCTTGCCCTCACAGGCAGTGGGGAGGCACATGAGTCCATGCAGCTGTAAGGCTCCAGTTAGAGCAACAGCATCCAAAACACACGCAGAAAATCCCTGGGACCATTTATGTGTGCTTGTTTGTTTGTTTGTTTTTCCATGCCAGTGTCTCTTCTAAAATAATTTCCCTGTTATATTGCTGGTACTGTGAACACTTTCCTGCACAACATTTAGGCTGTTTGGAGGAGTCACTGTAACAAAGTGACCGTGTCACAGGGCACTGATACCCCTCTTGCAGTGTGCTGCTGTTCCAGTGAATGCACCAGCAGAGAAATTTGTGTGGGTGGGATTTGCCCTTTTACCTCTCTTTTCTCCTCTGTGGGCTCCACTCCTGATCCACTGCATTCCAGCTGTGGGCATCATTCTTCCTCATTGCACGGCTGTTTGCTTGAATGTGATGCTTTCTTTTAGCACCATTTGTATGTATTCTCACCTGCTCCCCGTTCTGCTTGCCTCTGACAGCTCCAGTGCATGCAGGCTCTTCTGTGTCAGCACCTTTCATCCCAAACCACTCCACCTTCTCAGCTGCTGGTTTGTTTCCTTTTTTGTTTTGTTTTGTTTTGTCTTCCTCTTAGTAGGACAAGGGAGATCACTTGCATTAGAAGAGAACTCCCCTACATCTATTAGTACATGACATAAAGCCTGCTCATCAAGACCTTTCTAGATTTGAGCAGAGATAGCTGGTATCTCCATCTTCGCTGGAAATCAACTGACACAAACAAATTTTCAAAGGAAGTTCTTAATGGGATTTGAGCTGAAAGACACTTCTTTGGTCCTATGCACATTTTGTTAGTACATATTGTCACAAAAGCTGTATGGTCACAAAGAGCCATTGATGAGTCTTGTACAGCCATTTGATCACTTATTTTACTATTATCTTCATTCTCAGGGAGTAAAAAAAAAATCAAACAAACCATTGGCTTAGCTATTTTAAAATCATACAAGCACAAAAAGTATATGCTGAGTGGTTTAAAAGCATTCTTTTAAAATCATATATAAATTAAAAGCTGCTTAATTTTAGAATGTATCTTTGGCTGAGGAGCTTAATGTTGAAAAGTGGTTACTCAGCATGTAAAGTACCATAAGTACTTTTCATAAGAGTTTTTACGACATAACAAATTTTGAAAAATGGTTATTTACACAATAATTCCTGATGGCTTGCCGTTATAGTTTATCAGATCAATAGTCAATGTTCTTAAAAGTCACTTAATTCAAATTTATGTATTCCACGTTATAGAAAAGATCAGGTAATGTATATTTGCATCAGAAACCTTAACTCCCTTAAAACAGTAAAGGCCCTCTACTCCCAGTCTCATGCAATTGTATGAAGGACTTTTGCATCATTTAAATCCCTTAAAACTCAAAAGAAATTCATGCCACCAAACTTCACAGAGCTGGTGACAAGCCATCTCTGATGATAAGCACTTTTGACAAGTTCTAGAATGGTGAGGGGGGCAGGGTGTGACACAAGGTTTAACTTTAAGGATTTTTCAGATTGAAAGCTGTGGTTTTACAGCTTTTTTGGTTTCCTCTAATTCCACTGTACTGGAGTGATGGGTCACAACTGCTGGGTTTTCAATTGCATGGTTTTATGGACTGTGCTTTGTTCATCAACTGTATTTTAATTAATGGAGAGAATGCCTACTGCCCAACTAGGTATTCTTTGAAGTTTTAAATTAAAATACCTTAAATATTTGGCTTAATAACAGTTCAGTGCCTTAAAATTACAGACTTCATGTTTATACTACAAGCTCTGTCATGCTACAATTGAATATGCCCATTAGCATGAGTGGAGCAGGATGTTACTTCAAGAAAGATTTTTTTTTTTCCCACCAAGGACTTGATCCTAAAATCTGCAGTCATGAGAGAGCAACTCCATTTGATTTTGGTGGGTTTGAGTAGGTGACTAGTGATATTTGTGGGGACACTGCAGAGTCAAGTCTTGCTTTGGTTGCTGTTTAAATGTCAGCGCTCATTATGACAGCAGTATTAGGGGCCTGCACTTCTTTTCCCTTACAGTAAGGATACTTCTTCTCTAGTCTGTCCTTTGAAATGTTATTTGAGGACTAAGGCTGTAGGCACCTAACAGTTTCTTTTAGATGTGCGGTGGTCATAGGTGTGTGAATTTGAGGTTTGCTAGCATTGTGCTGTTGAATTTTCAAATGTACATAAAGGAAGAGGGAAAACCAGAAAGAAAAAAACCCACAAAATCATGTTTTGGCTTGGCTTGTGGGTTGTTGTTTTTTGGTTGGTTTTGTTGTTTTTTTTTTCCCAATAACAACTGTAATTGCTACTGTGTATAATTCTATGGCAAAGATGTACAGGCATACAGTGGGAAGCAGAATCTTACACAGCCTTGGTGTGGTTTTCTGTTCAGTTTAAGCTCCAGCCATGCAGAAAGGGGAAGAGTTCCCTTGGTTCAGCCCAGGCCCCATGTCCCCACAGTTCACGTGGCTCTAGGAATGCCTTGGCCACAAAATGAGTTTGGTCAGCTGATCTGACTGAAAACTGATTAGGGAAAGGGATGTGTGCAAATGGGGAGAGAAGACAAAAGTGGGAAATGGTTCTGTAAGAGATGCCCTTTCTGGGGACTGATGAGAAGATGAAAACAAGTTCTAAATGCAGATACTGTAGAAGAGAAAGCCAAGGCAACAGACACTGACACAGACGGGAAGCCATGTGTAAGAGAAAGACCTTGCTGTTGGTGCAGGGATTACTTCAGAAGGATTAGGAAATTTAATCAATAATGTGTGCAGGTGCCATATTTTTATGTGTTTGTGTATTTCTTGAGGCAAGCTGATGTAAGACACAATTGGAGTTTAGAACCCTTCAAAGGTCACAGTTCTGTTTGTTTCTGTTGCTACATGTCCCGGAAGAATGGACTGCAATCCTAGTTTATCCTGGGTAAACATAGTCGTGGAGCCTAAAAATATCTAAACCCTTTAGTTCAGTTCTTCTGCAGATGTTACAGGTCCATAAGAATCCCACCAATGAAGTGAGGATGAAAGAGAGTGAGGATGTAAAGAGGGTGAAATAGAGTGATGCCACCGAATCAGGTCCAGACTGGAGAGTACCTGAATTCCTTGCTCTGGGAGTACAGGCAGGCTGTACCCCTGGGGTGGAAATCTCCCTGGGGAAGTGACTGGAGCTTTAAGAGACAAAAAGAGCTAAAAAAAAAAAATGGGAACAAATTCATGGCTTCAGGAAAGCTGCCTCCAAATAGCGTTTGACACTGCTTGGATCCCACACTCTATACAGAGCAACTGTTTCCCCCATAGTCATTTATATAATTATAACCTTGCTTCATCCTTTCACCTCGGAGTGGGAGGTTTTGTAATTCATGCTAATTTCAGACAGATCTCCCACTGTTTCATGAGGAACACTTTATATAACACAAGTATTTCTGTGGGGCTAATTTTTTTAAAACTGTGTGTTTGAATATTTCATGGATGATAGGTTATTTTCTTTCCTTCAGCAGTTGAAAGTAAACCAAAGATTTTGCAGTGCTCACATTGTAAAAATTTGGGCATTTCAAGCAGCAGATGTGACAGGGACTGGGCCTGTCAGTGATCAAGTGGGAGCTTCACTGGTGGCTTTGTTTAAGTTGGTTTTGGCTGGGTGGTCAGTGCTGGAAGCAGTGAATTATTAAACAGACCTCAATTGCAACAAAGATAGTGGGAACTGATAGACAGTCACGGCGTGTGTAGTGGTGTGCAGCACCTTAGCAGAGAGATACCAGGAAAGGACAAGTGCATCCAAATGCTCTCCTGGCACTCCTGGGAAAACATTCCTCTAAGATTCATGGGTTGTCCACACTAAATCAAGTATCTCTCCACATTACGTCACATAAACTTATCCTCATATTCAAACATGACACACTTACCAAAGTCACAAGTGTACATATATTTTCACTGTGAAAACATGGTATAAGTGCTGATAGTTGTCCAGATTTACTTCTTAGTTACAACTAGCCTGTGGTTTCTTGTCTAATTTTTTTCCTTCTCCAGCAATGCTTCAAATCTTTTGTTTGTCTTCCCTGCTTTGGATGCACTTTATCAGTGTTTGAACGAAGATGACATTCAGGAAATCCTTCTCTTTGCTATCAGTTTGCCAGGAGCTGAAACCAACTTTCTGGTATGATATCAGTAAAATCTGTAATTGGAGAAAAGGTACCAAAAAATGACAATTTTCGCTTTCTGAACAAAAAAAAAAAAAAAAAAAGGTGTGAAGAGGTAGGCAGAAAACAGTCAAGTGCACTATGAATCACTGCAGGGGTGCAAACAAAATTCCTTAATGACAGAGTTCTCCCTGACAAATTCGGTTTGTTTTTGCCTCTAGAGCTGTCTGTGCTAATGTCAAGCAACTCTGCTTGGAACTTATTTGCATGAAGGAGTGTACAGTGCACACTGTGCATGAGTGGATGAGAGAAAGGAAGCAAGGCCACCGCAGGACCGTATCCCCATGACAACCCCATTTAATGAATTACTAAGGACCAAGAGAATATTGAATAAGAAGTCTCTTCCAGAACAGCTAGAGGAGCACCAGTGCAGACACTGTCACAGGGTACTACTGTGGTCAGCAGGGAAGAAAGATTTGAAAAAAGACCCATGGATGGGATTAGTCCGATGAAGTGTAGATCTCTGCCTCTGATATATCAACTTTGTCTCCATTTAGTAGTAGGGGAAAACATGAGTTTTGATTTGGCCAGATAAATTTCCCATTAAAGAAAATTATAAGTGGAGCCTTTACAGATCGGTTCAGATTTAAATATTTAAACTAGAGATACCTAAAATGTAATAAACTCTTAGTCCCTACTGCTATGTTAGAATATAACTACCCAAAAATTCAGAGACAAAGAAGCTGTTTTGAACAAAACCAGGCACAAAATGAGTGTCATATCACGTCAGTGGGATTCCTGCACTAACTCAGATCCTTCTTTCCCTAAGACTGCGGATAAACTAAATGAGAAAAGTTCCTCCACTGTAAAACAATGCACATGAAGGCACAGAAAATGAAATGTCCATTTCTTTTTGAATAATTGGTGAGTCAGTGATTCACAACTGACTGTGAATTGAGATGTATTTATTTAATGGCTTAATCATTTTAATGATAAATTTTACTTTAGATTAAAAATCTAATTCAATGTCCACATTACCCTTCAGACTCAGAAGTAACTGATTGAAAGGTTTTGTTCTCACACCTGAGAGGTCAGATTGCCCAAGATGTTTGTACAAGTAGCTCTGTTGAGAAAGGTGGGATTGCTGAAAATATGAGAAGCTGGGCTTTATATATAGTTATTTAAATGGCACCCAGTTGCTTAATGGGTTGATAGGCTATGTCTAAACTGTGGGGCGTGGAGCTGGTGTGTATGTCTGGACCTCACATCAGGATGAAATCCAGGTGTGTAACCTTCTGCCTCATTCTGAACAGCACCCTGGTGCCTGTTGGAAGAGAGAAGCTGGAAGCTGGGATGCTTTCTGAGCGGTCCCTGGCGTGAAGCGCTCGGGTTGTGGATAGAAAGATGCATCGTCTTGCAGGTTTCATAGAGCTGTAGATTGAACTGTTGTGTCCCATCTCCATTCATGGTCTTGCGGCAATTATTAAGTTGCTTTCACTTAATATGTGAATGTGTATGAGTGGTTAGATTTAAAGTTTATTTTCTCTCGGATGGGCTAATATCTGTAGCTAATATTTGCAACAGCAGTGACTGAGAAGAAATGCAAGTATTTCATGAGTCATGAGTATTAACTTTTCCCATAGACATGCCCTGTTTGGTCTGGAGAAGGCTTGGAGTGCAGGAGGGGAGAAACTAAAGAAAAGTTTGTGTTGCTTGTGGGTTGCATGGTTAAAGGAAGTATCTCAGTATTCAAGACTCTTGGGCTTCCAGGTTCCTTAAATGCTAAGTGAAAACCAAAAGGTTTTGGCTTTTTTTTTTTTTTTTTTTTTTTTTTTAAGAGAAATATAAGCCAGTAAATTGCAGGGCAAGGATTGGTCCAGTCAGCAGGATTTTTCAGTTGTACTAAATCTCTAACAGCATTAATCAGAACAAGTAATCATAAGTGTAATGTGCAGATTCCCCAACCTGGAGTTCATCCATCACCTATAAATGGAGCTGTGCATTTCTGGGCTCCCTCTTCCTTCAGTACATCTAGTATCCCATCTTACAGAAGAGCTTGTTCCCTAAGCACCCATGCTGAGACAGGGGAAAATGAAACTGTTATTAAAACCTCATATTCAGGGGGCTGGGCAGTTTATTCCTGACTAGTCTTGAAGCTTTCATGCTCAAATACTGTTTATGAACTCTAAAGGAACTTATTTCAGCTGGATAATGGTTAATTTACAGCTAGAGCTTAAAAGGGCAGAAAAAGATAGCAGCACAATTGGGTTCAGTGCATGATGGGGAAAAATAAATATCTCACAGAAAGAGATATCTGAAATTCAGATCACATTGAGATGCAAAGAAAGCTGTGAAAAGCAGTAGGAGGGTGATTGTATTCCAATTAGATTTCTTCTGCTCATATAAAACAGTCTTGGACTGAAAGTTAATCATCTGATTTATGGATCTTGGGAGGAGTGAAACCCTATGAGCTCCTGAACAATGAGAGGCAAACGAGACAGAGGGGAAGAAAAATAGAATAATTCTGAGACCATGCTTCTGAGGAGAAACAAAGACAACAAAGTCTAAACATGGTCCTGGTTTAAGCATTTACTGTAGTGCTATCTCTTAAACTCCTATTTGTGCAATATAAAAAAGTTGGCTTTGTTGGCAAAACAGTCAAAAACAACTCATGATTTCCCATGTCACAATCTTTTGGGCACTTGATAAATGTATTTCTGCAAGATTTCTGCAAGACTTCCAGAGTTATGTTGCCACGGTGCGTTAGTTCATTTATATGATTGCTAGTAAGCAACCTGATGTCTGATCTGGGCTTGGGTCACACATAAAAGCGTGTCCATTCCTTAGCTGAATCCTTTAAAAGCATTCCATGTGAGAGCTATTTGAAAATTCCTGTCAGCCAAAGGGGAATAGCAGGATTCATGTACCAGCCCTGCCTGGTGACAGGGTTTGGAGCACTGTCAGGTCAGTGACAGGAGGACTGCCTGGCACCAGCTATGATCCACTTACATGTTCTTAATTTTCCTTCAGCTAATCCATCAGTAGCTGGGCCTCAGAAATGTAATACCAGGGGTATCCATGAAATGACCAGCAGAACAGATATGATGATGTATCACAGATGCCATTTCTTTCTGCCATTCTTGAGTTTCAGCCTTCTGCCCAGACCTGCTGCTGGGACTGATGCACCAAAACTGAGTCCAAGCAGGACAGAGATGATATTGGTGGACAGAGGACAGTACTCTCAAAAATTTTCAGCTGTGCTTCCTTTAGATGAAAACATATCTATGCCCAGTAAATCATACCCATAGTTAGGGCATTTATGTAGCATTTTCTACCAGGATAGATAAAATGCACTTCTTCATCAAGTTATACTAACACTTCAAGTTCAACCCAAATCCAGGCTATCTTTAATCTAAACCTAGAGTCCCTCTCCCACCACACTGCGTTGTCTGAGCATCAGCCTGAGCTTTTAATGGGTAATTAATTTAGCAGGATTATAGTTCAGAATGAATGTTTCACCCAGATGTCCAGATCGAACCTCAAAGTTTGCAATTTGATGTCTGGGCATCAGTTATTAGTACCTTTTGCACCTTTAGTGGACATGTTCCAACATGAAGTTCTTCACAACCTGCAGGTGGTGGGGAATGCTCTCTGTTTACCCATACAGGCTCTTACCAGGACCTTTCCACCAGTTTCTGCGTTAGTTTGCAGAGTGCTGAGACAAGGTCAAAGTCTTGATTCTGATTTTTCAATACATTTCCTGGTCTGCATACCAAATGCCTAAAACCTTTTCCAAACAGCTGTTGATAATCTTCTATCTTATCCTGCAGACCCAGTGCAGCTTCCCACCTTTCAGTGGGAAAGGGCCTGCTACTTCTTCCTCTGTCAGCAACACACATTGACATATATGTTAACATATTTTTGCTGCTGCTCTTCTCCTGTGCAACAGGAAGCAGAGCTTAGTCTCTAATTTATTATTTCTATATTCTTAATAGGGACTATTTATAACCAGAAATTGTCTTTAGCAGCCATCTGTTCCTTATGCTGCTCCATACATGCCCTCATCCCCAACCTGAAGAAACCATCTTTTCTTCAAGGAAAGGGGGTTTAAATATTCATGCTGACTTGGGCTGGAATAAACTCTTACTTGTTATCACAGTCTCCCAAACAGAAGTGGTTTATTCCTCCCTTAGACTTTCAGCATTTGAAATATTTACTACAGTCACTGAGGGCATGTCTCACCTCACAGGAGATAAAATCTACTTCTCGTAAAAAATTTCAGGTGTTCAGGCTTGCATTTCTGAAGAGCACTGAAACTTCTACCATTTGAAATGCAAAAAGCAACATAACCCAAGAAAGAACTGTTAGCATGTTAGACTAATATTGTATTTCCTATAACTACAACCGTGTTGCCGTGGTGGTCACAGCTGGGAAGGTGTAGAAATCTTGGTGATGGGAAAGCTACATTTGCTCCTGTTTTGAATTCCTAAGGTTCCTCAATCATCCATTCTTTCTGGTGCCTGAGAACTGAGGACTTGAGCCAATACCTCGTGTACTGGTGGTATTCTGTGCCATTTGAGATGCCCTAAGGTAGGTGTCCAGCCGGGGACTCAAGTGCCCCTCCGTAAGACCCCCAAGCCTTTGGCCGGATCTGCCAGCCTTGCAAGATGCTCCTGACACCCGCACTGAACTGAACTGGAAACCCTGAACCCTCTTCCCCCAGCTGCACCACCTCACCTCCTGCTCCTCAAACGGAGCAACACACAAAGAGCTAAAATGTTGGTGCAATTCATGAGCTTCCTTCTTCAAAAGAAATTGCACACCCCACCACCTAGTCATAGCAATCTGCTGAACAAGCACCTAGTGTAGACCAATAAACGAAAGGAAACTGAGAGGTCACTACAGGTCATTATTTTCACATACCTTTGAATAATGAGGGCATCACATGTCAGCCAGAGGAGAACAAAATGTCACATTCTCCAGCTAAAGGTCATCATCGGTCATAGGTCATGGAAGGGAGGCCAGGAAATAACCTATGAGGTTAGGATGAGTGCACAAAGAAAGGGCAACAAATGTCAATGAAAGCATGCAGCTGTTGTGAGATGAAACAACTGAGGCACCCTTTTGTGCTGACACAGACTTAAAAAATGTCTTTGCTGACATTTTTTTTTTTAAGCTGGCACTTTTATAGGACATTGACATTAATGTACCCAACCCTGAATTAGCCTTTTCTGGAAGCAACAGTTTGGAAGTTAAGTGCAGCATTTTCCAAAGAATCATAAGCATGACATTTTTATTTCAAGTGATTGATGTTACAGTGGACTTCTAGCACCAAATTCGAGTTTCATTCTCAATCATTGCATCTGTGCAGTGTGATAGCAATCAGAAACAAATCGAGGTGGCAGCCTGCATTGCAGTAAGGTCTTCTGGAAATTCTTTTTGCCTTTACCAACAGTCAGATGTGTCATTTCATGTTTAATACATGGCATTGCATTTATCTGATTGTTTGTTTTAATCCATAGATTTCAAAAAAGGTTGATTTCAGGGTTTGCCCCTGTAGTGATGACAAGCACTTGCAGGGCAATCATACAGGAAAATGATAATGAACAGTTTAGGAGTGTGTGGAAATTTGTCCAAACTGAGAGACAATTTCTGATGAGTGAGCGGCATACTTGACCCATCTGTCTTTTGCTTTCTCTTTTGCTGAACAGTAGCACAACACCATTTTCTCCTGTCACTGTGGGTATAAATGTGACAGTCTTCATGAAATAACATGATGCCAGGAATGCACATTAGATGAAGGACTGCTGCATCTCCCATGCCCATCTTACTGGACAACACATGCAAAGAAAATGTCAAAAACCCACTAAACCAGAAAAGCTTTGCACTGATGTCTTCAGTGTGGCTGAGCAACTTTTGCAGGGTTAAGGCAATCAGAAATGGCTTAAGTCATGATGAAATGGTCATTGTGAAAGTATTGTATATTTACATTACAGGAGAGAGAGAAGGGTGGTAAACTGGGATACAGGATTGCTCCCTCTTATTTCAAACTCTTCCAGTTCATTGTTATATGACATGAAACTGAGATTAAGACCCTCTCTGTGCTTTGGTTTTGCTTCCTGATCAAAGAACACTAACATCTGGTATGGTCTGTTTGGAAATTCTCAGGTAATACTAACTTCTAAATTATTCCTGTTGCTGACTTAGCAGTTTTTTTCAGAGGTGATACCTGAATAGTTGGTTTCCTTGTTCAATTTATGTTTAAAAAATTGGTTAAAAGTAAAACAAGAAAGCATTCAAACTCAAGGGTTCCAAGAGACAACTGATTTTCTTCTTTTACTCATCACTGATTTCATGTTTCTAACCTGAATTCCAACTCTCATATCCATTTTTTTCTGATAAATTTCCAAACCTGGGAATCTTTTTTGTTTGTCTGTAAGTTGCTGAGTTTTTTTTTAATGAGGTTGCCTTTAGTTTTGCAAGGATGCAAACACCTGCTCATATTTTCACACCACTAATAGTCCTAGAGAAGCCACACTTATAACTTCATGCACTCCCTCCTAAATTCTTATGCCAATGCTTTTGTCTCGGTCTGTAACAGCAAGTTTACAGGGATTTTTTCCCTGTAAATTTCAGCAGAAGTAGAGTCATAGGAATTACACATCTGTGCAAATTGTAACATGGAGCACAGACTGCATAAGCATTTCACCAGGATGTATTCTGACTGGGCTTATTTACAAGCTGTGTTTATTTTAATTATGTTTTCTACCTATTCACTTTTCCTTATTTTGGGTGTGTAATTGGCCACCTAAGAAGCATGCCATCCTTTCAGCTGCCAGGTTGACTGAATTATAAGCAGAGAAAACACTTCTCAGGCAGGTTTGAATGAAGAATATTAGAGTTTAGAATACACTTTCTCCACCATTCCTTTGAACAAAAGCCCCTCTGATTAATGCTAGAGGAGAAGAGGCTGAAACATGTTTGAATGTGGCTGAATTAGAGTTTCATAGTTTGCAAACACTCCCACAAAGCATTTACCCATTACTCCTTGCATCTATGTTTAATTCTACTCTCAGTAAGCTCAAAGGTTCTAGGGCTTTTTTATTCTGAGTATGTGCAAAGCAGTATTCAACAAATCTCCTTTCCCATCACAGTTTTGTGTTTTGCCTACTCTGTTTAAATAGATGAGTTAAATTGCAGGCCAAATGAACTGGCTTTAGGGTGTCTGAACTTAATAGTCCATGCATCAGAGATTTAAATTTCTTTTATTACTTAAGACCAAAATATGTTAATTTTGTTTAGAAACGTTTCAGAAAAAATACTCTCCAAATCCCAGGAGTTCTTAATTCTCTCTCTCTCTCTTTTTTTTTTTTTTTTTGAGTAGGCTTTGTCTAGCCTGAATTCTGATTCAGCAGAATCAATAAATAAGTAAGACTGTCTCTAAGTCTCAGAAAACTTCAATCAGTGTGCTGCTGTGACCCATCGAGCAACCAAAGGGCACTGGCCAATTCAGTCCCATTTCATTGTCATTACTGGTATTATGGTGACTCTGGGCAACACCCAAGGAAGGTGAGTCAGAACCCTATGATAAATATTGTAGATCGAATGCAGAAGAGTCTTCGCCCTTACAAGAACATTGTATAATACTAAATATATATACGCAAGTGCTGAGTTAAAAAGAAGTCAGTGACTTTAACATGTCATATCTATATGGAGGTCATTGAACCTTCTTTGAAGAGTCATTTTTTTTCTAATGCCATCTGCTTTTCTCATGATTTTTACCCCCCTCAACCCATATAAAATGGATGTGTATTCAATCTTGAACCAAGCATGCTTGCAATGATTGAGAAATGTCTAAGGTCAGAGCTTACAAAAAATTCATAAGGGAAGCAGCAGGCAAAAAAGAGAGGTTCTTTTTAAAGAGAGTTCGGGAGCCTCTGTATGAATTGAGCATGACATATTCATGTTACTGACTTCATTTATTTAATGTGGCTCCAAATAATTGATACCAGTACAGTGATAAAAGTACAGAGACTTCACTGCCAGAATTGTGATAATGAAGAGCCTCCCTGCTGATTTCATTCATGGGGCTGTTAGTCTGCTGGGAAGGACTTCTGATGAAAACTGGGCTACAGCAAATGCCATAAAATAATCAAAGGCGCAAAGCCCTTTACCTGAGGGGAGCTTGGTGACGGAGTGATCCAGGGGAGCAGGGGGGGAAAGAGGGAAAATTGCATTAGCTGACAAACCAGGCACAGCTTTTAAGAAAATCTGATCCAAACTGAGAGGACTATATTATACACAGAAATCTGTCACATCTTTGGAATAGATTCCAGTTATGTGGCCCCAACAGCTAGCTAGTTAACTGGTATATCAACAGTGCTTCTTACCTTGCTGAATGCAGTTCAAACTTAGTTTAGCCTCATTTACCAGCCATTTGTTCTTTCTGCCTTAGACTGTGAGCTCTCTCTTTATTTTATGCTTAGCACAATGGGCTCCCTGTTTGGGCTGTAGAAAGCAATCCTGTAGGCTCAAGGCAGCCACACAAGTGTTAAAACACAGCTGATGTCAAGAATCCTAGAGAGGAAATGAATATTAATATTAATCTAAAATCCTTTCTAAGAAAAACCTTATTTGTGAACTCTGCTCATTTGTTTCACTTCAAGTAAGTGTGCCAGTGGTTGATTAAAATTCATATATGTGCAGCACAGTTACTGGATAAACGTTGAGTTATAGTTTACGTATCAGAGCACACTAAAGGCAGGAGCCTGGATGCGGAAAACTGTGTCAGGAGGAAAGGACCATGGTATGAGTCACTGCTGGGACAGACTCACCAAACAATCCACAATGTCCCTGTGTAAACTCTACTAGTGATTAATGTTCTGTTACAATACAATAAAATAAATAAAATAAAATGTCTCTCACAGCCCATGTTTACCAAGCTTCAGCTTCCAGTGACTGCATGCCTTAATGTTTCTTTTTTTCCTACTAGATAAAAGAGCTTTGCTATCGGAAATCTCATCCTTGTGTGGGTGATCGTGAATTAGGATCAAATTGCCTAAATTCTCCTTGCAGTGCCTTCTCTTCATTACATCTGTGTTACTTAGCTGTCTTTACATCTTAGAATGCAAAATCTGGGTCACAGAACTTTGTGTCCTTCTTCCAGTCTTGAAGTTACTATGCAGCGTTTAAGGATAACTCCATCCCGTCTCTTCACCTACTCTTCCAGAACTGCTACATCAGCAGCTCTAGTAAAAACTTGTCAAGAATAACGCCTTATTAATCTTTAGAGAAAACGCACTTCAGGTGAGTTCACAACTCCTCCTGCAAATAGGTTGTTAGGATGTGCCTGCAGAAGGCAAAGTCACAGCTGTAGTGTACAGTTACGAGTCACACATATGGAAGTGGATGCAGAATTAGAAAAGGCATTCTGCTCCAGGAGTTCAACTTGATTATCGGGTGCTTTGGTATGCAGCATTCTTTAAACTGGACAGTCATGCAATTGCTGAATAGCACTATATCTGTTCTTGTAACAGAGTCTGAAAATGGTGTGAACAGGAGTAGCCCCTGGGATGAAAAAGATGGAGCTGTTGCAAATGTGGCTCTGAAATGCCATTTGCAAGTGTTCTTTGGGAAGAGGGTGTGGAGAGAGCGTTTACAGCACCGAATACGGCAAAATGACAGTACGGGACATCAGTGCAGCAAACGTGGAGACACCTTCCCAGGGCTGAGTGAGAACAAAAACATCAACACAAACAGGCAGCAGTGAGCATCATGTGCCAAACAAATACTGCCACCAACACTGCGCTGGCTGCTTTTCTGTAGACAGAGCTTTGTAATACAGAGGGACAAAATTTGGGCAGTAAAGGCACAGTGTGATGTGCAGGTAGTGATACCTTTGCCCTCATCTACATTCTTTAAAAGGAAGACATGTAGATACTTCTTCCCACTAATTAAATTGCCGCATTTCCTAACAACTGGGCCTTGCCCAGAGTACAAGATTTATATTGCTGAGTAAAAGAGGGCCAGGGAGCAGCTAAGCACAGGCCTCAGACTGGTGCCCGAGGGACAGTTTGGATTCTCTTTGGGAGGTAGCTCACCTCAGTGACCTCGGCTAACAGATGGCAAGGACCACACTGGACCGAGTCTGAGTTCTTCCACCCTACACAGTCCTCTGACCTTTACACACTCACATACAACCACCCCGTGGCACTCAAAGCGCCCTCCCAGCCCCAGGATAAAGACAGCAGTTGGGTAGTCTGTGGCACTGTTTCACATGCTTTGAATTAGTGTCCCCAGTCCCCATCAGCACTAGGCACGAGAGGTACCCACAGGGCATGAGACAGAGGACCAAGCACCGGGAAGTGATGGAATAGCCAGTCTGCTGTGGTGGGCCAGCAGCCCTAATGAGTTCAGGAGCGAGCCAGTCAGCGCTGCTCAACCTTTTGTGCCAGGTACTGTCTGCTGGCTCTCCTTTCCTTGGGTGTGCAGAAGCATCCAAACTGTTCGAAGGCCAAGCTCAAAAGTCCGTGGCTATTCAGCAGGAAGGTCTGTGTTAAATGAGTGCATCTGGGGTTACGCACTCACCTGATAGCAACACTATTTTAAAAGAGAACTTAGCGATCATGTTATCACAGCTATACCTATTCCTAATCCATCCAGAAGAACTGTAATGGTTAATTTACAGTGATGTCGTCTGAAAGTTTTCATTGAAGATGTTTTTCCTTGGAAAATCCAATTATGACAAGCTATTTGAATAGACAATAAAACCTGATGTTATTTGAATAAATAATAATAATAATAACATAACAATAGCTGTAACAATTGAAAAGCAAAAGAACACCACAGTAAAACAATGCCTTGTTTTTGACATATTATGCACAAAATGTTTTTCTTTATTTAAAAAAAAAAAAATCTGGCATTTGAAATAGAAAACAAAAGGATCCAAGGAAGGACCCAAATGTCAACATATTTGGATTTAAACATTTTGGGGAAAGTAATTATTTTCAGAACTTAATTTTGCAGACTGTTTGGATTACATTTTTAGGGTTGTCCCCACTTAATTTAATGTGAATATTTAATATGATCTTTTATATGTCAAAATTTTTCAATCCTGACATTTTTAATGGAATGGAAAATCCATTTGAAAATCGACTTTAATTTGTACGCTTTTGAACTGTTGTATCAGCTTTTGGCTTCTCGTTCATAATGTCACTTAGTGGTGGCACTCTTCGTTCTTGAAAGAACAACTATTACAAATACACAATACTTTTAAAATACCAAAGGGTAGGTGAGCACTGTCTGTGTTCCTTTGCAGAAACCATCTGCAGAAATAGGACAGAGGGAAGAAACAAAACACCAACTAGAAGGCAAGCCCCTGTCCATTTGCACTTGCTCTGCTCACTCCTTGAGTAGCATCAGTAGACAGAAGTCAGCCTCGAGGAAATCACTGTTGGTATCAGGCTGGCGAACATCAAGCCAGCACCACAGAGATTAAGAGCCTGCCGCAATTTCATCTTGAAAATGACTAAGTCAGGACTTGGAGTGATTGCTCTGGAAAGCAGAGGTTCAGCTAAAACTAGCTCCAGTTGCCAGTAATGTATTGATTTAGTATGCCAGCTATCACATCGATTATCTCCTGTCTGATTCAGCCATCTGATTTTTATCTACTGGAAGTACAGAAAAGCTTCCCCTGTGAAAAATATTTCTGCATCCTCCCACCAAATAAGCCCCCTACAAATTTAAGGAATGTTTCACCATAGTCAGAGCCAGTTCAAACAACCAGAGTTTAATGTTTCTGAAATAAGGTTTCCAGCAAGGGTTGCACATATTAATAGGGTCAATTGAGGGCACACCTGCAAATGCAAGGGTATTGACTACAGGCAAGTTAACCTCTCTGGGCATGATCTAACCCATCTAATCCACTGCCCTTTTCCCCCTTAGTAATAAGGCAGCTGGACTCCTAAAGGAATTTGTTTTAATTTCTTTTACATTATGGACATTTACCTCCTGATGTTACTATATGTTAGGTTTGCTAAACATGAGGGTAGTATTTAGATCATTTTTAAAAGCTAATTGTATTTCTTGTGCTAATGAATTATTCATAGTATAATCATATAAATCCACTCTCCACACTGACGTTTTATTTTGCATACTAATCTGAACATTTTGCATTTTCCAGGTTTTGATCTACAGATGATCTTTGATATTGACCTATTCACGAGTACAGGGTTTATGTTGCCCTCAGTGTTTTGGTTTTGGTGTCTTTTTTTGATGCAGCCAAATAGTGAATACATTTCACTAATAAATGAGACAGGCTTTGTCTCATGACTTCTTCTCTAGCAAACTCTCTGGCTGTTATTTATCAAGGGCCTTCAAGAGATTTACTAAGCTTGACCAGTGTAGGTATCTCTGCAGGTGATACACGATATCTGTGTACCTGGTTTTCACACCCTAAATTTTACTCCTCAGGTTTTTCTACCAATTTAATGCATCCAGAAGTCAAAGGGAAGTAATAGGAAGGGAAGGATGATACACTGATGTTGTATAATGCTAGAGGCAGACTGAACATCATCATACAATTTGAGGCAATGCATATAATTATTATGTCCAATATCTGCTCCTCCAGAGCTAGAAGTACTTTATGTTTTCAAGGTTATCATCAGCTTCAAACAACACAATGGCTAAAAATTCAAATGGTGAACATTCTCAGTTATTTAATTACAATTTTTTAGGATTCAGTATTGTATGAGAGTAAGTCAAAGCTGTGTTGAAGGAGTCAATTCTGTAGAAATTTGACAAGTAAGCCTGTTTTTGCAGCAGTTTTGTTACTTGCAAACCTTAGTCACAAGTTTTGTCCATGAGGATTCCTACTGGAACTACTTAATATTATCAAACTGATGGTTAAAAGAGACTATGGAAATTACTCTGTAGATTATGCACTTGCATCATGATCTCACACCTTGTTGAAAGAAGAGTATTTCTCCATAATATAGGGATAAGGGTTTTTTTAATAAGAAAAATTAATCGTAAAGAATAGTGAGGTCATAATCCAACAAGGCCTTACTGAAATAAGGAGCTTCCCTAACAGGAAATTTGCTGTCAGCCTGAGTAGCTGAGATCTATATTGTCAGTGAGGTGGAGAAATAGAAGGTAAGCTTTCCCTTAAGCAACCTGTGAAATTCTGACCTGGTGTTGTTGATAGGAGGCTGTTCCTGACTTCTGAAAATGAAATTTGACTCTGTATAGGATAAGAGCTTTACTTCTTATGAAAGCACAGTTAGCGCAGAAGGGACAAATTTTTAGGGGAATTGAACAATTTGACAGGCTTTCAGCCTGGTCATTTAAGATCTGACCATTCTCATTTTCAGCAATGAAGCCTCTCACTCCTCAGAAACATCAGTAAAGACCGTGCAGAGGTAGAAAATCACTGCTGCAGAGCTGGCTAGGTGAACAGTATCTGATGCAACTCCTGCTAACATGCACAGATTTTATGATCATGCCTATAACCAGGGGGCTGAGGGGAAATGTTAATTAATCTGAAGGAAAAAAATATTGCCAGAGGCCAGCTGCTGTCTGAATTGATAGAGTAGCTCCAGCACTGTAATTTGCAAACTGTAGAGCCGGCAAGACTACTCTTCGCAATTTTATCTCCCAGACGCCTCAGGAGTGCTTTGACTGCAATCAGGGAAAAGTTCAATTCCAATAATAACTTTCCTGGTTAAGAGGCTCGTCAGAGTAAGGGTCTGCCTGCAGTGTGGTTGCAAACTGGACTGGGACATAGGCTTTGTCTCAGCAACGCTATGAACTGTGTGCTATTGTTAGCAAATATCCTATGAACTCATATCAGGGTTTGGAATTCAGTCCCAAACCCATGCCCAGAAATAACAGGCATTAAGGAGAAGAGAGGGGATGCAGTAATGATGACAAGGCTGCACCTCACTTTTTGTCATGCAAAGGTCTGTTTTGCAGAAGGTGATGTCTGAGAAGAAAAGTGTCTAGCTTGGCTCTGGGGTCCCTCAGGAGTACTGCTGAAAAGACATATCTTGTCAGTGAAGTTTGTCATCATCCAAGCTGTAAATATAGATGTTTGATTACAGAGGGTTAAGTATTTTCTTTCAGCAAAGGCTTAATTTTTAATTCCTAAACTTTTCATCCTTAATTCTGCCCTTTGAGCAATTGTGTCATGCACAGCACTAAACAATTCACTCACTATTTTAATAATATGGTTTCTCTAATCACTGAAACAAATGAACCGAAGTAACTTTTGATTTAACTTTGATCCTTATCTTTCAGCTTGCTTAAACTTCCTAATCCTGTGCCTTTCCAGCATCTAGAGCTCTATGCCTAAAGGAACTACAATTCATAGACCTATCTGGATCAGAGAAGCTTATCTCCTTAACATAATACCTGCCATATTGGTAAGCCTAAAGTTATATATACTTAGATAAGTGTACATTTTATAAACAAATTTTAAAACATTTGAAAATTAACCAGATAATGTATTTTTCTGATAATGTATCACCTAATCTTATAAGCTGAACTTTTCAGAAGAGCTAAATATTTGGTAATTAGTCTAATAACTAATCTAATATCACATCATTATTATAATATGTGACAAGAGTTGAGTGTTATATTTTCTTCCAGCATCTCAAAGGGGCTTGTTTATAGGATTTACAGGAGGAGAATGAAGGGCCATGCAATCAATGGCTTTGTAGCTGAGAGAGAGTCACCATGAGGTCACTGTTCGACAGATAAATGATGAATTTTTAAGGGTGATGCTTTATCCTGTAACCTTTTGACTTTTAGAACTGCCCTTGTAACAGACAGCCATGAGCTTCAGCAAATAAGTCAAATGTGAAAAACAGAAAGTAAGGCTTATTATTTAACCTGCTTGTTAGGAAAAGCTTTTTGAGTGTGGACCGAGCCTAAGTAAATCCTTGGATTGGGACTGTTGCTTTCTAACTAGAATCAGAAAATAAAGCTTGCATCATGTCAAACTCATCCTGATGACTAGGATTCCTCATGTTTGTGTAAAAGCTGCACAGTTTGACCAGGACCATGAGGTAATGCACAGTAAATAGAGGATGATGTTAGAGAAGAGATCTTGCTGACAGGAATAATGTGATTCAGCCGTTAATGACTCAGGGTTTTAAGAAGTGTTTTGGAGTAGACTTCAATTTACAATTCTCCTTTGAATTGTACTTGCTTATCATTAAAGCCTCCAAGCTGAAAGCCTCTCTCTAAACACCTCAGAAAAGGATAACATCTTGCCAGGAAGAAATGTGGATAGTGTTTCGCTCAGAGTGATAAATATTCCCACACATATAATAAAGCCCCAATTGCCATAGACGGACTCTCCCCTAGGCCACCCAAGGTAATGGCAAGCCCTTCCTCTATAGTCCTGCCAGGCACCTCATCCTTGGAACTGGGGTCCATCTGGCTATTTCTTTTGGCATTTGTAAGCTTTGGTCATTTTCAAAAATAGCCCCTGGTGTGTGTCCATTTCTTCCTGCCCAAATCTGAGGATTAATCCATCTTGAGTGTCTCTTCTAGAAACAGGGAAGGCTGCTGGCTGCTACCTGCTTTTGTCTTCTGTTCTCCAAGTCCCAACACTTGTATTTCCAGTGCAGCCTTGGATCCTCTCTGGCCTCTCAGACTTGTCTCTCATATTGATCTCATGAACATCTCTAGAGGTGAAAGAGGCACTCCTAGTGATTTGCGTTTGTATTTTTTGTCTCTAGCATTTTCAGTGTCCTGTGTTTTCCAAAGTTGGTCATTACACAGAGAGAAAAATAGGGAACCCAGATCTCCCTAAAGGCTGAGAAGGAATAGAGAAGAGAAGACTGGAATGGAATATTTTTGTCCTGCAGAGCAATTTTTGTATTTCAAATTTTTTTTGTCCATCAGTGATAAAAAAAACTACACATACTGAATCCCCTGCAGAAAATGTATTTCCAACCCCTACAAATAATTAAGAAAACTAAAATATGTACTTCGTGACTATCTAAACAAACAGTTCCTAACACTTGTTTTTATTGTATCTTACAGAGCTGCTCCTAGAAGACCAAAAGCCTTTCAAGTTTGAGCTGAGAATTTTCATTCTTCTTGATTTTAGTGAGACCTCTCTCAGGTTATGGAAAAAAGTGAAGAACTGAGATACTGAAAAACTTCTGCTACAGCCTGGGTTTCTGGGCTCTCAGCCATGCTGCAAAACCCTTAAAACATCGTAGTCTCCTAAGTCTGTGGTAGTCCATATAGAGGGACCATTTTGGAAATCTTGACCCTAGAAATCTGGATTGCTTAGGAGCCTGTAGGCAGGAAGCAAAGCGGTTTCCAGTGGCCACCACTTCTAGCAGAGGTTCATCTAAATTACTATATTTCTGAAAAATATTCTGCTATTCACAATTCTACGCATTTAATAGAAAAGGAAACCAGACCCAGTTTTGTCTGGAAACTCCTTGCCTGGCTCATAATGGAAAACAACTACTGATGTCTGCAAAATCAGAGATCAACTTTTGGAATCTTGCTCATTATAATAATGCCTCAATTTCCCTATCTATAAATTGTGAACAATTTAGATGAACATCACGTGTCTCAACCTCATTAACGTCTGAAGAGCACTCGAGAGTCACTAGACGTGCAAAGAATGGATCTTCCCATGCCTGCAATGGGAGATGTGTTGTTTGTGATCCTCTGTGAATCTCCAGACCTCACTCGTCTGACTTAAGCCTGTAGTTGGGTGGCTTTGATGTCTTAGGGTGATAGCTTAAACTCCCCAAAGTAGAAAATCAAGTTGAAACTCATTTCTTTCATGTGGTGTCTTATGAATAGGTGCTGTGGGTGTTACATTTAAGTATACGAGGCTTGTTCTTTTGGAAAATACCTTTCACACAGTCTGTGTGGGTGAGAATGATTTCCCTGCAATCTTTGATTCTCTTATTTTCCTCAACCAATTATGATCTTCTAAGACGAGACTGTGTCAATGGGCGTTTGTGAGTGTTGGGAAATTTTATGTTCTGTGCTCAAGAGAGATGTGATTCCTTCCCTTCTGTCCTTCAGGGTTAAGCAGCTACTTGGATAGCCCAGATTCTGTAGAAAAATCCTTGATTACAATCAATTTTCTTTGCATCAAAATCTGAAATATGTGAATTTGTCATCTGCGTTGATTCACAGATCATATGTGATTCACTCCTAAGCTGTGTGAAGACAAAGAAAGGAAAAAACCAACATTCCTGTAATACTTATAGTTAACAAATTCCCCGCAAATTCTCCAACGCTCTAATTTCTTTCAATGTGATAGGAAAAAGCTCTTCCTCCCTGCCTGTCTGTATCTTCAGGTTATAAAGGCAAGAGAAGGATTGCACCTCTTTCTTTTCTGCAGACTCAGCTCCCTCTCAGTCCTTTCTGATGGAGGTCTTTGGGCAATACGATATATAAATATTTATTGCTCTGCCATAGAAAAGAGTTTATTTCTTTTCCCAGGGGCATTGGCCCCATGAAACATTATGAGTTCTGAATATTTTACTGCACAGTTACTCCACTATGAGTTCCACCTCTCTTCATTATACAGCAGCTGAACATTGCATTCCTCCTCAGGGTGATGAAGTTTTTTCGTGCTTTCCTGGGGCATGTTTTTTGGAATCACACAAAGTTGTTGTTTTACTCACTAGAGGATATAAGCATCAGTGTGCCAACAGACTAGAGGCCAAGTATCTAAATTTGACCAAAGTGAGCAAACCATCTTCAAAATCTACTGCAATGATGTTTATAGTTTTATAGAGCTCTGTTTGACTGTACAGACAACCAAGTCAAGCAGTCTCACAGAAAGAGACTTGATTCAAAAACCAAGGGCTGCCTACTCACTAAAGATGCACTTTAAAGTTGGAGCCTTTAAGGGGCCTGAATGGCTCCAGATTCTTCTGGATAGGAGTCAGTGGTGTTACATTCACCTTTGCAAGCCTGAGACAGTTTTACTGCAAGAAGGACAACGAATGCTCCAGTCCTTGCTGCAGACCCGCTCAGAATCTACGGCTTTAAATAAACTCAGCAGGCCACTGTTTTCTGGCACGCCTCATAAATCTGCCTATATAAGTCTCAGTACATTCTGCCATCTATTACTCATGTCCATATTAGAGATAAAGTAATTCTCTTTGAAATTCCGCTGCTGCCAAAAACCAGCACATCATAATGCAGAATAAATATTTCTTCATGTTATACCCCCTTTATTTTTGTGTTTGACCCTTGCAGTGCGTGGTGGGAAAAGGTTGACAACTTCTTCTCTTGTTTTTGGGATGGCTTCTGCAAACTTTGTGAGCCTATGGGGAAAGGGAAGAAACTCATTTTGCAACACTTTTGTGAAGTGAGTAATATCTTTAGCATAATATTTTGGAATAATTCTTGGTCTTTTGCTATATACCCTTGAGCAAAGGTGTGCCAAATTAAAATCAATTAGCTACATTTGTGGGTGAATAATAAAAAATCAGTTGCTTACACAAGCTTTAAATAAAGCTTTGCAACTTTGATACAAAACATGAACTTCTCTAGAGACTTTGGAATAACCTTTGCATGAAAGTTCTTGTCTGGAAAATTACTTAATTTCAATTTTCTTTTACTCCTTGCAATTTGAGGACACCTCTCCTTTTCTCCAAGTCCAATATCCTCCAGACAAAGGCTGTAGATGGGCATAAGAAAAGCAGGCCGTGCTTTTCAGGTACTAAAAATTTAATCTATTCACTTTTGGGATCCATTTTAGATAACTAGGCAAAGCTTCAGCCATTTCCCTTGCTCGGGCCAGCGTGCTTTCTCTAATTAGAGAGGTAAGTTATCTTCTCATTGCAGCAATTAACACTTGCAGTGACTGCCAGACAATTTTGTAATGACTCAGGAAGAGCATCCAACTTCAGAGAGTGTTCCAGTACTTCTTTGTCAGAGATGAAAGTTCACATTTCAGAGAGGAACAAGCCACTCCAGAGCGCCATTACACCATCCTTACTCATAGTGCAGAGCCTGTTGTATATTAATGTTCTTGCTATAAATAAAACATTTCGTTTATCCCATACATCTGATTTTCCCATCTAAGTATTCCCGATGCAGCCTTGGGTTACAGTTGGGCATGTAGACAAAAAGCATCACAGCAAAGGCAGACAATGGACTACTCCACTTAATTCTGTGCAAATTAATCTTTCCTGTAGCAGTTTGCTGCAGTGAAATTCACCCATTTGGCTGCCCTATAAACACTGAGACTGCATGTAGTAGTGCTAATGAATAGTTTTCAGGCACTTATTTACAGAACCTAACTGAAAAAAAAAAAAAAAAAAAGTCTGTACCACCGTGAGTTTTGTTGGTTTTGAATGCTAGACAGCTTTCTGTCTCCTGCAGTCTCAGAAGTGATTCTTTGTGTCAAGTCATAGAAGAAGAGGTTGCTTAGACACCATGGCATGCACATGGTTGATAATCTACTTGGTGTTCCATGTTACTCTTCCTTTCAAGAGATTTTAAGGGGAATCATCTCAGATACATATAACTGTTGTCCTGCTTCTCCAGGGATTATGTATTTTAGCTTTTATCTTTACTCACTGTGTGTCAGAGCATACTTCAGCTCCTGTGCTTCACCTTTTAGAAGAGGTATGAACCATAATTAGGTGTATGTGGCAGGAGCCTGATGTTAAGCTCTGCTTACACATTAAAATTTTTAAAATACAAATACATAGCATGATTTTTATCCCAGGAAAACAGGATGAATCACTTTTTATTTTGATTTGTTTCAGTGTGACTTAAGACTACTGTCATTCAGCCTGAACTAAATAAACAAATTTTAAACTTAGATAAGTGTTTACATAAGTACTTGTATTGGTTTATCTGGATTGCTTAAAAGTCTTACAACTCTCCATCATGGTCAAGGCTTCTGTTAATCCCGTACAATCCCAATAAACTCTGTAGACATAAGTGAAAGAAGAATGTGGCCTATGACATTGTATTGGCAAAAATACCTGTTTGAGAAAAGGATTGTTGCAAATAAATTCTACTTCAACTGAAACAAGGCATCTTTTAGTAGGCACCGGTCTGGAAAACTTTAGCCCCCAAAGCGACAAGCAATTAAAGGTGGGATTGTAATGGAATCATAACCAATGCTGCTGCAACTTGCCAAATAGATAACATTTAATAACATGAAGTGACAGCAATCTTGAAATTCCAATCTTTTAAAGCCATCCACATTCAGAAACAGGTTGAAAAATAAGAGCACAAATTGATATGATTCATGTAAAATTCTCCTGGTCTGTCTGGAAAGAGTATCCTGTGAAATGAAATATCATTAAAAACACACCGCTAAGAAGCAGCCAAGTGATACCCGGGGTCCAGACACATTTTAAAAACACATCCTCTGCTTAGAATGGAATTCAATGAACATGGTTAATTCACTGTATATTCCTAAATAACTAGATCATCTCCCTAATGCAAACAGTGGAGGGCACATGGAAGAGCTGCAGTAGCCAAGTCAGACAAAAAAAGTATGGATTAAAGTTTTAGCAAGTGGGCTAGAAAGAGCATAGGTCTCAGCCCAGTTAGATTCCAAAGACAGTAGTAAGACACTTTAATTACATGATTGATGTGGGCTTCAAAAGCAGGCACCAAATCCACAATGACCCCAAGGTCACAAGCATTATCTGAAGGATAAAAGAACTACCACAAATGGAAACTACCACAGATGACACCTGAGACCTCTGCGCCAGTGAACTAATCAATAGCAACTCAGTTTTGTCTGTGTTAAGTTTAACAAAATTTGAAGTTACCCATGATTAAATATCACAGAGGCAATTACACAAAACATCAAACTTCTTTGTAAGCTCTGAAGGGACTGAGAGGATATCTGAATATCGTCTGCATACAAATGACACAGCAAACAGGGCGGCTGAATAACGTTAACTAAGGGAAGTGTATAAATAGAAATCAAAATTGAAACCATAGGAGAATCACAGCCTTCCTGAAGAATGGATTCCCTCCAGTAGAAGTGAATTTTGTCAATACTTATAAAACAGCAAAGACAAACTAGTCCAAGCTCCCAAATGGAATTAAAGAAAGGCCTGATAAATAGTCACTGGAAAGTCAGCATCTAGTAAAATATATGAGCTGTTAAGCAATTTAAATATTTTATTCACCTTCATTAACACTTCTGGAAGCAGGAACTCCCAGTGAAATTGGTAGCTGTATTTCATTTAAAAGGAATAGCTTAATCTACGTAGATGTGTTAGTGATGTGCTCTCTCTGTAGACACCAGTAGTATTGTTGAATTGCAATAATGCACTAATATGGGAAGACAATCGCCAATCAATCTTGAAAGGCAGGGCAGCAACGACTTCCAACATCTCATCTACCTTTTGGAATTGGAAGAAGGTCAGGCACAGACAGAGGTGGAGTTAGGTCATGGTTAAAGAAGTGACAGTAACTTTGTGCATACGTTCAGGCCAGATGGAAGCTCAACTTGACAGTGCAAACATCAGGACAAAAGTAGAAGAACAAGCAAAGGTCTACGAGTGGGAAAAGTTCCAGACAAACTGCGGCAATGGCCAAAAAAATCTAGGCCATTTCCAAAAATTAACCTGGGAATTAATAATGATTTATGATTGTAAAACTGACATTAATTAAAGCAATTTTAGCAGTATCCTTATCGCTTAGATTTGATGCTATTACAGTTAGCTGGGAAGAGCATACAAACTACCCAGAGAAGGACTTTTAGCTCACCTACTGGTTTTTTTTTCCTATCATGTTTGCATTTCTTGACCATGTTAGTGCAGGATCTGAGCCAAAAGCAGTCACAATGGAATAATATGGATAGAGGATGAAAACTTACTAAATTGTAGAGGGATTGCAAGGAAGGACAGTAACAAAGTTCAACAGAAGGCAATGTCAGAGACTACAGCTTAAAATGATCTCTGAAGTAAAAAATTCAGAATATTAGCTGCCTAAATAGAAACCTGTGCATAAAGGTTTGCTGAGGGTTCTGTGTGTGGTTTTGTTTGGGTTTGGTTTTTGGTTCTTTTTTTGAGAGATCTAACTGACCCCAAATACCAAATACAGAGAAAATAGATGCAAAGACAATTGTTCCCAAAAATCAATCCTTGGTTTCTAATAAATCAGGACAGGGAGGAGGGATCAACCATGGACCATATGTTTTCTCTGCCACCTTGATTTAGTGGCAAAATTGACCTTTGCTCTGGGGTTCAAAAGCCCAGGCCTTCTGTGAGCTTACATAATTAGATGTCAGCTGCAAGGCAATAACGTAATGAAACTCAGGTGTGGGTCTAGCAGGACAGCCAAGGGGGATGTGACCTCCCCCTCCCCCTTGCTCCACCTTATGCATGCTGCCTGCCCACCCCCATGCTACCACTGGGAATGGGGTCACCTGCCCCTGGGTCCATGCGGTCCTTCTGGGATCCCACTAAGGAGGCAAGAGTGGCCTGGACTGAGCAGGAGAAGATCCAGAGCTCAGTTCTCCTGTGTAGATCAGGTAGTGCCTGCCCTTGCAATAGTGCCATCAGCTCCTGCTATCTACAGGGTCCGGGACTGAGATTAGGTGCAGAAATGGGATCTGAGAGCCTGGTGGGGCTCAGAAATACTTCCCAGCTCCAGGCATGAATCACACATGTGTTTCAAGTATTGGGTGTGGAATGTTGTATTTTGCTTCCCATCTCTGCATCCACGGCCTGATGCCATAAGGAAAGAAGTTCCAGAAGGTGCACAGAAGGGCTAAAGGGGGGCTCAGGTTGCTCAGGTGAAGTCCCAGATCTGGACAATCAGTGCTTATGGAGATTTATTCATGGTGGGCTAAAACTTCAGTATGTGATCCCATTTGAACATAAAAACCAAGATAAAGAATGAGTAACTCAATCAAAACTTACCTATATTTTGCATATAAAATGGAATGGTTTGGACTTTGAAGACTGAGAGAAACCCTCTCTATGTCCTTCTAGTGAGGAGCTGCTGCTCAGATGAAGATCTTAGTTCAACTACCTGCTTGCAAAGAGATCTAAACCTGCATCACCTCTAGACCAGGGAATAGCCTAACTTCACGTGTACATGGCTAGAAATATATCCTTATTTTAACTGTTGTAAATAGTTACACAGATCATCACTGCTCCCTCTAGTTTTTAATAGAATTCTCACTTTGTTTTCATTTTTATGTTTGGTTGTTTGGGGGGGGGGGTGTTGGGGGGTTGTTTGGGGATTTTTTTGTGACAACACCAGAAATACAGTTATGATATTTTTGTTTTATTTTTAATAAAAGGCATAACTGACTGAAAATAAATAATTCTAGACCTACAAAAAAAATTGAGAGGAAAATGACCAGGAAGCAAACAAAACCTGTCAACAATCCAGACAACTCTGACCACAGGCAACAAAAAAGGAATTTACCTGTCCACCTTGGCAGGGATTTTCTTAACTCCTTTGATTTTCATAATTCTTGAGAAAAATAAGTCCCTTCTTTAAGTCCCCTCCTGGCTATGTGGCATCTGAAAACAGCTCTTAACCCTTTTCTAAAAGCTTTGTCAGGTCACTAACTCTTTCATAACACTCTGGGCTTCCTATAAGGCATAACATGTAAAGCAGAAATGAGTGTTTCACAGTCTCCTCATCAACAGCATTACCTGGGCAAAATCTCTGGCCCCAGAATGACCTTCTTACTCCTCCTACTTGATTTATCATTAAATACTATTTAGATCAGAAATAACACATAGAAACACTGATATTCATACAACACTTCTAATTGCTGTATTCATACAGCAATTCTAAACTTTTTGCACACCACTTTCACATCTATAATTTTGGAATTTCCAGACACTTAGGCTTCAGGAAGTTGAGAATTAAAGCTGCCCTGTTTCATAAATCTGGGAGAAATAGTCTCTGCTTGTTTTCAGCAACATCTATATACTTATACTGCTATTAATAGTTCACATGTGTATCTTTGATCCTATGGTCAGGACTGGTGACCTGATTACTCTTTTGTGGGAACAGATGATTTGGAGTTCTTATTTCTGTTTTTTCTAGGTTTTCATATTTCTGGGAACAAATCCACATGAGAGATTCCTTAAAAAGCTGTGTTGCTGTGATGTGCCACCCTCAAGAGGAAGATTAGTTCTTGAGCAGAACTCATACGGGTAACATCCACCAGGTCTAGCTGAAGTAGTCAGAGACACTGCAGCCCAGTTGTACCCCCAGCCTGCAGACAAGTTATCACTTATAGCAAAGGATGCAACAGCAAATATTTGCAAGGCCTCCTTTGGCAGCAGTTCACAGTCCAACATGCAGGAGGAAAGTGGTGTTGAGCACTGACAGGTCAATGGCAGCTGTGTATGGCTTCCCTAAGCCATAAATTCAGGTTTGGGTTTTCTAGAGCTATATCAAAAATACCACAAAAGAAAAGACCTTCCTAGTTCAAATCCATCCTGGCAGGACTGGTGTGCTGGAAAGACACATGTTACCTTTCCTTATCATCATGGCCACAACAAGGCTTTTTTACCCCTTCATCCTGATCTATTTTTTGCCCAAAGCTCTTGCCTACCCTGCAATGCAGGCTCCAGAGCCCTGTAGCACCTCTCTCTTTTCGGACACCGACATCAGACCTTGGCCATTACGTCTACATGCAGCAGTTACAGCAGATGCCATCGCCGTCTAGCCAGAACCAAGCTCCAGGCCAAAACCTGCTGTATGGTGCTGCATGATGCTATACACATCAGCTCCGCTGGGAAAAGCTTAACATTTCCTTTCCTTGCCTTGGAGAAGTTCTTGCAGAACGGACCCGTGTGTGCTGGTCCCTGCTTGCCCTCTCTACGTGGCCCAGAGTGAACGCAGGGAGCTGATGACGAGCCTCAAGGCAGCCGCAACGCTCTCCCAGCCCTGCGAGGCATGGACACACACTGCTGCTGCTGCTATTTCAGTTGCTCAAGAGAGAGGCAAAAATAGCACATGGCACTTGTAATGCCAAGATTCCCGGGGCATTTTGGCCTGCCGGTGGCATGGCACTTTTCACGAAGCTATTTCCTGGGTCACCAGTTGACCTTGGAGAAGGAAAGCTGGCCCTGTCTAAGTGAACTGCCCCAAAATATTCCTGCTGGGAGGCAAGGCTGGTGGCCTGGTATGCACAGGGCAGACAAGCAGGGAGCTGTCTAGAATACCAGTGACACGTGCTGGCAGAAAATCACCACTGCATGCTTTTGCTAATTTGGCTGTTTCTCCTCGTACTGATTTCTAAACCGGCTTAAATCTGCTTTGCCTGGTGATCCAGCAGGTTATGGCTCTGGTACCTGTATCACACGGAGCCATGGCTGGTAAGGGCTGCAGCAAGAGCTTCCAGGGGCTTCTGCTGCCAGCAGAACTGGCAGCCTGACTTTTTGAAGCTGTCAGTAATTTTTCATTACTGTAATACGTGTACTGGGCTGCCATTCTTTGTTCTACTAACACAGGCAACTTTCACAGGACCATTACAGAGAAAGTGGTAACCTCCCTAGTAGTCAGGTTAGTTAATACGCTCCATGGTAAAGGAGTCTTGTGATTTTTTTTCCTTACAAGTCTCTCACAGCTTTACTATTTGTTGTAAGCCTTTGATATCCAGCAAAAAGAAACACCCTCAAGCATCACAAGTGTCTTTTCCTCTCTAAAGCTCACTTCTGCTACAGCTGAGCAAAAAGTATTAAAGAAGTTAACCCATTTTCTTTTCTTGAACATGTACATCACATATACAAATTATAATTAATTTTAACCTTACCTTAAAGTATTCCTAAGAAATAACACTTCCAAATTACAGAATTCCACTATTGTGTTGGTTTTGGCTGGGGTAGAGTTAATTTTCTTCACAGCGGCTGGTGTGGGACTGTGTTCCAGATTTGCACTGAACATAGTGATGATAATATAGAGATGTTTTTTTTATTGCTGAGCACGGCTTGCACAGAGCCAAGGCCTTTTCTGCTTCTCATACTGCCACAGCGGCCAGGAGACTGGGGGTGCATGGGAAGTTGGAAGGAGACACAGCTGGGACAGGTGACTCCAACTGACCATATGACATCATGATTAGTATGTACAGTGGGAGAAAGAAGGAAGAAGGTGGGGATGTTTGGAGTGATGGCATTTGTCTTCCCAAGTCACCCTTACATGTGATGGGGTCCTGCTCTCCTGGAGATGGCTGAACACCTGCCTGCCCTTGGGAAGAAGTGAATTAATTCCTTGTTTTGTTTTGCTTGTGTGCGCGGATTTTACTTTCCCTATTAAACTTCATCTCAACTCATGAGTCTTCTCACTTTTACCATTCCAATTGTCTCCCTGATCCCGCTGGTGATGGAGTGAGAAAGAGGCTGTTTGGTGCTTGGGTACTGGCTGGGACTAAACCACGACAACTATAATTAAAATGAAGCTGCAAAATAAAGTACTCAACAGTTGGAAAATGACACAATCAAGGCTGACTGTGCAACCACAAGTTGCCTCTAGTCAGTATGGATTCTGGTACTATTTGAAAAAATCTGTTTGGAACTGCTGATCTTTGTTCTGACAGCGTCATCCCTTGCACCACATGGCTCACAGTTCAAAACAGAATTTGCTTGGGAAATTGAGATTCCATCATCCCCTAATTTTCAAGTCTAGCTCTTTAGGATTGTGGGGGGTCAGATTAAGAGAAGTAGGCTTTGAATTTTTGTTTGCTTGTTTTGTATGTAATTATTACACTGCTGGGGGATAGAATAATATTGTTTTCAAACAAGTCAGTGCTATGGACTAACAGGTTCCAATCTCAGCCATACTGACTTGTCTGCCCACAGACTATAAGCTGTTTTAACTGTTGCATACCCACCCTTTAGGTAAAATTTTAAACAAAAAAAAAAACAGCAAAACAACCAAAATTCTAACACCCTAGGCCTCTTTTCCACTGATCTTAGAAACCACATAACATTTCATTTGAAATTTTCCTGTGATCATTGGCCAAAGCATATCATCTTTATTCAATACTTTTCTACCACTGACTACAAGTATTGGTTATTTTCATTTTAAATATTTGTATGCACCTATCATCATTGTATTTGGATGCATGACAGTACTATTCTCAGCTAGAAAAGAATCCAAATAGGACCAAAGGGAATATGATGGAGCAGGCAAGAGAAATTTTTACATCTTAAACTTATTACGTTTGTAGATTTTTTTTGTTAGGGTGGTGATCTTTGAAGCCAGGCTTACTGGCAAAGGACATGACAGCCATACAAACTGTAAAGCCTGGAAAAAGTGCTTCCAAATTAAAGAGTCTGAAATCAAGCAAAAGTAAATGTAGATCACATCCAGATCCTTAAAACAGTTGCAGTCACAGAAGCTAACCTGGCCATACCTTAAATCACAAGTTTTTAATTTCTCATTAAGGATTAAGGACGGTTGTTGACTATCAGAGAATAGTGGTGCACTGAATGCATTCTGAATGGCTTGGATGAACTGCACCAAGCCAATGTGAGAAACAAACATGGGCCTTGTCATGTTTTCAGAACACAGAAACCAGGTACCTCTGTGTTGAGAGTTTGAGGTGTATGTGTCGTGGTTTTGCCCACCAGCCCGTCCCTGGGGCTGTGAATGGTTTTGCCCAAGTAGATTTCCGGACAAAACCCA
>JAYRBT010000001.1:11200074-11217093 GCA_036023395.1 Myiotriccus ornatus
GTTCCACATTATAATTTTTTCCATCAGAAAAGCCTGTTTAGCAGGTTCCTGATCTCTCTCTTGTCTCACCTCCTCTACGGCAATGACCACCCCAATTTACCAGCCAAGCTGTGGCAGCTCTTTGTGAAGACTCTCTCTGAATGCAGTCAGTGAAATCATCCAATTTTTTTTAGAATAAATTAGGGGAAAAAAGAAACTCTCTCAAATGTAGCCACATATGGAACACACTGAGCAGTTAAAAAATTGTCATTCGAGTGAGGCACAAGAGAGAAAACAGCTGTAAAACTCTTCTGTGAACCTCACTCTTTCAGCAATCTGGCTCTAAGAAAAAAGAAACATCCCAATGACCACAACTCCCAACAGAAATTCCTTCAGATCACTGTATCACCACAGATGCCACACGCTTTCCATTATAAAACCCAATGTCATGATGTTTTCCAAAATCACCAGGCTTCCACCACGCAGACCAGAACTGCAGATGCTGGGAGGATGTCTGTGCTGAAAATGATTCACCTGCAATAAATCAGGCATCTCCAAACACAAGGGCATGAGGGATGCTTTGTTTTAATCCCCCGAAACCGTCCTAGCAAACCTTTATTTGGGGAAGGTTTTAAACTCAGAACTCCCCTCTCTTACAGAACCCCGATTCACACCTCAGGCAGGTACCAAGAACTGAGGCACATATATAGACAGCCATATTAGGGTTACTGGGGCAGCATGAATCCTGGTATTTCCCAGATTTTGCACGTTTGCCTGAACAAGCATGATCTACTCTCCTGAGGGCTGGTGCAGGAAACCAGATCTTTGTCACTTAGCCTTTTTGTCTTCACATAACTTTACGAGCTCTGTCATAGAAATCTCTAACCAAAAGTTGTTCATGTGAAGAGAAAGCAACTGCTTTAACTGAAATTGAACTTTCTCTGATCACATACAAGGTTATCTACCTGTAAGTTAAGCCAAGAACTGCAGTTATCAATATAGTTAGTGACAACTGATTACACTGCCCATTTGTTTTGGTTGCTTTGTTACAGGAGTCAGCAAGGAGCTAAAATAATCCAGCTACCATTGTAATCTCATGCAAAAGCTGTATTTCAGACTTTTTTAAAAGAGAAAGGCTAGCATCTATCTATCAGTGATGCTACCTAACTGCTCACACTGGGTAACTGTGGAAATAACAGCACACAATACGTTTAATTTCTAGGGCTGAACAATCAGGAACCATTACAGGAATATAGAAGACACGAGTAAAGCAATTAAGGTAAGTGGAATGTCTTTCATTACCTGTATCAAACAAGAGAACTGTTCAGAAAGATGGGCAAAGTTGGTGAACTTGCTCAAAATAAATGACCGGTGCAACTTTCCATGTGTGCTGACTGTAACTCAGACACTGTGTTAGCTGGGCAGGCTCTTTGTCAGCCTCCTCCTGGGGAACACTCTCAGCTCCTGTTTAAATAAGAACATTACTTGTTTTGAGTGAAATGAGAGATAAACTGACAGCCACAAACGAAAAGTAACCGACTAAGTTCTGTTTGTAGACAAAGTCGAGTATTTATATGCCCCAGAGTTTGCAAACATATAAGGAAGAAGTGACTTCTTTTCAGTGGGACTGCTCCACTGCGGGTAGTTACTCATTTGCTGAAGTGTTCACAAGATCAGCATACAACATCCAGAAACTCAGCTGCTACACCCAAACATTTTTCCCACAGCACCCAGTTCTTAGTCACTGCTCTCCAGGGAGAGCAGACAGTGCAGAGCAGACAGCGTAGGGCAGCAGTCATTGTGGTCAGTGTGTGGCCTATTTAGTTAAAGAACTTATCTTGCTCATTTTCCATGATTCATATTTCAAGACTGCATTATTAATTTCTGTCAGACACAGGCACTACATTTATACTAAATGAAGAGCCGCAGAAAGGCTTGTCATTCGTTCTACAGCCCAGTGTGAGAACACCAACCTGACTTACACATACACAGGCTAACACTTATTTTGTGATCAACAGTGTTAAGTTTATTAATGGTTAGTATGTTCAAGTTACAGATTATTTGGGGTAGCTCCATCACAGAGATTCCCTCAGGCAGCATAATATTCAAAAGCAGGTCCTCCATCCTTCTGAAAAGCCCATGGCTCCCTGAGACCTCTCAGGAGAGTCTCCTGAGACCTTGTGCCACTTTGGAGCATCTTTGCTAGTCATTTTAGTTACTCTGCAAAGAAAGGACCTGCCTGACCTGCTGCTGTTTGCTACCACCCTACAGAGCCTGCAGTGCTGTATCCTTTTGGAGATGTGTAAATAATTATAATATTCCCTGTCATAATATTTATTTAACCAATACTAACCTAGACCAATGTTCAATTAATTCATGAGCCTGAAGGAGAAGTAAAAGGTAGCTCTGAAATCCCTGTGTACCCATTCCCAGCAGATGACTGCAGAGTGAGAGTGGCCTTCCTGCCTGCTCACCACTGGCCAGAGAACCTTTCTGACCTCCAGGATCCCAGTAAGAACTGAGGTGGGAAGCAGTGCCAGCATCCTACAGGATCCACTGGCTTTGCAGAAAGTGATAACTTTGTTAAACAATGCAAAATTTACACCACAAAACACACCAGGAGAGCTGTGGAAAAAAATGCAGTAACATTTTTTAAATACCTCGGTCTATTCATTCAAAAAATATACATTGGCAGGAGGAGGGGAAGTAGTTTAATAATTTTAATGGCCAACACTTAAGAAAAGATTAAAGGTCTAATACATTAAAAAGGAAACTCTGCTGATGGTAATCAGTTTTGCTGCTTTTATGCATCATTTTGTTCCGTGTTTGTGTATGAAATGAGGTGGGGAGGGGGGCTGGGGGAAATTCGAAGATTTAGGAAGATTACTGCCTTCATGAGAGTGTTTTATTGCACTTCGGCAGTTCTGGATTTAACCAGAAAATCCAATTGTGGAAAAAGGGTGAAACAATCTCTTTTTCCTCTAATCAATCACAAGGTTGCAGGACACATTAAAATAAATTTGCGACTGCCATTTTTCTTCCTTCCCACTGCTGTCGTAGCAAATGATGATCCAAAAGCTGACTGACACTTCACGTATCAGCTCGGATGCCTGTTGCCCTCCTCCTTTTACCAATTCTTATGATTACAAACAAATAACTTCAGAGCTGTTATGAGAACACGGAAAGCAGCCTTGTGGCAGATGAAGCATTTTAATAGGGGCTAACCCTAAAATATCACCAAAATTACAATCGGTCACATGAAGTAGTGTGAATAGAGTAACAAATAATGTAAAATATTCCTCCCCACTTTTGCCTACAGATGCCTGTTATTCCTAAGCTACCTATATTGTTACCTCAGATATAGCAACCAGCAGTGAAAATCAAAAGCAATGTGTTCAAATCTATGCTGAGTGCAGAATCATTCCCTGCCATTGCAACAAACAGCAGTGGTTTAAACCACAATACTTCCGTGCAAAGTTTCAGATCCAAGGTAAATAGAAGTCTACACCTCTAAATGTTCAAATTCAGGACACCAGAAATACACATGACTTGTAGAGCACTGGCAGACTGCTCATGATACCCACGCAAGCTGGTTTCTGTGACTGCCATGTAAATACACACCAACGCTGAGGTACCTCTCCCCTTATCATCCTGAACAGAGGAATCTAGCTTACAAGCATCCAGGCTGTAAGAGAGTGCTACAGGAACTGTGGCCAGTCATTGCTGAGGAAACCTTCCTTTCTGCTGAGCCTGGGTATAGAATAGACAGTTGATTTTTAGACGGTTAAATTTAGATTAATTCCATCCAACATTGACTTTTAGGAGAAGCAGTTATTTAGTTACTACTGTGTCAGTGATCCAAGATGAGACCTTTGCAGGTATGGAAGATTATAGACTCAGTTTTAGTTGACTGAGGTAATTAACACTGTCTTTGGACAGTAATTTATCTTATCTTCCTAATTCCTATAACGGTTTCCCCCTGTCCACCATAGGCAGATCCCAGAACCTGTTCACAAGAGGAAGGTCCTCCCACATATATTTTTTTGCTTGAACTGTTCCCTGCTTCTGTCAAAGATTGTGGACTTGAACTTGAACATCAGAGCCCAAATACAACATCTGCATCTGGGCTGGACAGCTGTGACATGAACGAAGCAAAATCCCTTGGAGGATTCCAGTAACAAGGAAACCCATGTGGGCACATAAACATTATCCATAGACAAAGGCTCCATCCTACAACCTTTTACTGTGCAAGATGTCATTAGGATATGTGAGGGCTAGTGTCCGTGCCTGTGAGAGTGGATCTTAGATGGTACAGAGTAATTATTTTTTGCTAATGTTGTCCAGATACCAATTAATTGGGACAGTGGTGAGTGAAGTGAAACCATTATTAGCTATGGAAAAAAGATGTGTGTTAGGTTCTATGGGGTATTTGTTTTGTGCCACATCTTCTACAGGTGTTTCTCATTTCTCTTTTCTCTAGTGTCTTTTGTGAGCACAATGCGAAATTGGTGTACAAAGGTTAAATATTAATATAGATTCTCTCATGCTTCATTGAAAATGTTCAGATGTAACACTGAAAAAAGAAGTGGTTGAAATAAATCTTTGCTTTCCAGCATGAAAATAAAATGCTGAAGCACAGGAAGATAGTTAAGCAAAATAGTACGGCCTGCCTCTTCTCAAAACAAAAACAGTAATGGTCAGGAAGGTTTTGCTGAGTAACGTTGTGGTGAGACTGAAAGAGAAGCATCAGAAAATACAGAGACAGCTTAAAGAAGCACTGGGAACGTGGCCTTGTGAAAAGTCTTCAGACAGAATTCTGGGCTGAGAGCTGAGCAGCAGAGGGCTGAGAACATAAAGTATCACCTGTTCGCATTTTCCCCTGTGCAAATGTATGACTGCGTGCATGTTTTGTGCAAAATACACAAATAATAAATTATCAGCAAAGATATCAACTCTGCTGATCACTTTTAGTTCTAATCAAATAATGTCACAGCCTTGAAAATTAACGTAACTTTCAGACAGAAGGGGTAAGAGCATACTGTTAACTTCTCATAAACATAACTTTATATAGAACAAAATTTTTCTATTGCTCATTTGCAACAATCTTATGTTTGTTTGTACCCTGCATAAAAATTATAAAGATATCCCAAGTTTCAATCATATCAATATATGGTGAATATATGTTACTTCTAAAGTGCTGACCATATAAATATTTATCATACTTTTTTTTTTCTGTGCAAGAACTGCATTTAACTTCATCAATTCAATTTCATTTAAAAAAGACTAAGCCAGCATATTGAACTGACTTCTGGCACAATGGTAAGATTTTTTTTTTCTTTACTGTCATTTTAATTCATTATATTACCGTGCTATTTTTAAAAGGTCCCATTTATATTGTACATTGCAGTTCCATAGATTAACAGTTGGGAACTAAAGATTAATTTACAGGAAATGCAAGGAAGGTAGCAAAGCGTAGTGATAGAAGTTATCTTGAGCTATTTCGGAAAATATACAAGATCTTCACCATGGCACATTCTACACGTTTCATATTTTAAACTTTTAAAAGCAGGGGTTAACTATTTTTGTTGCTTCTGTGAAATAACGTAAGTATACTGTGTCTTATGCTAAATTACATCTTCATTTCATTTTATCTAATACGTAGTATGGTAAATTCTGCCTACAATTTAAAAGGGGGAAATGAATTGCTATAAAGTACCAATAATACAGCTCAGAGTAGAACATTACAATATTTCAGTTGCAATTACAAAAGTGAACCCAGTGCAGGTGAACAGCAGCTGAAATTTATCACCACCTGATGGCTGTTCAGTGGACCATGGGAAGGGAATTAACTTGTCTGTCCAGTTTGGAGCTGAAAAACTCTGTGTTTTAGAAACTGCCACCAAACCTGGCACCTTCACTGGCAGAGATCAAGGGTTAGGTGGGAGTTGGAGAAACAAGTATTGCTGTGCTTTTAACTGCTGACAGACTAAGTGCAGAACTTCATTTGTCAGAGATGATGGCAAAAGCATTCAGAAGTTTAAAAAAGCCCAGAAAAGGGAAAAAAAAAAAAATCCTCCAGTAGACAGTTACAGCCTTTGCACAAATTTGCCAAGTTCTTGTTTACTTTCAGTCACGGGACTGGACACTGAAAAAAAGTCTGTCTATAAAAGAATTACATTCACACAAGCAGGAGTTATGGTTTTGGGGCAGAAATTAATGGGTGAGGTTCTCTGGCCTGTGTGATACAAGAGGTCAGACAAACTTATCATGATGGTCCCTTTGGCCTTTTAAATCTATGATTCTGTGATCAGTAGACGGAAATCAAACTGTAAAATCAGTCAATGTCTCTTTTCTTTTAGTTGACATAGTGACATTTGCTCTGGACATTTTATGCTGTAAAATATGCAGAGGTGAATATGATATTCTGCACATGTGTGGGCATTATCCATTCCCACAGAAAGCTTTTTGCACCACAGGCTGGATCACACAAGCCATTTTAGGTCCCCTTCTGCTGTCAGTAGGGCAGACAGCACTTTATCACTTGAGTAATGCAAGTGCTAGAGGAAGCAAAATAGATCCGTCAGTGCTCTGTGGATTTTAGGCTTGCACTTGAGGAATACAGGAGCAAAGGCAAAGTTATTCTCTCTCTCTCTCTCTGCTTATTCTCTCCTCTCTCACTCTGATGTATAATCAGGCTCCTTGCGTCACCAAAAGAAATGAAAAGCAATTTCACCATCAGGACGAGGGAAGGTTGGATGGAGCTCTGAGCAACCCGGTTCGGTGGGAAGTGTCCCTGCTTATGGCTGGGGGGATTTGAAACAGAAGATCTTTAAGGTCCCTTCCAACCCAAACCATTCCGTGGTTCTATGACTATACATGTGTACAGAACTAAGAAGTTTTCAACCATCATCAACAAAGTTAAGTTTACCAGCCCTCCTCACTGTTCTGCTGGTCCTGCTGGAGTGGCATCAAAACCTGACAGATTTAGTTTGGGAAGGCTAGATTTCCTTTTACAAAGGCTTTAATTTTTTCAAATAAGAAAATTCCATTTAAAAAAAAGAGAAGCCATCATACTGTCAGCTGGATAGAAAAGGGCACTGCAAATATAAAGTGATAGACTGGCTATCCAAGTGAAGCATACAATTAGTTCTGAATACCTTTCTTTCAAAATTATACTGATAATTGGCAATCTTATTCACCTGAGTTTGCATTTGGCTAAATGACAGAGAATTCTATTAACTGATGCATTTTTTAAAAGTTCATTTGCAAATAGCAGGATTTACTATTTGTGAGAGGCCAGTTTTCTTTCTATTAAAAAAAGAGAATTATTAAAGCAGTTCTAAAGGCATGATTCCCATTCTTAGCACACAGTGTTTATCACCAGATTTAGGATTGTGGAACAGGCTTAGGAGTCACTACACAAGATATATAACAACAATACCTCCCTATAGTCCCTTAACCACCATTCTTTTTCTCCTAGTTCCTTCTTATTTCTTTTCTTCCTCCCCTTGTGCTGGCACTGCTGTGCATCCGGTCACGTTGTGAAGCAGCCACAAGAACAAGAACTGATTGATTGAGCATAAAAAAACCAGCCCAAAATGAACAAACAATAAACCCCAAACAGTATTAAAAAAGAGAAAAGGGGAGAGGGTGGGGAGGGGGGGGAAGAGTTCTTTTCAAAACTGGTTTCCCAGAACCAGGGTACTTGTGCGGAATTGGATGGAGCTACTCTGGCAGAGTAGAGGAAGGTGGCACATGGGGCAGGGTGGGCAGGACTCCTGTGACCTGCTCTGAGCATCACCTCTGCCTGGAAACAGGGTGTCTGGACTGTCTTCAGGCTTAGGAACTGGCATATGTAAGGAAATATTTCCAGCCTGTCTAGTTTTGCGTGACAGGTATTCACCCTTTCCACACCTCAGTAGCTGTGCCATTTTCCATTCACCCTTGCTATCCCATGACGGTTTGCCACAAGTTCAGAAATTGACTGTCAAGTTATTATTTGTAATGCACTTTATTGCCACACATGAAGACTTGCATTGACTTTTTCCAAAACAGGAGGAAAGATCTGCACCCTGTGCTAGGTGCTACCTGCAGTGAAGCAGAGAATAAACCCCCTAGTATAGGGAAGAACTGACTATTATCTCTCCAAGCTCTGCTCAATGTCTTCTGCTGGTCTGGAAGGAAACAGGATAATGGAAAGTTTTGGTTTCAGCAAAATAACGTCTCTGAAGAACAGTTTCTCGTGTCAAAGCCTGACTTCTTTTTCCCCTCTGAGAACACACTGCCACATGATAACCTATGCCAGGTACTTTCTGGGAACATGTGGGGGGGGAAGTTTCAAAGCCTATTTTAATCCTTCCCCTCGTTGACACCTCATTGTTTTAGACTTGTAATGATAAATGTGATAATGAGTAATGACATCTATTCATGGAACGCGTGAAAGCAGGTCTGAAATGTCAGGATTTAGAGTGAGGAAAATGTGTCTCCAGCAAGGTCAGCTGCATTGACTTACTTTAGCCCATCCCTCATTAAAACACAGGCTGGATTTCTCATAAGTCTGGGCAGAGCACATTCTCCGTCTCTCTGTCTCCGTCCCCCAGTGCCTGCAGTTTTTTTAGATGGTGTTCAAAGGCCAAATTATGGGAATTTTCAAACTCATTGTTCCCCATTAAAATGCTAATTCTGCCTGTGATTCCTATTGTTTAATCCCTTGAGTGCTCTAGGACACGCAAGACAGAGTACACATTCTGTGAAAGAGCTCTCACCCTGCATGTTCTCCATCCCACTGCCAACAGCCGGCCAGGACAAATGGTGCGGCTTGGCGAGGGGACAAGAGGCTTCAGCAAGGTGCAGCAAAAGAGCTGTAGCCAGTTGTCACACCAGTGGCGCTTCTGATGCTACCTGTGAGGCACCTCTTCTCTGCTCTTTCTCGCAGACTTAAAATGCTCATCACCAGCAGTGCCTGAGTGATTTCTAACAGCGCAGCAACCAGAGCAGCCAACATCTTTCTCCTCTCCCCCTGCCCCACAGGGAGAGGGCCTGTGCAGAGAAAAATCTTTGGCAGTGGGAATTTTTTTTTTTTTTATGAGAGCAGGATAGGGAAGGAGAATTGCTTTTGAAGTGTTTAATAGTGTATATGCTGTTTGAAATTTATATGGGGCAGGGGAAGAGATCAAAAAATGTACTTGGAGCAGAAGATGATGAAGGGAGATGATGGTTTACAGACTCTGGGGAATTTGACTCGACAGGGTTGATGTGCTCTTCTGGAAAGCTTTGCTGTGATCACCATTTTCTGTGATCACCAGAGACTTGAAGGTGACAACCACAGTCCTGGTACATTGGATTATTGTTTAGATATCATAAACCCAGGTCTGGCATTGCTAACAATGAGAAAGACCAAGATTCTGAATTTGACACCCAAAATTCTACCAGCAGTCAGCAACAACGGCACCAAGCTGACCCTGTGTGGGTTAGTACAGTTAGATGACATAACTGTGCTTTTCCACTGTTTTTGGTTTAACTTTTTTAGACCTTTAGGCCGGTGAGACTAGACACTGACCTTTGCTTCCTAAGGAAAATGAAGATTTGACATTTTCACCCAGAAAATGGGACCTTTCCACTTACCACAACCATGAAACGACCTCATTTGACACCTATGCATGTGCCTGGCAGAAAGAAGAGGAAAGGAGTAACAGACAATGAATTAAAATCCCCATGACTGAAATATTTTCTGCAGGACTGTATATTCTCATTTACATTCAGATACCTATTGCTATAGAAGACATCTTTGTTCTGCTTTGTAATATTTTGTCAAAGTGTTGTTTACAACCATGATCTAAGGATACAACTGAGGAAAGGGAGAGGACGTAACATATATTAAGTCAGCTAATATACTGGGAAAAACATTATGCTTTTGGATTTGGCATTAAGGGATAAGTTTTATTCAAATTTATCAGTCTGTCTAAGAAAATATCTTTCTTCCAAAATACCTGCCATTAAGTTCTACTTATATTTTTTGTGACTGTATCTAGTTTTTGAGGTTTCTGTTAAACCACTGATATTTCCTCCTGCTTTTCTAACTCCAGCCATTTCTTTACACTTGCTGAACCATTTGCTTTCTAATCCATAATAAAGTTATCATCCATACTTGGCAGACATAGCCTGAGAAGACTGAAATGCTGAGTATATGCTTACTAGTTGGTTTTAAATTGTATTTCGACAATACTGAATGTCTCTTGGTGTCCTTATAACTTGCTTTATACTAATTCATGCTGATTATTGCTGCCTTAAATTAACACTCAGGAATTTTGTCTATAACCACCAGTAGAGTCCAGCTAAAACTAAGACCAGAATTGTTTCGGTTGGTTTTGGTTTTTTTTTTTCTGAACTTTTTATCATGGATGGAATAGAAATTACCTAAGATTACCACAGCCAGGTATCAAAACTAGGTAAAAGGCAGTAAAGGCAAAAAATTATTAATTAAACTGTGCCTTGAGTAGCAAGGATTGATTCAGACACAGCCCTGTGGAGGGCCTGTATTAGCAGTACACCATGGTGCCTTCTCTCCTGGTATTAGCTGTGCCCGCCCGCAAATGGAATTTTACAGCACAGACTTCCCCCTCTCCTTTTCTTCCTCATCCAGCACCATGCAGCAGACAAACAGGCAAACAAGCCAGATGAAAGTTCACAAGAGCCATCCCAATCACAAATAAAAGAGTTTCCACTTCCTTGCATGGGAATGTGCCCCGTGTCATTGTCTAGGTCCTGGGGACATCCGCCTGGAAAAGAAACGGAGAAAGTTACATTTAGGTAACACAATTACCTGTTCATATGTAAGTAGGTAGACAACAGAATTGTAGTTCTTAGGTTTGAACCTAACTCCAAGAGTCTTGCAATTGCATTGTTCTCTGGAAGTGTGCACTCTTTTATTCTGTGACTTCGTTTAATTTACCCATAGGAGCATCCCTTTCTAAGCTATGCCTACTGTATAAACCATCCATGTCATCCAGCATCAAGTAATTAACACTAAGGTGATGAGCCTGCCTTTTTACAACGAAAGATACCCTGTTCTTAAGTTCCTCTAGAAGGAAGTCAAGATACTTCATTAGTTTTATAAGGTCTACATACTAGTTTGCTTTCTCTAGACTTTGGTCTGCCTTCTGAAAGCCTGTTTGCTTTTCATTAGTATTTTTCAATACAAAATCATGTTTAGCAGTAAATATTTTACACATTTTATTATGCTACTGAAGGTATAAACATCTGTAAAATTGCTGTATACTAATATAAAATATCACCCTTGAAAGAAAAAAATATACAGAATGTTAAACCTTATTTTTTTGTTGTTGTTATTTCATATGTTTTATTTTAATAATTATCATTGATTTCTTATTCATTCCAGCTAGGGCATGGTAACAAATCTATTAGACACAGGAAAAACATCAAATCATCACAGTGTCTTTGTGAATTCAACCCAAATTCTTAGTGAAAGAGGATCTGGCTTTTAAAATAAATGTGCCAGAGGTGTATGTAAGAATGTTTTATAACTTGAATTCATACAGAGGATACTGTTCAAGCAAGTCTCTATTCCATTCAGTAAATGCTTAGAGACTATTTTCACAAACCTACAGATTCACAATATAGAGTCTTCATAATTTTCAGTGATTGCATCCCTTGTGTACCATAGTTTGTGGTGTCACAGGAAACAGCCATGTGACTATAATGCTCATGAGAAGGAATAAAAAAAAAAAAAAAAAAAGGCAGCAAACACAGGTTTACTGACACATCTTTTATTGGTCTAATTCTCTCAAGCCACCTGTTCCGTAGCCGCGTAAAACCAAACAGCTGTGAACCCAGTGAACTCCAGGAAAGTGCATGAATCCAGCGTTACAGACCAGGAGCCTGGACGTGACCTAACTTCAGTTTCAGAAAAAAAAAAAACCAAAACACCAAAACCAAAAAAAACAAACCCAGATAAAAACCAGAGTGGTGTTTGCATGACATTTTTAGCGGCCTGAAAATCTACCGTATCGCGTTGCACCAAATCTGGCGCAGCTGCAACCCGCTGCTGGCAGCACGTCCTGCTCCTGCCCTTCCCTCCCCACCTGCCCCCTGCCAGCGCTGTGGCACCTCCAGCTCCCTGGCACAGAACCCAGTGCTCTGCCTCCCGCTGCCTACCTGGCTGTTTGGGTGGGTTTGGCTCCGGCGAGCCAGGCGATTAATCCAGCTCACCTTGCAGCCGCACAGTCATTAGGTCTGCTAGAGAGGAAAGGCAGAGGGAGCACACAGCCAGGTACAGGCAGATTGATGGGGGACATTAGCCCTTTCATTAGCATTTCCCCATTAAACGGGGCAGGTTTAACATGAAAATGGATGCTAAGGAAAAGCAACACTCCATTTGCCCCGTGTTTCAATAGTCTATATAAAGCACTAACAAATTCCCACACTGACTAAAGTCAAAATAAAACAATGCGATCGCGGGTGAGAATCATGCTTGGTGAATTTTTGAGTGTGAATGTGTCAAAAACAGGACAGAACGACAGAAAAAGGTGAAGATATTTTCGAGAGTGCAACAGTATATATAAAATATTATGCATGTGTCAAAACAGAGTGATATTTTCCATGCTCTTTGGTTCAATCTCACAGCTCGGTTAATCGATTCACATGCCGCTTTAAAAATCTTTTTTCCATTTTAAGCTAAAGACGGAACATTTGAGACTTCACACGAGTCCCTCAGCACTGACCTCATTCACACATTTTATAAACTATCCCCTCCGACAGCGAGGACCGAAGGACACGGTCCCGTAGTCCTTATGGGAGAGAGGAGCGTGTCATTTAAAAGAAGAGAGAGTCCTCTAGCGGAGAACTCCGAGTTCTACTCTCCATGTAGCATTTGAGGGATTTGACTTTTAACTGGTTTTATTATGCAAAAAACACCGCAGCTTACAAGCCCATACTGAAAGTACAGTTAAAATTTTAAATCCTCCAAGTTCATTCTCATTGTCAGCTACTTTGACAAAGTTTCTGTCTCTTTTCATTCTCTCTCTTTTTTTTCTTCCTTATTTTTTTTTTTTTTTGGTTTAAAGGAGATTGCAGCTATTCAGGAAGCAACAAATATATACATACTTCAGTAACCTTATTTTTCTGCTATTAAAAGTGTCATCTGATCAAGAAGGGGAAGGAAGGAAGGAATCGCTTGTTTTATGTGACTCTCCCAACAACATGAACGATCAAATGGAGCGTCGGCAAATTGCTGAAACACTCTTGCAAATAACAAATCTGCTTCCAGGAACAAGAATTGGTTCACAAGTAATGTACCAGCAGCAGAAAGTTAAATTAGCAATGAATATCAATCACAATGAAGCACTCGACCAGCTCTTGATGTGACACAACTTGAAGGGACACAATGTACTTTGAAAGGGCACTGATGTAATAGGATGAGACACGGTGACCTTTGTATGGTTGCCTTATTTGCTACACAGGCAGCAATCAAGCAACTATAAACAGCTCTGAGATTTCTTTCCTGACCTCTCCTGAACATTTTTCATTTAATAACGTGTCAGTGGCTTTTACATTGTCCCATCCTGTTTGGACTGCACGAAGATGGGGAAAAGAGAGACCAAGACAGATGGCAAAAGCCTGATCCGGTGGAGGAAGGCTCGCCCTCTGTGAAAGCCCTCTGTGAGTTACTGGGTTCAGGAGACAGAACTTGTGCTCATGTCAATAAAAGGAGCTGAAGCAGTTCAGTTCATCTACTCTCTTATTTTTCTCTGACATATATCATCTTGATCTGATGTTCCTGTTACCAGTCTTCTATCTATCTTGCACCTGATAGGGAATTTCCTGTGCAGGATGCAGCCTTTATTGTGCTAGATGTATTGACAACTCTTGCAAATTTATTCCTAGCCTTGCAATTTGTGGAAGTATCCACAGAGATCAGCTGCTAAAATTTCAAAAGAATACCATCTTTTATTTAAGGAAGAATAAGAAAGAAAAAAATAAGAAAGGAAAAACAAGAAGTCTCCAAATCTAAAGCAGAAATACAAAAATACAGAATGTATTACTCCGTTTCCTACTTTTTAAACCCCTGTGGCACTGCTTTGAGGCTTGAGCTGTGATTTCCGAATGTCTAGAGCTGGCAGTTTTGTGCCAGTGATAATTCCTCATGTGGAGACTTTATTCTCCACCACAGCTTTGGCCACTTCTGAGTTACAGGGCACAAAGTGAATTTGGCAGACAGTAAGATCTGTCTGTGTGCGTCAATCACACTTACTAAAATGTCTCTCCTTATTCATTACATTCAAATGCTTTGTGAGTAAACTAAGAGTGAATTGCAGCGTGGAGGATGTTCTAGTGGTTGGAGGGCACAGTTTTGTTTGAAAAATGGAGTAGGAACACTTAATCTTCACAGCACTCTTTTTCTCCTTGCCTCAAATGCTGAAGTACTAGCAAACATAATCTTCAACAGTATTCCCACACATTTGCTTTCTAGTGTTGTATCTGTGCTATCTCCCCTTCCATTTCCTTCCAGAGTAGCTATTTGTAATTGCTCATCTGTGCAGAAATATCAGAAACACTGAAAATACAAAGGCAAAATAAGCATAAACCAGTATTTTTCTTCTAAAAATGAAGATCATTCAATAATATCAAAAAATAAAACATTATAAATACAGTCTTCACATCATTTTCCTTCAACTGTATTCCTAATATTTTAGATCCTTTTTTAAAAAATTATATTCTAGCAGATGGCATCTCTGAGTGGATGTGCAGGGACACAGGACTCTGCCAGTAACCTATGTTAAGTCTCATTTGTCGTCATGAAAATTCTCATTAGGGTTAAATTCATCCAATAAGAAAATTGAAACCTGCCTTAATTTACGTGAGACTTCTCAAATGAATTTTAGTCGGCAACAAAGTACACTGCCATCCCTGTGGTTTCTCATTTTCAACTCATGATTTTTCTGTCTCTCAAGCATTTCCAGAAATACTATCTTTGCTTTAGCAGGCCTCATCTCCCCATTCAAAGTAGGAATAACAGAAATTCTTCACTGCCCAGTCATTAGTTTAACATACTAGGCTTATGCCCAGCTAAATACTTCATTAGGAATGGAAGGTACACCTCACCTACGTGGGCAGAGAAGACAAAAAAAACCCTCAAATGCTTTGAATAAATTGTAGAAAATGTACCTTGAATTTTCTGAAGCCTAATGCAGAATAATTGTGCTGTGCTTCTAAGAGACTTTGAGGGCTTTTCCCACGGATCCTCTGAAGAACTGATCACTAAAAAGAAGGTAAATTAGATTACAGCGTAAAGTGAAGCCTGCATTTGGTGCTTTGGGACTGCTGGTTACATAGTGCCAGAGGTTTCAACAACAGTGAATCCAGCATCATCACAGGAAGCCATAGCAGCACAGCAGACAGAGTCATTCAGAGCCAGCAAAGCTGATCTCAGGTCTCTTTTTCAGTTTCTTAATAAGGTTTTCTCCAGGTGAAAGATAACCACTGTCCCAGCTTTGACAGCTGGTGCCCTAGAAACACAGAGGTAACCAAGCCAGAAACCACTCCCTTGCACTCTGTTTTAAACCACTGGATTGCTCTCACCATCATCTCCTGGAATGACGATTTTTCTGCAAGCACTCCTACACTAGGACCTAGAAAGGGAAAAATCAATTTTCAGTATGAGGGATAAGTGGTTGTAGGACTAATCTTCAGTGGTAGACTGCTAATGATGACACCTGTGTGCTTCTCATCATTCCTATTGCAGCCCACTTTCTCCTCAAAAAACAGGACAGGTTGGTACTGACATGATGGAAGAGTGAAAAAAGTCTTTTTTATCCCAAAAGACCAATAAATTCAGAAAAAAATACGTAAAGAACACAAAACTTCACACATACTGATGTATTTCTTAAAACTATGTGGTGCTTTATACCACATTTGCAAAAATTGTACAGCGATACAGGTTAGTTTATTAGCAATGCAGAATCTCTGACAAACACGTATCACCTTTTTATTCAGATTGCCTCTCCGACCACCTTAAATATCTTCTTTCCTTGATACTTGCAGCCTATAATTACATCTGTACACAAGTCATTTTTTGGTCAGTCATGTATTATTTAGTTGCTTTTAATCTTTCTTCATAAGACAGTTCTAGGTCAGTTGCTCACAGCAAGTGCAGAAAATACTGAATGGTTTGAACTCCTGCTTCCATACTTTGTGCTGGGAGGACTCGCTTCCTGGGTGCCCCATCCAGTATTTCATGTGCTTCTAAAGCAGAGCTGGATTATTCCAAGCTATTATAGGTAGAACTGGGAGAAATATGGAAGCTTCTCCCATGTCAGGTCTTATGCTCTTGATTTGAAGCTCCTGCTGAGAGGACCTACCAAGGTTATGCTTACAGGAAATTTTCTTCTGGTTTTTAAGAGGAAGAAGTGGGAGTTTAGTGCAGTGTAGACAGTCAAATCTGTTTGGGCTGAATCATCAGACAACCATGTTGACCAGCTTCATGTCCACCCTTTGCTCTTGTTAGTCTGACAGTCCATAAACATTCATCCTTTTTAAATTTTTTTTTTTTTTTTTTTAACTGAGATCAGGGAAGGAAATGGTCTTTTTTTTTTTTTTTAATTTAATTGCATTCCAATCTTTGTATACAACAGGCTCCTGACACAGTTTAGTAGTATTACTAAAAAATAATGCAGTTTGTCCAAAATGAAGGACATACAATGAGAAAAAATTTAATGCATCAGACTATTCTGATAGATTATCAGTTCATAATGTACATTAAGCTCTTGCAATATGTAAAGAAAATGAGTGCCTTATGAATGTTTCTCTGAAGATGCATCATCAGTAGTTTGATTACTCAAATATTTTATAAAGAAACCATAATCGCAATGTTCTACGATCATTTGCTGACAAATGAAGCAAACCCAAAGTTCAGTCTCTGGCAACAAACAAGGAAACATGTCCTGTCCCATCCATCCATCCATCCATCCATCCATCCATCCATCCATCCATCCATCCATCCATCCATCCATCCATCCATCCATT
>JAYRBT010000001.1:11225126-11257610 GCA_036023395.1 Myiotriccus ornatus
TAAGAAGATACTGAAGGAGGCTGGGTATGCTTGCAAGCTGTCTGTAATACTGCAAATCAGGGATTAAAACCTGAATTCAGGTGGAGAAGAAGACTGGACATGCCTGCAAGCCACCTGTAATACCCTAAGTCAGGGATAAAAACCTGAATTGGGGTGGAAAGCAGTATTTGTAGGTCAATGTCAGAAAAACAACCCAGACTTTGTATGCCAAGACTCTGGGCAAAGTTTTAGAAGAAAGGGCCCTCTTCTGGAGCTAGACAGGTCTAGCATTATGAAAGGCAACCTCTTTGGTTTTTTTTTTTTGTGAGAAAGTGCTACATTGACAGACAGAATAACTGTCCCATGATCAGGCAGACAGCCATACTCCACTGTCCTAAGAATGACAGATTTCTCAGGAGGCATGTAGGGATTTCATTTGGTTTGTTTTGTTTCCTCTGCACCAATGGTGAGATCACTGTTGAATGCTGTGTCCAATTCTGACATTAGTGCCTCAGAAAAAATGCTGAAAAATCTGGAATGCCCTCAGAAGAGAGCCCTGAAAATGATCTGGATCTGGAAATGTCCAAGAAAGAAGAAAAAACTGTATACACCTGTAAGTGTATGCTGAGCCTGCACAGAGAGAACCTTGCTCTATCTTGCATACAGATAAATGAAACCAAAGGTTTGTTTTGCTCGTCCTTACAGGAAAAAAAACCAACTCACTCAAGATTTCCCATACCAAGCAAAAATTCATTCTTTTCCAGTCCCTGTTGTTACCTCAAATGGCAAATGTGGTTTTGTGAAGAAACAACTGGGGTGAGACCCAGAGGATCAAAGGCCAGGGCTACACAGTGTAAATGAGAGGCTCGGGGCACCTCACGCAGGTCACTGACCGGGTACGGCAGGACACCCTGGGCCCGCCCGTGTGCTGCAGCCATCCCAAACAGGGGACAACTGTTCCTGCACGTGGTGTAGGGGGTGACTGGGCTAGCCACGAGAAAAAGGTTCAGATCTGTCTTTGTTTCCTTGTTCCTCACTCTTCCTTGCCCAGCTGCTGCCAGGGCCTGTCCCCAGCTGTTGAGCCAGGAAGAAGTGGTGGCACCAGGGAGGGCTGTTTGTCACGGCAGCCCCATGTCACGGTGGCAGGGCACGGGCTGGACCATGGCTCTCTTCTCCCCTTCTCATTCAGGCTGCTGTCACCCACAGCAAGCTGATCAATGGTCGTTTTCACCCTTACGACCTGCAAGGCTGGCTGTAAATCTGCACATCTGATCTGACTTATGAAAAAAAAGCCTTAAACCTGCAGAAGGAAAGTATTTCCTTCACCCCTGGAGCAGGTGGATTGACTTTACGGAATTAACTACAAGCACACCTGCCTCTCCAGAGCCTCGGTGATTTCCTGAAAAACACTGCAGTGGGTGACGGGAGCGTGAATCAGCAGCATCTCCCGCCTCGGCAGGCGCGAGTCCCAGACTGTGCCGGCCCGGGAGCGCAAAGGTGCCAGCGCAGCCAGCCCCGGGACGCGGCATCACCTCCCTGCCCTGGGTTTTCCCTCCGAGTGCTTTCCCAAGGCCGGCGGAGGCTCCACCACGAGGTGGCGGCGCGGGCCGGGACCGCCCTTCCCGGACTGGAGATGTATCCGTATCCATATCCATGTCCGTGTCCGTGCCCGCGCTGAGCTCGGGCCCACGCGTGGGAGGTCGCGCCGGGCACGTCGCGCTGCGAACCCCGCGGGGAGATGCTCAGCGGGGCGCGCCGTGTCGGCGCTGTGGCCGAGCCGGGCGTGCATTTCAAACCACAGAATCGCAGGATAGTCCGGGTTGGAAGGGACATCTGGAGGTCATCCTGTCCGACCCGGGGCCACCCGGGGCAGGTGACACAGGAATCGTCCAGGTGAGCTTGGAACGTCTCCAGAGAGGAGAATCTACGACCCCTTTGGGAAGCCTGTTCCAGGTGCTCTGCCACCCTCAGTGCAAAGTTCTTCCTCGCGTTGAGGAGGAACTTCTTGTGTTTTAGTTTATGGACTTTAGTCCTTGTCCCATCACTCAGGATATTCTGTGATTCTGTGACGCTGCTGAGGGTGAGGCATCCCTCTGGCTGGGCACCCCTGCAGCCCTGCCTGGGAAAAGCAGAGTTACCAGGGTTAGGTTGTTCATGGAATCATTTAGGTTGGAAAAGAGCTCCAACATCATCAAGTCCAACCTTCAACTGAATACCGCCATGCCCACTAAACCATAAAACTATTCGTATCACTGGGGAAAGGCTGGGATCAGGGACACTTTCATACTCTGCAGAAGGAGAAGCACGCTTTTGAGCTGCTGATGAAGGGATTTGGATGGAAACTTAACTGTAAGAAATAACAAAAAAAATGGACCTTCTGTCATTTCAGTAGTCAGAGGTGATGGAGCACTGTTCAGTTCTGGACAGATTTTTTTATTTTTTTAAACTTAGCTATGCTATAGAAATAAAAGCCACAAAAATGCAGATGACAATTGTTGTTCCAAGTTAAGCTTTAGTCAGATGGTTACTGACCTATAATTACTTTTTTTTAAACCATTCAAAGGATTGAAGATGTCAGATTTATGAGGCAGTAATACTTTTACACTATGGTGTCATAGGAATACTGCCTTGGGGAGATGCAAATGTAGAGAGCTAGCTTGTGTAAATTCCTCATGTTAGTGATTTAGCTGGATTAGTTCCTTTAAACAAATCTCCTCAGGCTCAAGTTTTAAACTGAGATACTGAGCAGTTCTCCTGAAGTTGTGAAAATTGAAATTCTGGTATGGAAATTTATTGAATCACGACTAGCCTATATATTCAGCCTCTTTGGAGCATTTGCTCTTAGGAATGTAGGTGGAAAACATCTAACCTGTTTTACCTTTGGATTTTCCCAATGTGCTTGTAACCACAGCATGACTGGTCAGCTTGCCAAAATGCATGAAGAAAATAGTGAAGCTGCTGCCATGAGACACAGTTCTCCTTCAGTGTGATGTTAGACATCTGTTGGCTTTAGCAAAGTTCTGCTCAATACAGATGAAAGGCTGAAAGGGACAGAGATTGTAATAATCTATTTTAAATCTGTTATTGATTGCAAGAAAAGCAAAGTCTCTAAAAATGAAGGCAAGCCATGGTGCTTGTCTCAAGGATTTTACTACTCAAGCTGAGATAGCAACAAAGCTCTTTGAAGGTTAATTATGGACCATACGATGGCAGCAACAGGTGAGATGTGGTAATCGTGTCATCACCATAGATGCTTTACAGACTTACATTTTCTAAGGTCTAGATTTAAAAGATGAAGGGAAATAATGCAAAATAAAGTGGTGAGAGAGAAAGCCTGAAGAAAAACTCACCTGGCAAGCAGTTAAAAGTGACTCTTGAGTCAGTGAAATACTGTTCTGCTTGTGTAGCACAGGACATTTCATAATATAAAGGAATTCCAGTGTCAGAACCAGATTACAGAAAACAGATTAAACAACTACATTAATACTTTCTGTTAAATAGAATTTACTTTGATTTGTAGCGATCATTAAAATTATCATATGATTTTGATGGCTTATATATGATTCTAGCTCTTTATTGCTGACCACAAATGTGAGTCTGCAAGATAATTTTGATGTCAGTTCCCTATGATAACAAAGATGCAGAAAGGTCTTGTCAGATGTTAGGTGGAGCCTGACTAATTAAGAAAGTGCTTTCAAGCTCTGCTAGAAGATCAGAGATTGTTCATGATTTGCATCTTAATAAGAAATCATTGACGGTGTAAGGAGTTCCTTTGGTTGTTAAAATATGACATGAATATTGAAACCTTTTACAGGTAAGGACATGCTAAAATGAAAGTGTCTCAGAGAGAAAAAGTCGTTACAGTTTTCTATTTCTTAGTGTTTCCACTTCGTACAGTCTCTGCAAATCAAATCTTCAGCATCCTTATTAGATTTACTTGGTCAGGAGCTGAGGAACTTATTAAGTGCTTGCATTTGCTGCTTGAAATATGGCAAGAAGCAAAGATGTGTAAGACACAAGTAAAGAGGAATTTTAAGCCTGATGCTTTCAAACTCACCTCTTTAGAGATTATTACAAGTCATTCCTAGTCCCTCTTCGTGTTCTTGTTGTCACCTGCAGAAGAGGAGACAGGTACAGCACAGGCAGAGGGGAATAAATAATAAAAGAGATGAAACTCAAATGTAGGAGGAGGCAGAGTAATAATGGGATTTTATATAATGCTCTTTATCCTGAGTACTTCTTAAGGCTAAAGTTAACAGTAAGTGTAAACTAGCAGCTGTTTCCCTCCCTAGCTTAGAAATCACTAAACTGTAGCACTATTAGTTGACAGTGGGGCTGTGGCATGAACCCTACAATCTGTCACTGAGGCCCTATGCATGTGTTACGTACCGTGGATAATGTTACTAAGAGGTTACTCATACCCTTCTCTCACATGATGTAATTAATACAGAGTAAGTGACTCCAAAATTTAACAGCGGCCAGCGCGTAGTAATTGTGGAATTGTCCCAAATCTCAAAGAATGTATGAGTGGATGGTGTAAATAGCCTGGTTATGTAGCACCAGGGGTTTAAACATAGATTATGAGGTATATAACTTTATTCCTTAAGGGGCAATTAATTTGACAGCGTGCCCCTTGTGGGGGAAGCTGGCTTCCTGGAAGGGCTGTGGGGCTGGCCAGCTCTTATTTCAGGGAGCTCGAGTCCTATTGGATGCTGCAGGTATTCATGTCTGATCTGTAGTACTCTGAAAGCATTTCCAGGCCTCCTGATTCACCAGGATATAGCCTGCTCTTGGTTTTTTTAGGGTTTAGTGTTTTAGGAAAGATTTCTACCTTGTTTATACCACTGCTGCATCTGTAGCCTGTAGCAAGATTTGTATCAGATGTCCCAGGCTCACTCCTTAGAAATCTCACACATTTGAAGTTTAAGTTTCAGAGGAATGGCACTTGAAAAAATCATCTCCAAAATCATCAGTGACCTTATGTGATTTATGTTAAATGACCTGTATTAGAGCAGAAAAAACAGCCATCAGTAGTTGTGTGCTCACTTTTAGCTGCACAAGATAAACTGCAGTCATACTGATACACAGAAGGAATCAGAGAAGACTATTCCTAGAAAGTTTTGTGTTTCTTAAAATTTTCTTTTCCATTTACTGATGATGTCTGCTTTGGAAGGTTGTAATTTTTTCTAACATAATTTGTGTTCAATAGCACTGCTTCAGTTCTCTCACTGCCAGAGATACTTAAAGCACAGTTTTGCTTAATGCTATAAAAGCACAGCTATGTGACAACTACACATTCGGAGAAAATTCATATTTATTTGGGCTGGACAGCTGGAAAATATTTTAGATACTCCCTGATTTGCAAATCCTTCTGAGTTCTCCTAGAGTTTTGGTTTTTTTTAATTAATCTGATAACTGCACAATAAACTAAATTATTATAACACCAGGAATCAATCAGAAATAATTTTAACATATAAGGAGACTGTATATATGCAAATATCATACAAGACATTTCATAACAATCCCTTCAAAAATGTAATTTGCAACTTGAAAGACAGAATAATCTGATTTTCTTAGAAGTGTATTTCAAATGCTTCTTGATTTGGAGCAACTGATACCGCCTAATTTGAGAGACCTTTTCAAGTGTGGACTAATCCCCATTTCCTTTTTAAAAAGAGAGAGAGAGAATGTGTAGGAGTTGTCTCTGTGAAGATGCATTACCATCTCAAAAGCTACCATCAAAAATTATTTATACATAATAAACTGGAGTTATCAATACTTTACCTAGCTTTAATTTAGCCACTGAAGTACCAGAAGTGGCAATACAAGAGTTTGATAGGAGTAATTGGCTCTCAGCAGGTAGGCTGACTAGCACTCCATTACTCGCTGCCATGAGGGCCTTCTAATATAAACGTTGCATAGTTGGCCAGCCAGCTTAAAATTGCCTTGGCTAACTCTACAGGGCTTCACTAGCTATGTTGTCTTTGTGTGATAACTGCTGTGAGTTGTTGGCCTAAAACTGTTTCTGAATCCACTTCTTTTTTTTTTTTTCTCCCTTATTCCAAAATAATAGTAATACATGCTCATTCATAGAACAAGACATAGTTTTCTTTTAGGAGCATAGAATATTAATTTCTGTAGTCCAAGCCTGTCTTGTGTAAAAGTTCAATTCCCGTAAGTAAAAGCCCCACCTTCCTTTCAGCTGACTGGAAAAGAGATTCAGATGTTTCATCCTTGAGATCACCACTTTGAGCCTCAGCACTGGAGATATCTAAAAACAGCAGAAGGGTTTCTTTCTGTACCAGGTGAAGCAGATGACTTAAGTCTAGTGCCAAGGTAGGTAACCTGTTTTAAGACATTTCTTTTATGTCAAATGACCCCTAACATCATACTTCAGTAACAGTCATTCCTCAATTACTGCCATTAAGAGTGTTTACCACATTGCGGTATGCAGTGGTTTCTATTCCATATCCTTAGACAATAGGTCCAAAGACAGACATGCACATGAAAAATGTCCAGATTTTTATTGCTGTGCTATCTGTGCTGAATAGTTCTTTAGTTTTCTGGTTTACATCAATGGCATCCCCAAAAACGACGACAAAGAAGGGGGGAAATAATAACAGTTTATTCGAAATTATTCCTGCAATAGCTGAAATCTGTAGATTTGTCAGATAATATATATTTAAACATTTGGCTCAAGGAAAGTTAACATTTTGAGCAATGGCAGGTATGGAAGGGCAGGGTACATATGTGGCTGAGGAGTGAGTGGAACCATCTTTACTGTGTCGTTCAGGTAGTAATGGTACCTATCCTATTCCCTCAGAGCTTCTCCTTGCTCTTTTTAAATTCTTCAAACATCATTTTCCTTTTCTTTTCTGGAGGAGTGAGGAAAAAAACCTGTATATATGTATACTGTATGTGTGTCTAGAACAGCTTAGTAGAAGCCTCCATCAAAGAACTGAGATTTTAGTGAGAAATGTCTACTGTCTTTTGTAAGGGCTGAGATTTATAGGCATCCACTTTTGCAGAAAAGGCTTCCAAAGTACGAATCCAGTTCTTGAAAAAGCATTTTCCTGTCCTGATCCTTCCTGTAAGAAGGATGCCATAATATATTTGTAGCTTTCTCTGAATTCAGGAAAAAGTTTACAGATACAGAATTGCAGTTATTTATAAAGAGCTGAAATAATGTTGCATGGATTTGGGAAGGGATGAGTAGATCTCAAACAGTTTTGTATATACCATCGTTACTTTTAGTTTAAGCAAGGTGAAAATAAGGAATTGTGTAAGCCTTAATTATACCTATTAATTTAATTTCTCAAAGTAAGTAAATAACAAAATTGAATCACAGTTTTAGAAATTCCTGTGGAAGTTTGAAATGTTTGGCGCAGTCTCTGCAATGTTTTTTCTGGAGGTGAAGTAGTGGAGAAATTTCTTCTGAAAAATAAGATTTACTGGGCAATTTGTATTGTGTTCCTTCAGTATGTTCACTGAAGTGCAGAGGTCTGTATTCTGTTTGCTGAAGGTGTTGGTTGAGGTCTCTGACCTGCTCCCCAGTCTTTGCCATGGAAGGTGCTGCCTTGCACTAACTATAAACCTGTGATCTGTAAACCCAGTTGTGATCCTGGCGAGCAGCATCCATCAGCACAACTCCTTGGAAATACGCTGCTAAGCCTCTTCCTAGGGCTGTGTGCCAGGTGGGCTCTAGCAGGAGCCACACTTGGTGTCCCTCTAAATACTGGAGGTGTAGATGTGTATGGGATCACTGCTGTGTGACCAATGGTGGTGCAGAGGAGATTCTTCCAGAGGGGCTACCTGATGTTGTTTAACAACCTGGATAATAATATCTTGCTGCCTGTGGGTCTTCTGAACTCAGAGCTGGGAATCTGTATTTCTAGGTTGTTAATAATTATGTTAATTATACAAAGAAGATACTTAACAGTTAGAATCATAGGTTTCAGAGGGTTTTGATTATTTTTTTTTCCATAAATTCTTAATGGCTATGGTGTTACGTTGCTGAGAAAGCTCATAGTATTTGGGCCATAAATTACTGTCTATTCACTGCTCTGAAGAGGAACTTGAACTACAGGCTTGGGGCAGAGTAACTGAAAAGCTGTCCAGTCCTCTGCCATCACCACCAGCATCATCAGGGATCTGGGATTGTTCTCAGAGCAGAGTTCTGGCAATGTCACCTGAGAATTTAACATGGTCTTTCAGACCCTTGCAAGGACCTGAATGCAATGCAAGTGTCTCCACAGGACAAGGGGTCTGCTTGGGAAATCCCTCTGCCACTAAATCAGAACAATCCCAGAAAGCCTAAGTGTTGCTGTTTACTTTTGAGAACTCTGAAAACTCACCAGAGTGGAAGCAGAATGTCCCCCTTTAGGTGACATGCTCCCGCTATTTCAAAGGGGAGTTTTCAATCAAGGTGGAGGCATTTCTCTTTCAAACTGTACCTTGGCTCCAGTTCGATTTTCAAAGACCTCGGACTGTGCTCCACGTTAGAGACGTGTGCCTGCTGCTTGGGGTGAACCTGTGCCCCTGTGTTTTGGTAGAAATCTTCTCATGATGCCCAGTCACTGATCTGCTCTCTCAGTATTTTACAGCTGCCACAGGTTCTCTGCCACAGACAAGGGGAGAAATAATGGAAGCAGTACAGTCCAGGCCCTCGCAAAATGACTGATTGGTGTCAGATCGTCTTCTCTGCTTCTTGCAGGGCTAAGCAGACCACAAACAGGCCTTTTTCCCAAGCAGAATATCTCTTTTCAGCATCTTTAAAGCTGCAAGAAAGAAACCCAATTGGGCAGGTGGGACCCTCAGGCCCTCGCTGCCACATATGTATGGACAGACTGCGGATCGCAAATCCCCATTCAATTTGGAGTATTGGGATGTATTGGCCCTAAAGTTTGATATACACTAGCTTCAAAGATTAGTAGTTTTAGAGCTTCTTCATACATGGGGGTCCATTCCCAAGCTGCTCTTTTTTTGTGTTAGGACGTACAGGCAGTGAGCAATAATGGAGAAGTCTAGAACACATTTTCTCCTAAAGACCAATAAACCCAAAGCATGCTGGAGTTCCCTTTTACTCCCAGCATCTTTATTTGCTCTCTAGGGTGGTTAAGGTTTCAGAGGGCTTACACACTGTTCGTCCTTTCCACCACAGTTCTAGGAATTTAACCTCAGAGAAGGCGAATTGTATGTTTTCTCTGGGAATTTGAAGTCCCAGACTTTCTAAGTAAGTGAGTGATCATATTTTTCTGAGTCCGGCTCACTGTTGTGACATCAGAGCCACCAATCAATACATCATCAATGTACTGATACACCTTAGTCCCCTCTTCAGGAGTAATCTGAGCCAACTCCTGGGCCAGGGTAAGGGAGTGTCTGTATCCTTGAGGTAGATGAATAAAGGTGCACTGATTACCCTCCCAGGTGAAAGCAAAACGATCTCGCTCTGCCTCCTGCAAGGGAACCATAAAAAACACACCTTTGGCATCAGAAGTTGCAAGGATTGGACGGGCCTGCTCCTGAATTGTAGCAATCAATTCAGCTGTGTTAGGTACAGTGGCTGTCAGGGGGCCACTGCTGGGGTTGAGACGTCTATAATCTACGTCTATAATCTACGTCTATAATCTCCAATTTCCATCAAGTTTACAGACAGGCCATACAGGAGAATTACATGCTGAGTATATGGGGATGACTACTCCTTGCTCCTGCAATTCTGTAGTTCCTGGACCAATTCCCTCACATGCCCCTGAAGGGAGTGGGTAGGGTTTTACATTTTCTATTTTAGAAGGACGCAGACTTGGAGCAGTTTGCAACAGACATACAGAGAGAGATGGGAGACCAAACACCCATTCTCTTCTTCTGGCATCTGTCCAGGCCCACCCCTTTCATAGATCCAACCCCAGAATGTTAGCTGGTAGTGGTCCCACAATCACGACAGCTTCTGTGGATGTCTCATCTCGGGGTAACCAGCATTTCACCCAAGCTGTGTGCTGGGGTTGGGATTTGCCAAAAGCATCAGCTACCTGTATCCCTTTTTTGTCTGAGAGAATGCCACAATGAGCAGCAGCTTTAGTTTGGAGTGCTGAGACCTGTGCACCAGTATCTACCAGGAACGTAACCAAAGGTTTAAAAGGGCCTAGGGGAAAAGTGATTACCATTATCTCCCTGGCTGTTTTCTGTGAGCCTTTTCATGTAAACCCACTGACCACTCCCCGACTCATTTATTGGGAGTCCCATTTCCTGACTCAGGAATGGTTATACTTGTTTCTGGAGAGGCTGAGGGGACCACAGTGTTGGACTCCTGAGGGGGGTTGCCCCTAGGAGGTGACTCATGCTCTTTGATCTTATTCCTGTGCTTTATCACGCCTTCCAGTTTAGTGGTGGGTAATTTGTCCAACGCTTCTCCAGGAATTCCTTTCGCAATACCCTCCACCCACAAACTGTACCCTGTTCGCACACTAGGTGTCATGTTTTGTTGACGATTACCTGGCAGGGAAGGTTTTCGGATCTCTCCTACCCTTCCAATGACTGTTTTTTGCTTAAAAACACTTATATTAGAGGCCCCCAGCTGTCGACCAGTGGTTAGTAATTCCTGGGCTACCTCCAACCGGATTATTCCTGGTGGGGCACCCCTTCTTCCGGGCCTGGGAGTTGCCATTATGCACTCTTGTAATTGTTTGGCATGAACCTTTAGTGCATCAGGCAGGCCTAGGATCAAGACAGGAAATCTCTGTGGATCCACCCCAAGTTCCACAGGAGAATGCCATTGCAAATCCAATAATTCTGTATGGATTAATTGGAGGCATGCAGTCTTTTGTACACTTTCTACAATGTGGCCAATTGTGGGGCTTTTAATCGTGTGAGGATCTCCCCTTTCTATAGGGTCTGACCCACCTGCCCAGTAGGCAGCTCTCTGGGTCAGGGACCACAGTGCTTGGTTATTATTCATAGTCTGGAAGACCCCTGGGCCCCAAAATCCTCGAGCCTCATCTTTGCTCAACAAAATTCCATCTGCCCTGGTAAGGCACACACTCCACACATATTCAGTCTCCGATTCATTGGCCTTAAGGCTGCACTTTTTCTAAAGATCAGCCAGGGCTTCCCCCGTGCACAGGGTAGTCTGTGTGGTAGTTTGCCAAGCTGCCTCTTGGCCAGTGGTTTCAGTTTTAGTGAGGGGATGCATATGTATCACTTTGTCCTCCAGATAACTGTGCTTAAGCTCTTCCTTTTCATTATCCAGAGGTACTTTCATTAGTGCCACCATTCCCCCGTATCTTTATCCCTGGCTTTGTAAACTTGGCCATAATTGCCTTCACCAATAATACCAATGATATCAAATTTATCCACACAGCGCTTTCCCCAGTCTATTTCTTTTTCTTCATTTTCACCATGTTGTGGTCCACACATTTTTGGTCTTCTCTTGCTGTATAATTGAACTGCTGGTTTCTTTTCTTCAGGACTTTTGGGTACTTCAGCTCCTCCAGGCAACTTGGATGGAAGTGGCAAGTCTGTGAGCAGATGGGGGAGTTTCTTCTGTTTCAACTGACTTCACTGAAATATTCTCTCACAAACTTTCTTCAGAGTTGTGCAGCTGAGCAAGCCCAAAATCCACGAGCTTCATCTGCCCCCTATTATTTGGAAGAATATTTGAACATTTGATATCTCTGTGCAAAAAGTTCTTCTTGTGGCAATAGGCCAAGCCCTCCATCTGCTGTCTTATACAAGATTTATTACTATTTTCATTAAAATGAACCAAACCACATTCCAGCAGTCCCATCAAGTCATGGTCCCTATATACAAATACCTGTTAAAATGCACCTTTGTCCTTCTTTAAGTCCAAAGCACCTTCCTTATTTGTCACTATTTCCTTCATGTTGATAACGCTTTGGTGATTCAATTGTCAAAGAATCTTAATCTCTCGAATAGTTGTAAGTGAAAACCCTTCCTTTTGACTCAGTCTTTCTCCCCCTTACCCCTCTGAGGGTTGGCTTGACTCTCTCCTGGAAAAACCTTTCAACAGGCCCAGGTATCAGAGAATTTTTCAACACATCCAGGCTACAGCAGAAAACCTTTCAACATGTCTGATGTGCCTGGGTCACACCAAGAGGAGAAAAATTATAACTGTAATTTTATAATGAGGGGACAGTCACCATTTGACTTGCCTTCAGTATCAATTTTGTACTATATCAATTACTCCACCATATCCAAAGGATCCTTGTCTGCCATGCCAAAAATGTAGTGACCTGCACCAGGAAAAGGGGGGTGTAACCCAGGTTCCTATTAATAAATCTCTTGGGGTGGATTAGAGTGATGTAGGGTTTATTTTAGAACAGTTTTGTTTCAAAGGTAAACAGGTATGTTGCCATTTTGAGTGTTATCATCTATATCTATCATCTATAGCAATATGGCATAAAGATAACCGTTGAGGAAAATGCATAAGGGAGAGAAAGGGAAAGACAGGGTAGGGGTGGAAAAATGCATATAGTCACCACCCACTGGATTCAGCAATGGAACTTGGTAGTCGTAGAAGTGATGGTCTTGATCCGCTGGGGGTGGAGGAGGGAAGCACTCAAAGAAGTTATGAGTTATGATATACTTCCAGCTCAGGTAGGAACAGCTTGCACCTCCCTGGGCGGGGGGAGTTTTACCATGGGATAAAGTCACAGGCCGTGCCACGAAGCCTCCAACGTCTCTGAAGACAGTTGCAGCTGCCTACTGTGCTTCAGTCATGGTCCAACACTTGAGCTGCGCAGAGTTCATGTGAAGGGCATGCTAAAAGGGTTTTTCCTGCCTTTTGGGACTTGCCTCTTCTTAGCCTCTTCCCTTCCTCAGGCAGGCATCTGCACCCAGGATAGCTGGACAGTGGCACCCACTTATCTGATCCCTTAGCAGTGTTGGTGGGAAAGGTGGGCTTTGTGGGGTGAGCAGCTGCTTCTTTTCAGTTTGCAAAAGTCTTTTGGTGATCTTTTGGACTGGGAGACATGGATTGGAATTCCATGTTTTTTAACAGTAACCTCTTGTCTTTAGCAAAGTTTCCCGTGACATGTCCTGATGCCTCTGTAAGGAACTTGGCCCCATCAAGACCCTGTGCAGGACCATCCAGTTCCTCTGAGAGAACCTGTGCAGCACCAGCACTGCCCAGTGTGGTAGGTGTCCTGACCATGGGGATTGCACCTCAAATCTGCCCTGTCCCTCCAGATGCAGGAGATGCTGCAGCACGGCCTGATTTTGTGGGGGTTCATAGGCAGTGTTGGCCACCTCCATGGCATCAGTCCAGCCTGGTACCTCTTGGCCAGTCCCAGGGATAATAAACCTGGGTGGCTTCTCTAGAGGAACTTCATCCCTTTAAGTTGATGTGAAACATCTCTTGTATGTTTGAGATTTCTCTGGACCAGCACTTGCTTGTAATGGTGGTGTGAGACACAAAATAATGTTTTCCTTCAGCCACAAGACTTTGTGGACACTCGAAGACTGTCCTTTCTCAATTTCATCAATAAGTGAGTATTTTTCACAGAGGTGATTCTGTGTCTCTTTCTGAAACAAATATTTATGAAAGCACATTTTTCTACACAGACATTGATATTGGGTCAAAGAAGGGCAAACATGCAAATTCCTCCAGAATAAGGAGAACTGCTGTAGTTATTCCTGAAGATTTGCTCCATTTTGTTCGAGAGCATCATCTGTGGCCTGGCTTACTGGCATGGTCACTGCAGCAGAAAACCTTTCTGCTTTTCAAAAGAATGTTTTTGGTGTGAACTTAGGGGACACTGTTGCATTTTCTTCCAGGCGGATGATATGCAATGAGTCCTGCCTGAGCAGGGTTTCCTTTGTTGGGGATTCCTCCTCACTTTTGGAGGCACCACCTCGAGCTGTGTTTTTGTTGTTGCCTGATTAAATTACTTGAAGGATGCAGAGGTCTTGAGACTGTGCTGTGGGAAACCTGGGGTGGAGCAGGTGAAGAAACCTGGTCTGACTGTGGGAGGGTGGAGTGTGGAGCTGCCAAGGGGCCTCGGTCCCAGCTCAGGTGGGACTGCTGGAGAAGCTCCTGGGTGGCCAGACAGGGACGTTTCCTCAACAGTTTGGTGAGCACTGGTGAGGCTACACCTTGAATCCTGTGTCCAGTTCTGGGCCCCTCACTACAATAAAGACAGTGAAGTCCTGGAGCATATCCAGAGAAGGACGATGAAGCTGGGGAAGGGTCTGGAGCATAAGTCCTATGAGGAACTGGAGATGTTTCACCTGCAGAACAAGAGGCTTGGGATAGACCTTATCATTCTGTGCAACTGCCTGAAAGGGGGTTGTAGCCAGGTGGCGGTCAGGCTCTTCTCCCAAGTAAGGAGCAATAGGACAGAGGAAATAGCCTCGAGTTGCACCAGGAGATGTTTAGTTTGGGTATTAGGAAATATTTTTTCACTGATTTTAGAGGTCTTTACCATCCTTAACGATTCTATGACTGCATCTGCAGAATTTCCCAGACTGAAGTATGTGAAACCAGAACTTCAATGTAAGTTTTCATCCTGAAGGCAAGTACTTACTCCAGACAGTTCTAGGGACCTAGTTGCAGTGCTGAAAACTAGACAGCTAATCTTTCACATTTCCTAGTAAAGAGCTCAGTGCTCTGGACTGATATGACTAGTGCTCCTACAGAAGTCTCACTCTTGTCACTCTAGCAATATCTAGCTGACTAGATACCATTTATGGAGCATGAGTGATGTACACCTTTCTTAAGAAACCTTGAAATAACTCCACAATTTAAAAAAAGGGCCCAAAGTATTGCATTTGATATATTATTCTATGCTAAGCTGTATTTTTAAACAAACAACAAAAAAATTTACAAAGGTAAACACTGTCTGTCTCAATTTTAATGCCATGGTTACCGATAAACCCATCGATTGATGTTTTCAGTCCTCTCTCCCTTTCTATTTTTGCAAATGCGTTCATTTTATGAGAGGGAGGGGACGGAGGCAATAATAAGAAAAGAGAGAAAATGTGTCTGCAATGTCTGACTGTTGGGAAATAAATATATGTCATTCATTTCTCTATATGCCATATTTCAGCAAGGTGACTACCTTTTTTGCTGTGTCAGTGCTAATTAAAAAGTTGTTATATAGGCAGGGAAGGCCCAGCCTTGCTATTGCCTTTCAGTCCCAAGGGGTCTATACAGAAGGCAGGATTAGACGTGGATGATCTCATGTCTTGTCCTGCCATGGCTTTGAGTTATAACAGCCCCACCAGCTTCAGAGGACAATATGCAGAACCAGTGAGTGCACTGGCTGACTTTGAGGAACCTGAAGATATCAGCGTGTCCAGTTCCATTCTTCCTTGTTTCGTTTGTGTTGTCTTTCCCCGTAGTCTTCTGTGATAACCTTGAATCTTGCCATAGTATTTCAGAAAGTTGTTTGATATGCAAATGGCTCAGCTTCTTCTAATTACAATAGCTCCTTGTTCTGATGCCAAGAAAATAGCTTCATCAGCTACTTGGATTATACAGAATATTACAGAATAAAGGCAACAACAGAAATACATTGTTATTTTATCTTCCTTATATCCTACCTTGTGACAGGGGTCCCTCCCCCTGCTAAGTTCATTGGTTAACAATAAACAAAGGTGCTTTTAACAGCTATCCCACTATAACCTCTGTCTTCTGTGGAGTGTAATACACTAGAGCCATGATAGTGTTTAAAAACTGGTTTACCGTGATAGTTTTGATTTTTTTAGTAAACTTTATTTGATTTATAACCTCTCCTAAATAGAGATGATACCTTTTCTTCCATCAACATAGAACAGGGCATTTGCAATCCAAATATTAAAAAATAGCATAAATAATTTTCTTTAACTGAGCATTTTATGAACATCAGCACAGATAAGTGTTCACTGCAAGACATACAGTGTTACCACAGAAATGACCAGAAGTTGTAATTTAGCTTGGGGATTCTGGCTTGCTTGTGTCTTTCATTCCTATTAATAGATTTTGTTGCTCGGTGTTTTTGGAAATTATGTAAAGGCATTTGTCTGAATTTCAAACACTGATTTATCAGAAACCTTTTTTAAAAAACCTTAAAAGTGTCTCTACTTTGCCCAAGGGAAATAGCTTGAGGAAAGGATAAGGACTTCACTTTCTCTAGCTTTAGCTCACTAATTTTGGTCAACAAAATTAAGAATTTAATTTCCAAGGACTCCCTCTTTAGGCAGCAGAGCGTAAGAGGATCTTGAAGGGAATTCCTGACCTGAAATCTAACTCAGATATTCTGTGCTGCCCTTCAGGGGAGGCTTGTGAGAGGGAAGACTGTGTCAGGTGCCCTTTGCAGTATGTGAGGGGCAGATGTGCATTGGTGGTCACAATTTTTCGGTGTTAGAGGCTGTTTGCCAGGTCTGGGGCTCTCCTGGCAGGCTGCCATGCACAGACGCACAGGGAGGTGCCAGTTTTCACCGGCTGTTTTATCCCGTCTCCTCCAGAGTTACTGCAGAAAAGATGGTGAGTTAGAACATCTTGCCTGCCCAGTACCTGAATTGTGGGCCATCAGTTCAGCCATCTTTTCTTAGCAATATCAAACCCTCTTTTCTGTTACAATTTCTCTGTTATATCTGGCTTTTCTTTTCAAGAATATTGTAAATTATGCGTCTGACATTTTGGAGCAAGGTCTTATTGCTTACGCTTTTGCAAGGCAAATTATATGACATAATGCTCTGACTAACACTTTGTTCCATTTGAGGTTGTCAGCTGTGGGTGGTAAGGTCTGTATTTAGGAAGCACTGGCTGTGCCTTTGCACATGAAGGGTGGTCTCAGGAACATGCCCCAGTAGCCCTGACCCTCTGAGCTCCCACGTGGTGTCCCCATAGCTGTCTCAGCCTGCCCAGGAGGAGCCTGGTCAGCCCTATCTGTGAGGCTGGAGCTGCTCAGGTGTAGGAAGTCGTGGGTGCATCTTCACCCATATCTGGGATTCAGATATTCAAAACTTCACAGTTTTGCATCTACCCAAAACTGAACTTGAGAGGGGTCAACAACAGACTTAAAGATAACGTATACACTGAATGAATTAGACAATTCTCTTGGTGGGCACTGACCTTCTGCATCTTTGTGTTGGGCAGACTGTGTTAAGCCCTGTAACTTGCTGTCCTCTTTCGCACTGAACCACTATATCCTCTTAGTAGTATTAAACTTTTACTCAAACAGAGTGCTTTAAGTATCTCGGTCTTGACATTAATTGCCAGATTCTTTAGTATTTCATCCTTCACATCCAATAAAATTGCTCAGCTCTTCTACAGCAATTAAGACAGAAGAAACTTCCCTGAATCTGAAACTTTGGTGGGTACAGAAGTCTGAAGGTTACTGGCTTTTCTGACTATGATGGCTGTGCTGTTGTGTTTGTTGTTAATCAATGGGGGTTTTTTATTAATAGATACTATGAGGTTTTTTTTTCTTATTTTGCCTGGCAGCCTAATGTTTAAAGTGGTTGAGAACTGGATTTTACTTGTGGAACATTTCATTTATTGAAGGCTCTTTGAAATTACTTGTTTAATGAATGTATTGCCACTTAGCCAATAACCTCATCCTCTTTCTGTGCAATTCCAGTTCTGCATAACAAAGAACAGGCCATATGTATCCAGGGGAAACTGAATCACTTAAGCAGAAAATAAAGGCTGTCAAAACACTACATAAATGCTGTACATGCATCTTTTTTAACTGAGCTGGTAAACTGAGAGATTTCCAGTGCATTCTGAATGTTTAATCTCTGGACCAAGTCAAAAAATGATTTACTACTCCTTGAGGTAAAATACAAGTCAAAAAGTCACAAGTCAAAAAAGCCAGTCCTTTTAAGGAACAGGGACTTGATGTAGACCGTGATCATTTTAGAGCCCCTTGGTTCAAGTCATCTCATGAATTTAGCTTATCACTTTAGAAATTTGTTGTGTCAAGAACTTCAGTGCCACCCTCCTCACAGAGATAGGTGAGGATGTGCTAAAGTACAGGCTGACATAAAAAAGGATTTAAAGTTTACAGAGCTAATCAGAGGTGTGACTGTATCCAAGAGTGGCTCTTACAGAACATTCAGCTTCGCACATGCAAAAGACCATCAATATTTCTATTTTGTAATGAGGGCTTTAAAAACCTCCTCTCATAAGGAAGACTTGACAGGAGCCGAAGAAGCTTCTTACTTAGTGATATTCCTTTCAGTGGGTCACTGCTCTGCAGTGGCTCTCTAAGCTGCTATGCATTTTAACATTTTCTTAAGCACAGCTGGGCTTACTTTTTTCTCTGGCATTTTTCATTCAGATATAAATAGCTACTAGAGCAATATTACCAAGAATATCTTTAAAGAAATAACTGCTGAAGCCATAAAAAAGTCTTGAACTAAGGCCTTCTGGAATGACTGCTATCATTTTTATGCTTCTGTTCTGAGTTCACATGAGGCTGTCTAGGAACTGTAAATTTAGGAAAAGAAATAGAAAGGTATACGATGAATGCAGTACTTGCGATATTTAGTGTAGCTTTTTCAGAGGTTCTTTTTGTTAATGCAACATTATTTCTGTCAAAGTTGAAATGCTTTGAAAAATACACTAAGTTGATGAAAATCTATTCCAAGGAGAACTGATAAAGCACAAAAAAAATAAAGTCCGGGAAAGAACGTTTTGACCATTTTTATAAGTTTTTTAAATGTGACTTGTTTTATTCAAAATAGTTCAAAGAAATTTTAACTCTGTATGGAATGCACTGCAACAACAGAACAATAGTATATGTTGGGTTGAAATGGGGAAAAATTTTTTCTGTGCAACAGAAAATCCAGTTCTTGGCCAGGTCTGTTTAGGGATAATTTCTTAAATCTGTAAATACTTTTGATTCATAGAATCATGAGTCATTATTCTCTAAATACTTTTGATTGATGGTTTTAAAGAGAGAAAAAATTCTTGAATGTCAACTCACAAATGCAAGCGGATTAAAATCTCCTGAGCCACCTGCTCACTTTAGTGGTGATAGCTTGAACATTGTTGAACCCCATTCCACATGTTCCTCAAGAAGGTGCCTCGGTACTGAATCTAGTACAGCATCTGAAAGCTGGCTGAAGATATTTTCCCAACCTCTAGATATTAATGGTCTCAGACTAATTATGCTTTTGCAAAGGATAAGGCTCTCAATTACCTGAAGTGCAGGCTGCTGTTGTGCAGGAGGAAGGAGGGGATGTTTGGAGAGACGGTGTTCATCTTCCCAAGTCAACATTACATGTGATGGAGCCTGGCTTTCCTGGGGATGGCTGAACACCTTCCTGCCCATGTGAAGTGGTGAATGAATACCTTGTTTTGCTTTGCTTGTGTGTGCAGCTTTTTGCTTTGCCCATTAAACTGTCTTTATCTCAGCCCACAGGTTTTCTCACTTTTATCCTTCTGATTCTCTCCCCCATCCTGCTGAGGGGGAGTGAATGGCTGTGCAGGACTTAGTTTCTGGATGGGGTTATAAACCACAACACCTCTGTATATTTTTAAATTACGTTTAAAACCTAAACATCAGGTCAGATGAGCTGTTACCACATCTCGTACATCACTATAATGTGCCATGAGATAAATCTCACTGGGAGCTGGCCAGCGATGGCTGAAGAAATCTGGGAATTTGTTATTATAAAGAACACCTTCATAAGTGGAAAAAAGTGTTGGTGGAGACAGGAGCTTTTAGTGTGAAGAAGCAGAGCCCATTCATTAGCTCTTCTAGCTATGTGGGAAATTAAAACACAAAATAAAAAGGACTATTTGTACTGTGCAACTAATCTCTGTGCAATGAGCGTTGCACCATGTTTTGACTATAACTACCAAATGTAACAACCATCTATTCAGTGGCCAGATTATTTTTTTTCTCTGGGTATTTTGACCTATTTCCTGTAGAAGCAGATTTTTTTTTTTTTTTTTGTGCATCCATGCATTTCCCATCACTTTGTAAGCTGAAGAAGAAATATAGTCTGACAAATTAATAAACTAGAATTCTATGTAGGAGACCATGTAGGAGTGTGTAGACCTTAGAGGAGTATTTGTCACCAAATGAACATGTCTGTGCTAGTTCAAAATGCCCTTCAAGCTCTGTCTGAAATATTTCTCTGTTCAAATGAGTTACTCCTCGTCGTGGGTGGAATCAAGAATCTTGTCCTTCATCTTAATTTGTATACACTAGATTCATGGCAGAGTAACTTAGTCATATAGAGGAATGCAGATAACACCTCCCCTCTACACCATGCAAAGCTGTTGTAAGCCAAGGAGCTGTGTGCTAACAGACTAGTAAAACCAGGCCTGGGATGTCTACCAAAACAATCAGGTTGCAAACTCTGCATAGTCAAGTTAAAAATCTAATTTAGCTATTTGTATGGGTCCTTAATCATACAAGTAATGTGTACAAGTTCACATTAAAGTTATAATTAATTACGTCTCTCAACTCATCCATCTAAATGAACAATGCTTTGCTGAATGCAGCTTTGTTTTTATAAGTATCCTCCCATTATGCAGCACCTGAATATTCCTGTTTTACCTTGGCTTTTGTGTGTGGGAGAGGCACTCTGAAAACTAAATATATCCAGTACTAATTACACTATGCATCTAGGAAGGACAAGAGGATAATTCTTCTTTAAAGTTTTCTGATGAGGTTTGTCTGTATGTGAAAAAAACTCAACGTTTTTACTTCAATTTTAGATCTATCTTTACATCTGTGAGAGTGAGCAAAAATTGGCTCCTGTATTTTACAACCTAGTACTTATGAAAAATGAGCTTTTGTGAAATGGAGTTTTATGAATACTCAGAAAATGGGAAGAAACAATGCACAGGGAAAAGGGGAACAAAACACGTACATAATGATAAAGACTTATGGCTTCTAAAGAAATGGAAGGGAGAAAAATGCCTATGAAATATGAATCTGAACACAAAAACCTTGCTGAATCCTAAGAATGACTTGCAGTATGTTAGATCATAATTTTCCTTCTCTCTTTTACCCTGTTAATCCCCCTGCATATACCACATTTGATGTGTTCTTTGTGCTTAGCTTACTTCTTCATGCCCTATATGAACTAACAAATTTATCATGGCTCCTCTTGAAGCCCACAAAGCTGGGATACCCATGTTTCAAGCCATGGGCAGTTTGCAGAGAGTTTCCATCACTCCAGCTACAGCAGCGGGGTACAACCACGTGGTACAGGTTTCAATTCTACCTTGGATTCAACAGAAGGCCACCAAACCTGGAGGTTTTGTGAACAAAATGCTCTGAACTGAACGAACTAGAATTTTGCCACTGAATTATTCTCGGAAATGGGAGAAGTCCCCAGTTTAGTTCACCCATCATGCAGGTACCCTGTTATTCATAACACTTGTGTTTATGCCTTGAACAAAGCAGTTTGCCCACTCTTTCCACCCAGAGATGAGGGCAGAGACAGCCTTGCAAATTGTGCTGAGGTTGTTCGAGGCAGAGCCCTTCCAGCTGTCCAGTCTGTCCTGTCCCTGCCAGAGCTGGCCTGGAGGGGTGGAGCACCTGCACGTGTCTCAGTGCTAAGTCTGCTGTCTTAGCACAAACCAGCTTTTGTCAGTGCTTTAAAGAAAATTGCTGGACTTTGCATCTGAGTCATGTACACACAGCCCCAAGCCTTTTCTGCAGGGATGTGTTTCCCTGGCAAACACGTGGTGGCAAATTGTGGAGGGCCTACAAACAGAAGAAGGAAATAATTCATGAGTATGCAAAGACTTCCAGACTTTTTTCCATGGTATTGCGGAAATCAATCCTTAGCCCCGTATAACTAACTACAACAGAGGGCTATAACAAACATTCTCAACCAAATGAAAAAAATTACAAATACATATTTTGCAAAACTGCCTGTAATTATGCAAAATAAATTTTATGCAAAAAGCGGCGCCACCTAAATGGCAAAACATAATATATGCACATGTTCAAAAAGGACAGTCTTCTCAAACAAACTATTGCCACAACCATGGAATAGCTTGAGTCTTCAATTACAAGTTAATCTATCCTAGTAAAATGAATTCTGTGACGTTGGGATCAGTTTTTTTGTTTATCACGAGGCAGAGTTTCTGTTCTCCCATGTTGAAACAGTCAAGTGACAGTATAGGAGAAGGTAAAGCTACCTCCATGTTTGGCAACATGACAGTAGTTCTGCTGCAGCTTTCCACGTGGCAAGGTAAGAAATCCAGTGATAAATGGCTCAGATGTTACCAAAGCAGGTTTATAACTGGAATTTGTTAATTTCTCACCTTAAACTCAGACACGAACAGTAACTTTGGTACTAGCAACAGTTGTGCTACTAATATAGTTTTCTCCATATTACCCTCTTTTCTGTGTTTCCTGATAAGTAGAACTGGTTCTTGTGGCACTGGGCTGGAGGGCTTTGCTGCACACACCAAGAAATCAGGACTGTTCCAGCTGTGGCAATTTCTATCTGCTGCCTGCTCTTGTGCCATGATGCATGGTCTTCACACAGCCTCACGGAGAGCTGCAGTTACAGCACTGTGGTTGAGAGTGAAACTGCCTTGAAGAGGAAAACACAAGTTTATATAAGTTGCAAACACAAAGGTCCCTTACGTAGCTGGTGCAATGAGCTGACTTTGTACTGCCTGCATTTTGAAAGGTTCCAGAAAACTCCATGAGAGGGGTTTCAGATGTGTTGGTGCTGCTGCAGTGACAGCTGTGTCAGAACCAGAAGGTGTTGCAACTTCCTAAGCAGTAATAATAGATGGGTTGATACCATCTACTTCCTTAGTTTGTCTTTTCCTGCCTTGTCATACGGGTGTCTGTCTGGCAGGGCTCGAAAATGGAAGACACTTCAGTTTTGAAAGATTTGCAATTGTAAGCAGCTGAGAAGGAAACAAGTACCAAGTCTTGGCAGAGGCAGACTACTACCCTGCAGTCTGAGTGACAAGCTGGGTGTCCAAGCTCCACTGCAGAGGTGGGGAAGTAGTGAGTTTGAAAGGTAAGAGTCACAGTTGGCCTTTAGTAGTTCTCCTGATCATCTGTGAAAGTCTTAGGGATATGCATGTCAGTGGAGCTATATCATTCATGAACCTAAGTTTAGATCACTTTAAAAAGAACAGCAGGCTTGAAGAAGAGAATCTGAGTGGGTCAGAAGAAGCAAAATTGATTCTGAGAAAATAGATGCCTTCATCTAGGGCCTTTCTGGATGAGTCCTCAAATCCATGACTGCTTGTGCCAAATTTGACCCTACTGCCCACACAACCTGGTCTGTACGTATGAACCCCAGAGCCAAAGTTTTCCTTCCACTGAACTTCCCTAGTGAAGATCCAAACTCATGTTATTTTGTGAATTATTATATACACCCTTTGAATCACAGAACCTCACACAAAATCATATGAGGAGTGGCTGAGGGAGCTGGGCCTGTTTAGCCTGGAGAAAAGGAGATTCAAGGGAGACCTCATTGCTCTCTACAGTTACCTGAAAGGAGGATGTAGCCACGCTGGGGGGTGGCCTCCTCTCTCAGACTAGACAGGACAAGAGGACACAGTCTCAAGCTGCGTCACAGGAGGTTCAGGTTGGACATCAGAAAGAATTTCTACATGCAAAGGGTTGTCATGCATTGGAATGGATTGCCCAGGGAGTGGTGGAGTCACCATCCCTGGAAGTGTTCAAGAAATGACTGGATGTGGCACTCAGTTCTCTGGTTTATTTGACAAGGTGGTCATCAGTCAAAGGCTGGACTCGATGATCTTGGAGGTCTTTTCCAACCTTAATGACTCTGCGATCCTCTGAAAGATATTTGTGTATTACTTTGATCAGTGTGTCTGTTCTGTGGTGACCAGAGTCCGCAGGAATAGAAAGCAGTTTGAATTCTTTTATCATAAATCCAAATGAAAGCAAACAAAAAACAACAAAAAACTCCCACATCGTATAAGATGCTTTTACCTGAACTTCTCACCTTACTACAGATACGCAGTTGATGCGATGGGGAATTCTTTGTCCTTTGTCCTGTTTCTCTTGCTCTGTCACCATGTGCGTGGAACTCGCATTTCCAGTACAGCATTTTCACATCTTTTTGACAGGCCATGAAGGTGTGTGTTTGCAGAGGCTCTGAGAGCAGTGGGGACACTGTGACATAGCCACTTCCCTGGCTGCATAATGCAGAGCTTCCATGCCAGTCACCTAACCTGGTGCAGAGGGCTGCTTGCCTCATACTGTGGGTTTTTTTCCCCACAGTCCCTCCTTGCCTTTGAGGACATCCTTCTACAGCTCACCTTTTGCCACCCCTTAGCCCTGTTCAGCCATGTCATCTCTGAGCCTTGGTTAGCAAAAATAGAGCAAGCTCTCAGAATTAATAGCTTTGCCCCCATTTTCTACATGCACAACTAAACTAAGTGCATGGGACTTCACCTCCCTGTAATGCTGTTAATAAACCTTCTCTGGCTCTGCCTTCATGCTTAGATAATCAGTCCCCATCCTGTTCATGCGATGAATTATTTTACTGTCTCAGTTTTGTCCATTTTTATAGCAAATGCTTCCCTAGGTTTTTGCCTTTGGAGCTTTTCTTGTTTCACTGATTCTCTGGAATATTATGTTGATCTAGTTCTAAATTGCAAAGTATATGCCTGTGTATTGTGCCTCAATGAAACTCATGATCTGCTGTTCAGAGCAGCTCTCATAAATCAGTACTCAGTTTCCGAGGAGGCTGTTGCACCCAAGTTCCCCAAAAGCACTGCCTAATGTCACCACCTCAGCCCTGGCTCCACTGTAAGTCATGGACTCTCCCTCCCCAAAGTTAACCCTTGTTTTAACTGTGCAGCTCGGAGTCCCATCCTTTCCTGCAAGTTAAGTTTCATGCCAACCCTGAAGATGGTTTTCCTTGAAAACAAGTAACAAATATGCAATAGTGTAAGAAGCTGAATAGAGTTTTACCGGTGAACACTAAAGATCATCAATGAAAGTCCCCACTGAGAAGCAAGTGCCACTGGAGATCATTTCTCAAGCAGTGTGACTAATGCAATTTATGACCCTGTCTCATCTCCTCAGGCTCCTGTTTAGCTAGTGTGTCACCCTTTAAATCTTATGTTTCACCCCAGCTGTCCATGTTTTTGCATTTAAAGGCTTTGCATGTGCTGTGACTGATACTGTAGTAGTAAAGGTCACTAGCTGACTTTACTGTTAGGTGGGTTTCATTTTTATATACCAAACGTGATGAGGAAGAGTCACAGTGAAGTCTGTTGACAAGATCAGCTTTAAATGCTGAACATATTAAATGACTTCACTTTCAATTGGTCTTCTCAGCACAAGCTGGACTGGAAATCTCATTAGAATATTTAAAGTGACAGATTTTGCAGTGCCAACTGTAGTCTTGAAGCCCGGTATTGTCCCTCATGTGAATACACAGAGACATAGTCGCATATTTCTTTGGAGGTTGTTCTACAGCTGTGTCTAGAGCAGACACTGACAACAGCCACAACGACCTCAGAACTTCTCTAAGTGGGTTAACAGCAATAAGAGGTTCTTAAAGTGCCATTACACATTGATTAAAAACTTCCTTTTTCTTCCTTTCTCATAGGTAACCTCTCCATTAATAACTATTAAAATGATAAGTTTTTAATCACCCAAATGAACACTGTGCTCAGGTAAAACAAGTCAAATATGGCAGGTGAAATGGTTTGCAACTGTCAGCACTCTTCTGTCCATTTAGGTGAAGCAGGCTTGTTGCTTAAAACAATGACAAGAAAACAAAACAAATACTTTTTTGTTTTCTCAGATGCCTTTTGGCTTACAAAGCTGCTATTGTTGCAGTCACTAAATGTGATCTTACACCATGGGTCATTGAAATAACATGGAGAATGCATTCTTTTTTGCTAAAAATATATTTTAGAAAGCATTTATTTTCTACATACAGGTAAAAAATACAATATGGCATGAACCTGACCATGCACATGTATCAGTAATGTTTTGCACGTACTTGATTTTTTACATATAATATCTTACAGTCGGCAATAAGATATAAACCAAAATGACACCTATTCAAGAAAATGAAGGACATGTTGTCCCAAACTGGATATAAAAGAGAGAAAACCACTCAGGGAATATAAAAAAAAATAAGCATGTGATTCCTTTTGAGGAAATTTTTATACCTTCTACTCAGTGGTTTTGTGTGATCCAGACTGAGAACTATTAAGTTTAAAAAACATATTTAAATAGGCTGAGGGCATGAAAACATTATGCTATAAAAATCCTACAAGATCCTATTAAAATACTTTCTTGGAAGGAAAAAAAAAAAGCTGTTATCAAGTCCTGCCATGGAGGCCACAGTCATTTGAGAGACACTGCCCGATCTTCCCTTAATGTTTTAAAGGGATGAATACAAAGAAACTTGTGCTAATGCCCACCATGTTCTACCAAAACCTGCCTGTCTTCAGCTGGGTTGAGTGAAAATACAGATCTGAAAGAAAAGAAAAAAAGAATATCAAACTCCCACCTAAATTTTTAGACAAATGAATTGTCATCTGTAAAGTTTCCTAGGTGCTGAGGAAGCGCTTTCTCTGTGTGTGTGTGTGCGCACCAGGGCTGAATGCCTGGGAACGTTCCCTAAAAGGGAAACGGTGGTATTCCCCAGTTCATCTTCCCTGAGACCACTTGATAGCTATGCTCTGAGCATGCTGACAGGGATGAATCAACATGGCATGCAGCAGCCCTGGGTGCTTCCATTTAAAAATACAGCCCAGGAGGGAGGCGGTAATGATGTTTGTTCCCTATTTAAGCTCCTTGTATTTAGAGTACTCTCCCAGTACATGGAAGATTTGAGTGCAGTTCCCTCCTACACTGTCAGGGGCTGGGTGTCAACATTCCCCTCATTCCATAGGAGTGGCCAGAGAAGGAGGCTACAGACCAGGCTTTGATAAGGATATGGGGTGGTTGGACCTGAGCAAGAATCATTAAGCTTTAGCTGTGAAACACAAATCCTTATCTAAAGCATCTTCCCAGCCATTCAGAAGTATCTTCCCTGTCCATAGCAGGGTTAGGATATTAGGCCCGTGCCTCTCTCAGCAATTTAGCAGGTCATAGGTTGCTGGATGTTGTAGATCCCAGGTCGCAGCATCCCAGTCCCTTCCATAGCTAGGGCAGGGAGCTTAGTTTAGTAGCTGAGGGGGTTTGATATCACCCTAAGAACTCAGTATCTGAAAACTACACGAAATTATGCACTGCAGCCTGGGTCCTTTCATTTCCTATCTTTGAGTGGCAGACTAGGGATGACTAGAAAGAAAGGCACAAAAAATGACACAAAAGGCATAAAAAAGAAAAAAAAATTGAATTTTGTACTAGTCCCATCAGCTTTGACTTACAGTTTTATCTGTGGATTACAAGACCCAGATGAAGAGCAACCCATATAGAACCCACACAGACCATCAGATGTAAGGTCATTGGCTAACGAAGCAATTGTCTGTCATTATTTAATTAGGAGGAGTGCGGCATTCACGACTGTGTATGTATGGGAAACTTGTCCAGGAGTTGTGATAGCCACTATCATCATGGCCAGTGAGCATTGCTTGAACAAAAATCAAGAAATGACTGAGAAGATGAATGGAAGGCAAGAACAGGAAGTTCTGCCATGTGAAAAAAAAAAAATATGCGCAAAGTAAAAATGGAACCCCCCCCGAATTTTCTGTAGAACTGGCTTAATTACTTTGTAATCCAAAATAACTTGTTTAGACCTTGAATACAAGTGTCGCACACTTACAATGCTAAAAGTTATAAATGTTTGAGCTGAAACAGTTGCAAAATAAACATTAGAAGTAATCATTAGGTGAAGTGTAAACCACAGGGAATGTTAATTATTATTTTACTTAAAAGTAAATTCAGTAGACATAGTGATTTGTTGTGAAACATGCTCATTTAAGTGGGCAATGACAGAAAGTATTTTGGGAAAAATTCTGTAACTTTCTACTACTTGAAAAATGGTGGGTACTGTCTGTTGGAAGGACTAGTAGTCATTGCTGAGCTCTAAATTGCTTTCAGCCACTTAGGAAAAAACCTTATGGTCTCCCAGGAAAGCTGTGTGAAATAAAATGATCAATGTGCAAGTGTGGTCAAGAAAGTAAATAAAACGTGAAGACGGCTAAAGTAAAAAAGGCACTTTAACCAGGTTCTCATAAAAACCATAATTTCTGTGGTATGCAGCTGCAGCTACACAAACTTAGTAATCTAAATCTCAGAATTTTTATTTTGAATGTAGCACCTGACTTTTAGAATAATAATAGACATCTGCCATCAGGAAGCAACTGGAAGGTTAGGGACCTTCAGTTTAAGATCCATAAACAAGGGAAAATTAAGTTGTTTTGTACACCAACAAAAATTACATTCACATCATGTTAGTTTACTTTTTGATTTTCAGAAGGCTTTCAGATGACGATACCTCTCTTTTCCTGAGTTACAACTTCAGTTAGTTTTTGTTTCTGTTCCCTTGGGGAATAACCAGCAGGAGATTTTGCAGGTGCCAAAGCAATGTTCGAATGGTTACCAGTGACACAGAGAGTAATTGCCAAATGATGATTTAAAAGGTGTGATGCTTTACAAGCTTCTTGAGTGGCCGTGGTTTTGTGTCAGGTGGCTGAACTATTTACTGCAGAGCCAAAAGGCCTAAGTGAAAGTGTTCCAAGATGGGTTTTATAAATGTGAATCCAAGGCAGCTCTTCTCTAGGGTTAACTACAGAAGCTGTGTGTTTGTAGCATTTATGGCCCCTTTTAAATCAGTGCTTTCTCACCTCAAACATAGCAGGTTACACATTTGGGGAAAAAAACTCCAAGAAGTCTTGACTTGTACTTCCCCAGCTGTAAAAAATGCAGCCAAAGTCTAATTAAAGCCCTAAATAAATGTTGTACTTAATTAAAGACAAAACCAAGCCTACTGAAAAGGGAGGAAAATAATGAGCTATTTCTTGTTGTACGTGATCTTTGTATACAATAAAACATGTGCTAAAGTGTTTTGTGGTTGGCTGTTTTGGTTGTTCTTCAAAAAAATGGGAAGATGAGAAGCCTTGTGAGCAGGCACAGGGTTTGCCTCCAACAGACAGGCTGCAGGTCAGGAAGGCATGATCACTTACTGATATATGAAATAGGTGAAATGAAACTTGATTGGTACCATCGCTGAGCCTGTGTCACCCTCTCTTTTGGGCCAGCGCAGCTGTTCCTGCAGCCAGTCAGTGAACCATTTTGGGGAACTGATCTAGCAGAACAAAACAATCAGTTTAAGGGGGAGGGGAGGCTGTGCTTGTGTTTTAGGTGAATCACATCTCCAGCACTGCTGGTGAGGAGAATGTGCAAACGGGAAGCCTTGCAGCTGGAGGCAGAGGTTGTGCAACGTGTCACCAAATGTTTAACAACCAAACCCTTTAATTGTTAAAAGGTGAGGCACAACTAAATGGGAATACTATAAACTTCCAGGGAAAAAATATATCTACATCTGTCTTATACTATTTAAGATATTAAAAGCACATTAAGGTACATTGCCCAAGCAACAATATAAGCAACAGGAAGGGATAAAAAAAAGAGAAATACGTTTCAGCTCTTGAGACCCATAGGCAAATGTGATGCTGCAGCCTCTGATCACTTCGCTTTCTGTGCACTAGTACCATCAATAAAACTAGCAGGAAAATGGTTGCAGCTCTGCAAGCGTGACAGCTAAACGATCACTGCAGACTGGCAACAGGAGCTCAGAAATCTAAGACTGTGGGCTTTTGCTAAGGTAGCATGTCTCAGAAACAATACAGATACTGCTCTGTAGGAGCTTAATGCAATATTATGCAAGTGAAAAAAAACCCAAGTTGCTTGTATGGTTTTTCCTGTGCTGTGCCAGTGCAGATGTGACAGCTTTTGGACCTTGAGTTACCATGCTGAGTTCTCCGCTGGGTTTGCACAAAATTCACCTGGGCTCCACTTACCGGGATTTGAAAAGGAAGGGAGGGTGAAACCAAGCAATCTGCCTTTTAAATTTCTTCTGAAACAACAGTTCCTTAATTTATTCTAGACACTAAAGAATACCAATGCCATCAAGTCAAGAGCTCTTTCTAGACTGTGGCCCTGACAAAACCATTAGTGTTTTCCAATGAGGTACCAATTCCAGTCTTGTGCTCAATGTACTTCATCAAGAGCTTGTGCTGCAAATGGAACATGAAACTCTGCTCCGTCTGGCTTCCAGCAACACTATATGTACGACAGAACCCTAATTTCCATGGCTGTGGTTCAGATTGTGTATTTCAATGGCAAATCCCTGTCTTGACAGTGGATTGCTCAGCCTTTTTTTTTATTTTAAAGAAAGCGAGGAAGCGGAGAGCCCTTAAAAGTGATAATTTTTCTGGGGGAGGGGAATTAAATGGAAGATGATACTTTGTCATCCTATCCTGATTTGAAGAGAATTGAACAAAACATATAATTTATTTCCGACACTTTCTTTTTGGACACATTTTATCTGTCAGGGAACCTACTAAATTAAACAGTGAAAACACTTGAAAAAATATTACAAGACAATTGTATTTCATTTAAAAGCTTCATTTATATTAATTTCAAGTAATATAAATAATAGCTTTGATGAAAATTATCTGCACACACCACATGTCAGAAACACAGTGTAGAAGCAGTCAAACTGTATGAGAAAAAGCATGATTATATATTGCAAGAGGACAGGGGAACTGGACCATCACTCCTGTACAACAGTGCTACAGAAAACTTTTTTTAATAAAAACCCCAAACTACTACTGTTTTCTCTCTTACACATAGATATCAGTCTGAGCAGAGAGAATTTCTGCTCTTATCTCCAAAAAAGTAATTTGCAAGCTATTTCTGATTTCATTATATTATCTGCATAGTTTCTTGTCTTTTTCACAAAAAATTATTTGGGAACATTAATTTTAAAAATCGCCTCCCATATTGCAGCATAAAAGGCAAAAGCATTAAAACTGATACAATCTATGAGCAACAAACCTGAGAAGAGCAAATATTGATCAAATTGCAACATCTCCTGCACAGAAGCTACAGTGAAATAAGGCAGTAGTCGTAGGTTGTCACGAGCTCTGCTCGTGTTTTATTTAAAGTCTGAGATCCTGCAGTGATGTTATTACCTGATGGTCTCAGTTTTAAAAAGATTCATACTTTACTGTGGGGAGAGGAGCGAATTGAATTATAGAGTCGTAAACGCTGAGGCTCTCTGTGACAGCGGAGCAGTATCCACAATTCATTTTGTTGCATTAGGCTCCCAGCTCGTGTTTTTTAGGTACTTGGGGCATGTTTTTTAGGTACTTGGGGCACTCAGAACCATGCTGTTCTCCTCAGCCTTTTCCTACAGACCAAGCTTCACCAGCCTTAGAAATATGTGGGACATAGGTACCGTACGCTGAGCAGGCACTCAAAACATCGGGTGGGCTCCTCTGCTGCTCTTCACCTGCTTCTGGTCGAATGCATTTCAGCTGGCCCAGTACCTCGTGGGCTTTCCCCTGCTTGTGCTGATGCCCAAACGCTGGGTCCTTTCCTGCCCTTCCCTTGACCTTCCAGGGCAGGGTGACAGAGGGACAGTCTTTTGCCCAATACCATTTATCTGTGGTGCCAAAATTCATTGTGAATTCATTGCTGAAGCCTGCTACCCTACTCATACTTTAGTCAGCAATAAAACAGTTAAGGACGTTCCCGTTCAATTTGAACGCTGAATACCATCCCTTCACTGCTCACTCAGTCAAACCCAGCCAAACCGCAGCAGGGAGAGGGAAAACCTGCAACTTTTAAATTGCAGCATTACTGTGTTCAGTCTTGGGCTCCTCAGTAAAAGAAAGACAAGGAGCTACTGGGAAGGGTCCAGAGGAGGCTATAAAGATCATGAGGGGTCTAGAGCATCTCTCTTATGAGCAGACTGCAGGAGCTGGGCCTGTTTACTCTTGAGAAGACTGAGAGGGGATCTCATTAATGCATGCAAGTATCTGAAAGGTGGGTTCCAAGAGAGTGGTTCCAGACTCTTTTCAGCACTGCCCAGAGACAGGACGAGGAGCAATGGCCATAAACTAAACAAGAAGTTCCTCCTCAATGAGGATATCTAAAACACGAGGAAGACCTTCCTTACACCGAGGGTGGCAGAGCCCTGGAACTGCCCAGGAAGGGCGCGGAGTCTCCCTCTCTGGAGACAATCCAAACCCACGTGGAGGTCTTCCTGTGTCACCTGCTCCAGGTGACCCTGCCCTGGCAGAGGGGTCGGGCTGCATGATCTCCAGAGGTCCCTTCCGACCCCAACAATCCTGTGATTCCGTGATTCATTTCGTGCTGCGGCTTGCCGCCGCTGCGAGCAGCGACAGCGCTGGAACCGCTCAGAAATTCCCCGCCTATCCCACGGAAAGCTCCGCGCCGCTCTCGGAGCGGGGCAAACTTCACCCTCGGCCGGGGCCGGCCCTGCACCGGGCGGGGGCGCGGAGCCCTCTCCGGGCACGGAGCCGGGCGGCCGCGGGCGCTCCCGCGGGCAGCTCCCAAGATGGAGGCGGGCGGTGCGGCGGGGCGGGGCGCGGGG
>JAYRBT010000001.1:11258130-11297107 GCA_036023395.1 Myiotriccus ornatus
CATTTCCCAGACCCCCGCAATTCCCGGGGCGCACCCCGCGCTCCGCGGGGCCCGGGCGGGCCTGTTGCGCTCGCAGGGAGCCGGGCGGGGCGGCAGCGCTGGGGCCGAGCGGGACGTGCCCCGGGGCTCCGCGGGGTCCCGGGAGGGCTCCCCGCGGGGAGATGCTGCTCACGCCCGGCGTGACCCTGCGGCGCCGGCATCCGCGCCCGCCAAAGGTGAACGCTATTTCCAGCCGGTGACGCTCTCCCGCTGGAGTGAAGAAGTGCCGCGCTGAGCGACTCGTGTTAACGCGCATCGCGGAACGGGGTTAAGGGAATGACGGCGCTTGCGGATCTCTCGCTGCACACCGGGACTTGGCGGGGAATGTTTCTCTGTCAAAAAAAAAAAAAAAAAAGAGAGAAAAGGGTGCCTTTTAAAGGTCTTCGTCCCTTTAAGTGAACTGAACCGTGTTGAGAAATATCTAAAATTAAATTTCAGTGCTTTTTAAACAATATTTTTTAGGCTTTAAAGGTAACTTGCTGGTTAACACAACTCTTCTGTTTAGTGATATGACGGCTGCCCTCTTCCCTGATATTTATTTATTTATTTATTTATTTTAATGGCATATGCTTCTTTTATAAGAGGATAAAGGTATTTGTGCTTTGGTGTAGGCAGCGTTGAAGTTAAATGGCTGCAGTCGTAAGAGTGGACAGTGGGAATGTGCTGATTAAGGTGTAATTGGTTAAAGTGGTACAACTCGCATTCAAGAAGCTCGTTTGGAGGGAGAGGTGTGTCTGGCAAAGGCTGCTATCGTAGTGGGAAGTAGTTAGCACTGATTTTTGGCTGCTTCAGCAGGAAGGCAAGGGCTGCTCGGACTGATTTTATTCCTCAGTCAAGTGTTTTCAGTTGGGGTGTGCTTGCAGGTTAATGTAGCAGATTTACTGCTACGTGTGCCTTCTGTGTTTGAAAACTTTGTTGCTGCTACGCCTCTGACAACTTTTGTGAGCAAGTTTACCTTTTATAAAATCTGTTTCTGATGGTTTACTGAATACCTCGCAATTGTCTTATCAGATACTCAGTTACATAGTCACTCCTGCACGCTGATGAGAGCTGCGCTTTCTGTTAATAATCTTGAAGGAGAAATGTTAGTTTTCAGCTAAACTAGAAGAAACCTTGCGGTTTCCAGCTGAACTGATTGTGGGTCAGTAGTTCAGGGTTACTTTAGTTTCCAATCAAGGATAAGCTTAAAGGTGATTGAAGATGGGTTGTGACAGATGCCGGGTAACACATGCTGCAGTAAAAAATAAAGTTAGCAATAATTCTGGAGTTGTAGTCAACATCTATAGGTGGTGGTCACTTCTCTACGTATCTAGAAACACTGTGTAAAGTAAGTTTTTTTTCATGGCAGGGATTTTCTGTTTTATCCCAAAGTGCATGCTGGAGTGAGGAAAAGGCAGATCTTGAGGGTACTTTCAAAAAAGGCATTGTTTGATTCCAAAGTGAGTATCTCATTGCTTATTGAGACTAACGAGTAGCTAATTGGGTTACAATTTTTTACATTGTTCAGGTTATTTGCATGTTAAGAAGAAAAGTTTTGAAGTTTTAGTGGGCTGATGGATGGAGGAAAAGTGGAGAAGCTACCATACCACTAACTCACCATCTTCCCTCAAAAGAGGAAAATCCCAAGCTCCACAAATAATGAGAGTTTGTTCTGGAGACCTCAAAGTTTGTTATGATTATTTTCTGTTACCGTGAAGGAACCACATACAAGCAGAAATATATTGGGTTTTACAAGAGATGCCTGAGTCATCAGCATACTTTATTCAGAACTGTGGTTCTCAACATTGTTCATCAGATGTTTTCTTACTGTCATACAGGAAGCGTGTGTCAAACTTCAGCAGCACTTGGACATGTAGGTTTGTATTAATAAATGCTCTAACTACAAACAGCCTGTTTCCCACTGAGGCTATCTTTAGGTTATTGTGTAGTAAAAGCAGCTGCATCGCGTCCAGAGAAGTTTTTTCTTTCATCTCTACTGGTCATCTTCACTCCTAATTAAAACTTGTAATTTATTTCCTGGAGCAAATATTTAATCATGTTATTCTTGTTCACATGTCTTACGTGCTTCTCTGACATTGTTAGGTGTGTGGAGGTTATAGCTAATGGCCATAAGCATGTGAGTAAAAGTAAATGGCCTGGGAAGTTAAGAAAAAGGACCTTGTTTTGTCCCATCTGTATTTCTGTCCAGTCAAGTCCTTTTTTTATCAGGCAGTTTGCTGCTGAAGAACTAAGGCACATTGAGTTGCGGGACTCCCTGTACTCCAGTCAGTCCTACAGTGCTGATGCACAAGTGCGTGGATTTTCCTCCTGAAGGAAAACCTTCCCAGGTGGCCCTTGTGCTGCCAGACCCTTCACTTGGCCAGTGTCCCTTACACAGGGTTCAGAACCAGGGGCTGGGGGAAACGGTGATTTTTCAAGTAATTGGAAGTAGCTATGCGGGGAGGTAAAATGTGTTTCAGCGTTGTCTCAGCTCTCATAACTATTGTGGTGGCCATCTCGGAACAGCAGGTTGAAGAAGCTGGGTTTAATAGGGTGACACTTAGCTGGCCTCTCAGCAATGTGTGTTATCAGGTTCTACTGCTTCTGGAGAGAGCCCGAGTGTTGGCTGATAGATGGGTTTAAAGACTGTTTTATCTGTCCTTTGGTTTCCCACACCCATTGTTATTTCAGACCTGTGATTCAGCAGTGCATTGGCAGCGTAATTTCAGGATAGTAGAATGAAGTTAGGTGTGTCAGCTCAGCTCATTTTTTCTTTTTTTTTTTTACTTTTTTTTTTTAAGAAGCACAAACTTCTAAGGGTATTTACCACTTGAAGTAATGCCTGTCTTAAAGCAAGGTCTGATAATACATACTTCCTCTCCTGTACTCTTTTTTTGGGGTAATAAGGAGAAAATTGTGCTAGCTCATGTGTGTGCCTCTGCTCTGCTCCATCCCATGGTTATGATGTACTTATTTCTGGAGGATTTAGCTAATAATATAGCACTGGCTGCTTTTCTTTCCTGAAAGCAAAAGCCACTTCATGCAGATGATGCAGTTATCTGTCTCCAACCATTGTAATAGGGATGTTGATGCAGTCCTGGATGGCAGGAAGTAATTGCAAAGTGTATCTACCAAGCGCTTGGTACACAAGGAAGGTAGCTTGGGATATCTTTTGTGCTCTCTTTCTCCATCTCAATAGGTGGCAAACTTCCAAAGTTTTAAAAAGCCTTTAAAATCTCTGTGTGTTAATAGCTGAGTTCAGGTTTGCCTGGTGGTGGATGCTTGGTGGATCCCAGAGGCTGCAGGATGCTGCTCTCATCACATGGCTGGAGCTGCTCTTTCCTGTGACCAACGTGCAGGTGTCCTCCTGCGTCTGAGAAATGCACCCGGGGTCATGGAATGAGGATGGATTGCATTGCTCTGTCTTTGGACTGTGTGCCAGATGGGCTTGAATATGGGGGGTTATACCTGCCAGTGCTGGTACCCAAAGCTTTAATATCTCTTTTGGCCAAGGTGAGAAGAATAACCAGACTGATTTACTGGAAGCATTTGCACCAACTACTGAGTAATTAAAAATCATTTGAACTGCTGTGGAGTTATGCTTTTAAATATACACATCTTGTTCTGTATTTTAAAAAATGTAGTTACGCCTTTGACACAGATTCCCCTTGGTATTTTCTGAAAGCTAGAGCAAGGTGCAAGGGTCAGTGATTCAAAGTGATTTTGAAAGACCTTGTCAGACTGGTCTGCTGAATGCCTTCTGGTTTTGCTTTTACAGATTTTGGTGTGAGGTGGGTGTGTGTGTGATAAGGTGGTTTTTGTTTTTTTTTGTTTTTTTTTTTTTTTTGGTGTGGTTTCTTTTGTATCTATGCAAGCCTACTGATTCTTGAAGGGTTGTTTTTATTGATATAATATAATATGTATCAGCACATTTCTGAAACCTCTAATAACAGTTTAAAACCTGTTGTGTTCAGAAAACCTTTCACCGAAGTTCAGTAATGCTCCTGTGGTAGCTGGAGTTTACAACTATAGTACTATCATATAGAATTTGTCTGAAATAATGTCTTTAAATATATTTTGGTCCATGCCTTGAAAGAAAAATACTGCTTCAAAATATGAAAATAAAAGGCTTATGCATTTTCATGGTAACTTTTTGTAATATTATTTTAAAATATCTTCAGTAATTTCTTAAAAAAAACCCAGTAACCATATATTTTTAGGAAATCCTTTATAGACAACTGCTAGGAGCAGCATCTACAAAAGATGACAAAATGCATCAGCTTCTATGAGAAGGTCAAAAAAGCAAATTACCATGTGTCAAAATATGAAAATATTTCTCATTTTTAAAAGTGCTTTGTAAAGATAAGTGGGAGGATAATTGAACAGTTGCTTTTCTTGTGCTCTTGTGCCTGAGAAGATATGTTTGGGCTGGAAGGAACATCCCTTTAATTTGTGAATTCAGTTGATGTTCATGGACTTCTGTAACTGAAGAGTAATAAAAAGAAGAATGAAAAATAGAAATTCTGTTTGGTTTCTGGCTAAATCTTTTCTTCTTCCTCGAACTAGCTTGAGTGTCGAGAGCCTGATTATTCAGTCCCTGAGAAGCTGATCTGTAATTTCAGTGTGAATTGTGAGGGATGTCCTGGATGCTGGGGACTGGAGCAGTGGCTGAGTTGTTAAACTCGACTTGTTAAACTTCAGGCTGGGCCCAGACCTTTGCAGAACCGGCTGGGAGGTGTCTGACCCTCACACATCACCTGTGCCAGGAGTTGTTTGGGGAGCTGCATCAGTCACCCCCTCACAGCCACTGGCTGGCAGTGCCAGTGATGGGGGGATTATTGAGGTGCCCAGAGGTGCTTCCAGGGTTCCTTAATGTTTTACGGCCCTTCGCTTTCTGTAGTGAAGGTACTGATTTGCAGTTTCCAGCTGGTCATCTGGCAAAAGCTAAGAGTTCAACGTGACATTCCTGATGTTCCTTTAAAGCCTAAAAAGTAAACAAAAAGCTTAAGAGCTGTGCCTTCACTTATGCCTTATCCTGTAGGAATAAATTCCTTTAAAGGCCTGACTTTTTGGTTTTGTTTGTTTGAGGTCTTTTTTATTATGAACTTCCTGTACTTATTGTGGAATATAGTTCTTAAAAATCTGAGCGGGGGGGGGGGGGTTGTGTTGCCAGAACCTGGACTGAGAGAGAAAAGTCTTTACCACATTCTCTGAGTAGGAAAGCCACAGGTGTGGCTTTTCTGGGAAACGAAAGTATCCTGAGTGCTTCCACTTTCTAGTTCTCTTGTGATAATCAGTGTGATTATTTTAAAGTGGGGGAAGGTTGCACTGAGTCACAATGAAGGTTTGTGTATGTTGCTTTTATTTTGTGTTGTTGTTTTTTGTTTGTTTGGGCATTTTTTTAGATGGTTTTGTTGAAGTTCTCCATCAAACCCCAGTGACTAAGTTACCAGTGTGATGGTCTTTAGTCACTGGCTTCACACCTGTAATTTGAGAGAATTCAGCTTCTTGCCAGGGGCAGGTGCCTGCTTCTGACCAGTATTTGTGCCCAGGGGGAGCAGTGTAGCATCGTGATGCAAATCACAGGCTACAGAATTGGGTGAGTAATGTAGGAGAGGTTGTTATGACAATATATTTCAAAAGGATGTTATGATTTCAGGGTAGAATTCAGCCTTTTCTTCCCGTTAGGAAACAGAGATGGCTTCTGTTAGCTGGTGATTACACTTTATAAGCTGGGGTGCTGTTAGAGAAGTCAATATCTGCCAAGAGTAGAAAATACTTGACTGGAGTGAACGTGGGTTCAGTTTCAGTAGTTCAGTGAAACTAATGTAACTTGTGTGTGACTTCTGCTAGAGAGCTGTGTGTGTGACAGGTGGGGTAGAAATTCCTTCCATTCACTTCAGGACTGCGATATGTCCAAAGCTCTGGTTAATGGGTGGTCAAGCATAATTAATAGGAAAACTGTGAATCACAATAGTAAGTGGCATGTAAAACTATGTCAAGTTGAAAGTTTTCTGTAAACTCTTCATCTTTTTTTATTATTAAAAAAGGGAGAAAATACTGTGACAAAGCTGACAGGCTGTGAGGCTGAAGTCAAGATGAGGTGGTGAGATGCTTTCCTCCAGAGCAGAATAGCGAGAGCATACCATGCATGATGGTACAAACTCAGGCTTTCTGCCAAGTAAAAGGAAGTACTTTTTCCTGTTTCCTGCATCAGGTTGGCAAATGGCATCTCTTGCTGTTTTTTGTGAACACTTGTTACTCTTTATTTGACAACATGGTGTGTTCTGAACAGCACATTTCAGATTTTTCCATGTTACCTTACATTAATATTGGGCTGGATATAAAAGTTATAAGCTGTATTCTGCCAGCACATCTCAGCCAAACTTGCAAGTAGAATGGAGAGCAGCTGTAGTGTGTGCCATGATTGAGTACAGTCACCATCTAAAATGTTCCTTTATTTCAGCATTAAAATTTGCACTCTGTCATTGTATTGTGGGGTTTAAATCTCTGTCTTTAGATTTCTGTAGTACTTCAAAACTCACAGTCAACTGAGGGCTCTACAGACCATTAGTGGGAGATTTTCATGAAGCTTCTCCCTGAGTGATCCTGTCCACCTTTGTGCTGTTAGCACTCCACTTTGCAGAAGTGAATAAAAGGCATGTAAGTCTGTCTCTGCTGCAGAGGGTTACAGCTCCCTGCCTCAATACTTGAGGCAGGTACCCTGGTCTGTGTTCTGGAGTGGCTGTGGGGGTGTGCTGCCTTCTGCTTACAGCCAGGCTCGTCTTCTGGTACAGGGGTGGTTTTAATGTACTGAACTACACAGTCATTTTCCTGGTGAATGTGGTACAGAATCTGTGGGTTTAGGCTTTAACATGAATGAAATGTTGAGCAGTGTTTTGAGTCAATGTTGTGATTCCTGTGAAAAGCTATGAAGGAAGAACTGGGTCTTAAAATGGTGTAAAGGACAAACTGACACAAAATGTCATGAGCTGGACACTGGTGACTTCAGTCACGTGTGGCAGGCTTTGTGAGTTCTTGTCTCTGTAATTATGGACTTTTTTCTCATGTATTTAATAACATCATTCATTCCAAGCATTTAAAAATCACAATGAAAATACTTAATCTATTTAGACTCTTGCAATTTAAGAACCCACTGATTTTGTTTCAGTTAGGTTTCTTAGTTTTCATTCTTTCGTAAATGTCATTAGCTTTTCTTTGCCATAAAAGATGAAATTCAGGAGTGTGGTGAAAGCCATCAGCATGAAAGTTTCCCTGAAATCTGATGTCGCCTGATGATGGGACTTTAACAGGAACAGCACTGTTGTGAGTGGTAGTACCACTGAGTGTCCACAGTTTTAATGTAGCTCTCTGAAGAAAGAGTATTGGAGAGGTGAAAAAACACCAAACATGTGATGTGGAACAGCTTGAAGGCTGGAGTGCAACCAGGTTAACTTTGAAAGCATTGCCTGGCACAGATTTGTGTATGTAAAACAGCAGAAACATTGGTATGCAAATTCCAGTAAGTTTTGTTCTGAGATGCACAGCTTTGACATGATGCTTTTGTTTATAGCAGGTTTATGAATTATTTTAGCTGGTGGATTCTTGCTGAAAAAAAATTATACTCTGCACAGCATTTCTTTTAAAATGTTTCTGGAATCAACTAATTGGCAACAGTCAAGCTTATCAAAGTTTAGGTGTCACGCAAATGCAGATTGTACTTAAAAAATTCTTGACTAAAGCTTTTTAGCCATCAGGTGTAAGCATATTTTTAAGCTTTACAATAAGCACATGTAGACAGAATCAAGTATTTAATAAAAGCTTGACAGAGAGGCCTTAGTGTTTACAAAGCATTATCCATAGCTATTTAAATTTAATTGACCCTTCTACTTTATAGTGGTCTAGGCAGAATTTGTGGAAATGAATTCATGTGATATAATGGCATTATGTCCCTCTGTGGCTTCTTCCTACTAATTGTTATGTTATCACTTTATGGGTATTGTACCCCAAAATCCAGAGGGCTCCCTTGAAAACAGAATGTTCACTTGCCATTGGGGTCTGAGTCTGAGATGTAAAACTTTTGGATTGTGAACTGTGTAGTTATATTTAATTATGATTATTATTTTTGGTGAATAGTAAATGCAAGGCTTGAGTTCACACATCGTTTAAGTGATGGATGTATGATTCCAAGGAAAGTCAGATACCTGTGCTGAAATGTCTGTTCTTATTCGCAAACCAAAACTTACTCTTGTGAATTTCAATAAAACTTCAATTAAAACAAAAAATAATTCCCAGAAGTAGAATTTAGCTGTGTTATTACTAGGATAAAGCCAGGGGAAAAAAAAAAAAGTGCCACATGGAAATCGTACCATTGAAAAATTTGCATTCAGGTGTTTGCTTTGAGAGTTCTTTGAAGTAAGAAGCTGGAAAAGGCTGGGTGTGCACGGGCACATGGCATTCCTCATTCTTTTCAGAAGAGGACTACATTGCAGTAACAGACTCCTATTCCACTTTTGTCTTTGCTTTCATTTTATTCTTCTGAAAGTTAGTTACTTGAAAAAGAAATTTCTCCTGGGATTACAGCTGTTGGAAAAGTGCCTTTTTTTTTTTTTCCTAACACTTTCCAAAAATGCATAGGTAGAAAAAAAAAAAACCAAAAAACAAAAAACCAAAAAACACTTTACCAAAGTGAATAGATACAAATAGCCTGGTTAGAGGACTGAATACTGTGTATTTTATCAGATCCCAGAAAAGTCTTGGTTGTGACTGAGAAAGCATTCCTGTATTTTTCAGATTTTAATTTTTGCTTTGTTTTTGATATAGAATCATGGGAAAACATATAAAAGAAAGCTTTTATGTTTGTAAATATGATTTTTTTAAAGCTAAATAGCTTTATAGACACCTTATGGTTTCCCTTCTCAGTATTACCTATTTTCCCATTTGTCAACTTAACTTTCTTCAAATTCTGCTTGTGCCTCTTATGTAATTTCTCATCTGTTTGAGAACCATGTTCTTTTCATTTAGAGCCTTTCCTGCTTTTCTTTTCTAACGTTAGAAACTTTTAATTATTTGGTAGTAGTAAAGGAAAAAAATTTTTAATTAAGTCATCTAAGCTTATAACTTTTTTGTTTTTATTGGGGTACTAGAATTAAGTCTTCTCTGTCTGTATGCTGTTACTTGTTTGGAAATTAAGAAATAACTGCTTACTGGCAACTTTTAAAAGCTCCCTCCGGTCTTGCACGTGTGTTACGGGACTTGGTGCTGAAAGCCTCAGTGCGTCTCTTGTGACAACTCTGGCTGGACCACAATTGTCCCCCTGCCTGAAGCTGACTGGGCTGCCTTTTTGGGTACAGTCTGCTGGTCTACTGCATGACCTCTGAATTAATTACTGGTAAAGACAGATTTCCTCATCATCACCGGTTCCAGCTCTTGCTAACGTGGTGTGTTGCCTTGAAGGTTTTTCTGGGACTGATTTAAAGACGACTGGTAAATGTGCTACCTCCTGCTAGTGCTGAGGAGGGGGGGGTGTCTGCAGTGCACAGACTGTGCTGTGTTGTCAGAGGCCAGGGAAGGTGCCAAGGGCTTTGTGACCTTACTGAGTCGGAAAGGGTTGAAGATTTTTCTATCAGAGCTTATTATCTCTGTCATTTGATGGGGAATGTGTTGGCATAATGCTGCTGCTAGAAAGGCAGCACAGAATTATTTCTTTTTTACGAAGGAAGCATGGAATTTAAATTTTTTGTTTCACATTGTTTTCAAAAAAATGTGAACTGTTTAGAAGAGTACTTTGTACCCTTTTTACTCAAGTCAGCCTGCGAAGTTTCAGCCAGGTTAGCGGTGATGGCAGAAAGTCACTCTTGGTGATGATACTGCTACAACACCAATAAGACAGGAAAGACTGACAGGTCTAAATGATGGCAAATAGTGCTTAGAAACCAAATTTATCATAAGTTTCTTGAGATCGTGTCCGAACATATTAGAATATAACATGTTCATCTTGCTGTGGGAGCTGAGGCAAATGTGTGTTTCAATATAAGGTAATTCAAAGTCCATTAAAAACCCCCAAAGATTCTAAACCTTGCCTTATTTTTTCTTTCTCCTTGAAAGAAACAAGCCTAGAAAATTTCACTTGCCCTCTGTGGAGTGCAATGCTGAATTTACTATTCCTTTAATTGCGAGGTGCTAAAATTATATGCTGATCCCTGGTATAAATCTCACCACATCTTTAAATACTCTAGTGTCTGTTGTGTTTGAGGTTTATTTCAATTCTAAAGACATCTGAGTCCGTGGAGGTTATTGCCTAATGAAAACGAGAGCTGCTCGCTGACCTTCACAGGCGGGCAGTCCGTGGTGTGGCAGTGGCCTTTCCGCAGGGACACAGCACGTGCCAGCGCCTTCCTGGTGCCTGACCCAGGAAAAGCTGTCTCTCCCGAGAAGCTGGAACTGCTGTCAGTAGCCTGTCACCTTGCAGGCAACCTGTTAAACACTGCCCTGGATTTTAGATGACTTAATGTTATATGTAGTCTTGTTCTTCCTGCAGAGTTGCATCTTGCCCACCTCCCCCCTGCTCCCCAAGATAAATACATGTGTCTCCACGTGATTTCTGTTTAAATGATTAGTGGGGGCAGGAAAAGCTATCCAGTAATTTTACTGAATGCTGCAAATAACAGCGCATGAGTTTTCTGATGGAATTTCATCTTGTAATGTACCTCGGATTAACAGCTGGAGTGAGGTGATCGGTTGAGTCAATTCACCTCTGAAAAACCTCATTGCAGTGGAGTGGAGGTGCTCCTCCTCTGTTCTTCCCAAGCTCCCTGGGTTGTCTCATCTAACTTCTTTTGGCCCAAGGAGTGGGCAACAGCAGGCAGTGTGATCAGGGGCTGTGCCCTGGCTGCCTGAGCTGCAGGAAGCCCAGGGTGCTGCTGAGGGTTTTGGGGATCCCTGCAGTCAGGCCAAGGTGCTGTCGGGACTGTTGCTTTCGAGAGGCAGGAGGGCAGACGTGCCTGAGTATGTGCACACTCTGTGATCACAGAGTCTGTTTCTTTAGGAAATCTTGTACTAATTTTTTTTTTTTAATTGGACTAAACGGAAGAGCCTTTATTGAAAAGGCTTTCTGTTAAGTTGGGGGTTTTTTCCCTTCCTATTCAAAACAGACAGCTGAGCTCTTTGCTCAAATGTTTCCCTTCTATTGAATACAGTGAACTCTTTGTAATACAGACCTGTCTATAAAAAGTGCAATTTAACTTTTATTTAAGATTTCCATGCTGTACTCTTCTGAATTTTGTGTGGAAAAATTGGTTGTGAAATCGTCCTGGTATCACTTACCTAGGGCACGTAGCAGAGTAGTTTGAGGTGAAGTGGGATCTTTGATCTCTGTGCCATTAACAGCTGCAGTAAATGAAATCCTTCTGGATGTGCACACTTAAACCAGAGTGGTCCATGCAGGAGCAGGCCCTGAGCGTGTTCACGTTCGTTTGTGTGGAGGCACACCATGAGGCACACCAGGAGCACCGGATTCCTCTCACTGTGGGAATTTTAAATTCATCTCCTGTTGGAGTAAGTTTTCTGCAATAGTGCCTGAGCAGGAAGAGGACTGTGAGAGGATTTTCTCCCCCTTGGTTTTTCTCACTGGATAAAAGTAGGATTAAAATAATGGCAGAGAAACAACTGATTCTCATAAGGCTGCTGCTCCACAGCAGTTTAATCCAGAGGAAATAGGTGCAGCCTTTGTCTTGTCCTCTCCCTTGTTCCACTCCTGGCTCTTCCTAAGGTAACAGGAAATTAATGACCACAGAGTGACTCTCTGCTGGGTTATTGAGAGCCTGGGCTGGATTGCTGGAGGTTCAGGCTGTGGTGCTGGCTCCAGGGGAGGAGTGGCTTGTGGCCAGGGTGGGTGGCATCTGGCAGCACCAGCCTGAGCTGGCCAGCACTGACTGGCAGGAGCTACAGCTTGGGAAGAAGAGCTGACTCATCAGAAGCAGCTTGTGGTCTGACAGCCCCTTTAAGTGTTATTGTTTGTAAGTATTGCAGATACTTGGATCCCACTGATCTGAGGACACTTGGAATTTCCAGAGTGGGTTTGTTTTCTCCTAGAGTTGTTGTCTGTTGTCATAATGGCAGAGTGAGGAGAAGGATGGGGCTAGCTTGGCGTTGTTTCCTTGAGAGCTCTTCTGTACTGTGCAGAGCAGGGCGAGGCTTTTTGGAGCAAAACAACCCCATAAACATGCTAAACATTTGAATTGGCTAGTGGGTCTGTTCTCTTGAATTGAGAGGTAGGCCTTAGCCTCACAATGACATTATAAATGGATGATGAAAGGACAGTGAAGAGCTTCAAAGGGAGCCAGAAGAGCTTGTGTTTGGCCTGTTGGGTTAAACTGTGATTGGGATGCAAAGGGAAACACTCAAAGCCTAGAGTTAAAGTGTGACTCTTAAAACAGCATTGTTTTAGACCTCAGAAAGACATGACTGGACACTTCTAATAGTGGCTACAGTAAAACTGTACCCTGGTCAATAGTCTTTCCTGTGAGGAGAGAGCTTTGTGTCTTGGTGGTGCCACCTGGGCAGACGCTGTAAAATTTATTGTTTAGGCGTGGTGGTAAATGTCTATGAACAGAAGAAAAAAATTAGGAAGAGAACTTTTACAAGAGAAAGTGAGCAGGAATGATTGGAAAAATGTGTATGTGCTTTAACAGGGGGGCTTGGATTAGATAATCTTCAGAGGTCTCTTTCAACCCCAACCATTCTGTAATTCCGTATGTGTATATTTATACACAAAATGTATGTGTGAGCTGAGACTGGAGAACCACTGGTATCAGGGTACTGCCCAGCTGTTGTCCGTGGGAGGGCTCTTGGAGGAGCCCTTCTGAATTCTACATGTAGTTTACAGATAACATGTGCTGGTGCTTTGAAAGATCCTCTTGCTGCCACCAGTAAATAATCACCCTGAAGATTTGAATCAGAGTGGACCTATTTTTCCTAATTACTGTCACAGTTGCTGAAATATGTAAGAATCAAAAGGAATTTTTGTGAAGCAAATTTTCCCATGGTGGCCCCAGTGAATATGACCCAAGTTTAACTTGCATCTAGTTAAGTGAAACTCAAGATCTCATTGATTTTACCGTAGTTAATTTTAGAGCTGCTGTCATTACTATTGGGAAGCTCTCTGTTGAGCTGAGTAGGGTGTGAGAACTGATGGTGGTTTAAAACACACAGACCTTAAAATTCTCAGTAATTTTGTATTTCTGACACCTTTTATGTTCTCAGTAAGCAATAAGGCTACTATCCTTTCTTGATTATCATCCTGTCACTGTCTTTTTGGAGTAGCTATCAGTAAGAGCCAGAAACATGGAACTAAACAATTCTTCACTCAAGCAACACTGTTCATAAATCAGTTCATAGACCAATTTTAATATTTCCCCCTTTGAACTGACAGGTTGTCCTGCTCGTTGCAAGAGTATTCCCCATGCGGGTGATGATTTGGCTCACGTTTAACTTCTGGGTGTTATTTTGTAAATGTGTATAACTGTCTGTGGTAGGTTTGCCTTATATTTAGGATGAGAGAATACAAACCAAACTCAAGCCTCTCTTTAAAATCTCATTTCAAAAAGTTTAAATATTAGCTTGAATAAAGATAAATTTAGGCATTATATGTTGAGAGTAAATGAGAATTTTTTTGGCCACATATGGGGCTCAGAATAGTGAATGTTTGCATGAATGCATGAGCTCGTGTTGTGTAGAATCGTTAATATCAAATACTGAAATTCACTGAAAAAATCACTCGTTAGAGCGTTTTCAGTTGAAGTAGTACAGCTTTGTTATTGCTCATAGAAAGCATAGAGGTGTGGTGAGAGTATTCTGAGTGTTTTCTTAGGATGAATATAGGTTATATAAAGCTATGATTAAGTAGAATCCTTCATTTAATTTTTGAGGGAGGACTGTGTGTGCACCTAAGTAATGCATTCAAGCCTTTTCCCTGCTAAACTTTTATTTGGGTTAGGCTGTGGTTGGCTGAAAGTTCCTGCTATGCAGTGTGTCCTTTTGCCTCCTTGAAGGAAGTTTTTGCTCTCAGTCCAGTTGCACTTTGTACAAGCTGCTGCTGTAATTGGCAGGTTTTGGCAGCCTGTGCAGAGCAGTCCCGGACTGAAAATCTGCTGTCTCTGTGCATGTCCTTTACTCTCCACAGGTGATTTTTGTCCGAGCCAAAGCTGAGGTGCATTTTGCATTTGTGTGTGTTTAAAAATATATCTTTACCTACTTTCTTAGAGGATACAATGTCATGTAAGAAGGTTCTCTATTCATACCTGAATAAAAGGAAACCCAGTTAGCAGATGCCGGGCAAGGGAACCTAATTCCACTGTACCTTAGGAGGTACTGGAAAAATAAACACCCTACAGCCACTGCACAGATTTAACTTGGTCTTTGCACTTGCAAAACAATGCTTTAAAAATATATGTATACATATGCCCACTTTTAAATTCATATATGTTTATTCTGCACATACACAGAGAAAAATCTTGAGGACAGAGCTGGTAAGAGCAAGACATGCCACAAAGCCTTCTAGAGTTGACAGAGTGTTTTCCCTGTGTTTCAACTTAATACCTTCCTGGAAGGAGTTAGTTTTTATTTGCCTATTTGGAACTTGACCAACAGCTTATTTAGAAGATGGTTAATGTATCTGTGTTGCTGGAAGCCATAATGCTCTGCAGTGTTTGTGGGCCTTTTTAACTATTCCTGGGAGATATGATTAATGTGGCAGAAAATTACATTCTCAGTCGTAATTGAGGGTCTTTAGTACGCTTGTCCTTTGTATGTTAAATATTTTTATTTGTTTGTAGCAGACTTAAAGCCTTTTTATAGAGGATTATATTCCTCTAAGCTCTGTGTTCTTCTCATTACAGCGGCATCATACCAGGAGACCTGCTTATTAGCTACTTGTCTGCAAGTGGTACCATTAGCAGGTGCTTTGCAGCTCAGGATACATTAGAATTGTCTTCAATATGTAACATTTTGTGCAATGTCATTTGAGTTTGCCACCAACAAATAACTCTTATAAATTGGAGTTGCACCAGAAAGTAAAGCAGGATTTGTGTGGAGAGACTGAGTAAAGATGCCGTTCACAGCATTTGCGTTTTCTCCATTCTTTCTTTTTGTCTCTAATACAAGTATTCATCCCTTGAGAATCATAGCATCATAGAATTTCCTGGGTTTGGAAGGGACCTTAAAGATCATCTCATTCCAACACCCTACCATGGGCGGGGACACCTTCCACTAGATCAGGTTGCTCCAAGTCCCATCCAACCTGGCCTTAAGCACTTCCAGGAACAGGGCAGCCACAGCTTCTCTGGGCAACCTATGCCAGTGCCTCACCACCCTCATAGTGAAAATTTTTTTCTCAGTGTCTCATCTAAACCTGCCCTCTTTCAGTTTTAAGCCATTTCCCCTTGTCCTGTCACTACAGACCTTTTTAAATAGTCTCTCTCCTTTCCTCTAGGGTTCCTTCAGGTACTGGAAGCCTGCAATAAGTTCACCCCAAAGCCTTCTCTTCTCCAGGCTGAACAGCCCCAGTTCTCTCCGTCTTTGCTTGTAGGAGAGGAGCTCCTTCCCTCTAATTAACTTGGTGGCCCTACTAGGTTTTCATTATATACTATTGAAATGTAAACTGTGTAGTGAGGCTGTAGGTCCTCTTTTCTCCTGGTAATGGTTGGACCATCTCATTCATTATTAAACATACAACTTTTTCTGTGCTTGTAAACTGAAGAGGGTTGTTTTATCTTCTAAGTTTGTAAGTGATTGTGTTTCAAATACAAGTACTTGGATGTTGCCATAAATAAAGCCAAAGCTTATATGTGCTTCTTCAGAAGCTAGAGAGAAGATAAACAGATCAAAAGGTGGCTAATTTTTCCCCAGAATTTATCTGCAGTATAATTCAGAATTAGTAAATTTATGAGATTTGCCTTGTCCAAAAAATCATTTGTGTAATTTAGCTTTTTGCTCTGATTTCGTGAAGTTATCTGAGTTTACAGTACTGTTGTGGAACTAATTTGGGCACAGTATCTCCCTAAGAAGATAGTAGTGTAGATCCTTTTCTGCTTCACTAATGCTGGCACAGCTACTGAACATGCTATTGTGTGAGGCTGTAAACCAGATGATCTTAATTGGGCATTTCCTGAGAGCAAGGGAGGGATGGCTGAAAAAGGAGAGAATTGGAAACAAGGGCATGCATTCCTAATACACAAATCTGGCTTTCATCCAGGAAAATGGGAGAATTTCCTGTTAGTTAAAATCTTCCAAGAGCTGAAAGCCTGAAGATACATACTACATACCTTGGGGAGCCAGAGGAAGGGGAAAGGCTGGGAATAGCTCATGCATGAAGTCCCCAGGGAACTGACTGCTGCCGTGATGTGGTGGGACTGAGGGGTGTGAACAGCTGGATCTCAGGGCAGCCATAGCATCGGTGAACCATCTCCTTTGTCTGGCCAAGGATTTGGGTTACCCTGTAGCAGCTGTGCCAGCAGAGTCTGGTGTTGTAGGTCGAGTCCTGGAGGCTTTTTAGAGTTGAGTCAAATGCTATTCAAGCTACATGGAGTATGTGTGTATGCGTGTGTGCATGTATATCATAGCACTGCAGGTCTTGACTCACTGAACTGGAGGATCTTTGCTGTAGAAAAACTGTGGGATCTGTCATGTACATTTGAGGAAAGGATGGCAAACTGAAGTGGCTACAGGAAAATTTGAAAGAATTGATATAGATTTCTTAGCACCAGTAGTTGTACCTGGTTCTGTTGGAATGATCTTTTTGGATCTGCATTTGGAGAGAAATTGCTTATTAAACTCAATTAAAGTACAGTGAGTTATAACTCATAATTTGAGTCTCTACTGATGCAAAGTTGGAAAAAATAGGGAATCAGGAAAGAGCTGCATTTTAAAAAAAATACAGCAGCTTATTCATGTTAGAACTGCTAGTTGTGATCTGAATCTTCTCTCACTAACCTGATTTAATTAACATACATTAGTGTAGGTACTTCAGACACTTGTAAATACTTATCTGCTGCCTTCATAATTTTTTATCTTTGTTTTAGTGTAGGGTAATCTCTTTTGGGCATTTTTGATAAGCCTTTGAGTGAATTAGGATCATAATTGTTTTGAGTAAGTAGTTTTGGACATTTGAGGGTCTATATGCTTCAGTCGTGGGTAATAGTAAATAGTAATAGTAAAATAAATTTCCTATATGCCACAATAACCCGTGTTAAAGGAATATTATTCAAAACAAATGAACTTTAACCATTTTGCCTTTTGTGGAGTAGTCCAGATTCAGTGAATTAAAGTCACATCAAGAATTAAGAAAGATAAGCTCTCTGAATATGGGTGCAGTTGTGTTTCATAAACTTCTTAAGTGAAAAGAAAAGCAAAAAGAAAATTGAATCTCATGTCCTGTGAATGAGGAAAGTGTTTGATAGTTGCCTGTTCTGTCGTTTGTAATGAAAAAAATAGTTTCATGTGTGACAGCATATTGTCAATATAACAGGGAAGAAGAATAATGGCAAGTTAAACATTCAGTTGCAAGAAAGGACTGTACACAGTAAAGGTGATGCACTTATGTGAGATCTGAGACGATGAGGGGAGATGGTGAGTTTATGGAAGAGAAGGCCACCAGTCAGAAGGTGTGTGAAGGAGGTTTTAGCTCCCTATGCTGTTTCACAATTGTTTCTGAAGACCTGTTAGTCTATTAGCAGGTGTTAACAGAACATGTTGGTCAGGTAGAAATAATTTAAATTATACTCCTCCTAGAAAGGGAAGTGTATCGTCATTTTTTAACTTCTGCATCCTTTAAAATGAGTTAGTTAGAGGTTAATGCAAACTTGTCCACATTTACCTGAAAAAACAGTCATGTCCAAACCAGACAAATCCCTCAAAGATGTTAATCTTCATTTGAGGTATTCAGGAAAACGGTTAATTTTTCTCTTAATTTCTGTCACTTTTAACTAGGGTGCTTGTGGATTCTCCATGTTGTTCACTTAATTACCAGTTAGAAATTTTGGAGCTGATTGCCTTGAACTCTTGGCTTCTAAAGAAGTGTAATTGGGTGCCTAAATCATCTCTTGATGAGAAGGATGTCTCTGGGCCCAGTTCTGATCTGTTAAATGTGTGTGTCCTTGGGAAGGGGGCCTTGAACCACAGCTTGACACTGGAATACTGAAATGTGAATATAAACTACAGATGTTTAGGTTTATAAGTCACAGCTGTGCTCATAAATTAACAGCCAATATTTTGAACTGCTAAGAGATTGTTTGTTGGTAAACTGTCTCTTCTATCTTTCCCCAGTCTCTATGAACAATGAATATCCCCCAGTCAGCCTTTCCAAGCGTTGTATATATTATGGAAGATACAGAAATCTGTTATAATTTGTTGTTATAATAATTTATAATGAAACTATTTTCTGTTTTGTTAACCATCACGTTGGTGGCAAATAATAAAAGAAATCCACTTTACAGCCATGCCCTTGAATTGCTCCTGCCCATTTTAATGCTGTTGTAATTATTTTTCCCAAATACTAATTTTTTTTTTTCTTTGCTCCTTGCCAAACCCAGGGGCAGGAAAGCAACTTTATAGGGGAAACAAGTCACGGTTTTGTCCAGTGCAATGAAATGCACAGAGTAAACAAACGAGGGGGTGAGGGTTGGGGATAGAGTGGGAGTTTGTTTTCCTGCATCACTTCACTTTTCTTGTGCCAACAGCAGGAGTTCTAAAAGGAAAAGAGGAAGAAAAAAAGGCAAATTGGACTGTTAGCAGTGTCCCTTAGGATCATAAATGAAGGGAAGATTGTGTATGTAATTCATAAACATCCTGAACTATACGCCTTCTATTTCAACTTATTAGGGCATGAAGTTAGTGCCTGCCAGGTTAATTTCACACTGGGGAATTCAGCATTCAGGCAGCTCTTAATTTCCTTCTCTATACAAAGCTGTGATAAGGAGAGAATAAGGGTATTTGAATATTTGATTCCAGATAATTCGTTTTAAAGATAAGTATTTTAGAAGTAGCCTCAAGACAATTATAGTTGTTATTTTAAATTGAATTTGGAGAGTAGCAGGAGAATGTTTATTTGTCCCGATAGGAAATATGCTTTTTGTCTTGCAAACAAAACCCTGTACTTTACAAAAATCTTCCCTTTAATAGATGAAATTATTGTTTTGAGTTCAGGATGTGGTGGGCAAAGAATAAAAAAGAAAAACCATTTGCAAATACTACCAAGCTTTTCTCCTTTTCCCATCTGCCAAAGGAACAATTGAATTTTTTAGTATGGAACAATGGTCAGTCCTCTGTGTTTTCATGGTTTTAATGGTTAAGATGGTTATAATGTTTAACAGGAGTTCAAGGATCGTTCCAGCCTAGTCCTTGCTTTTTGCTTCTGTGATATGATGTGATACCAGAGCATGAGCAGAGTGAATCATCTCTTGGCTCTAAACCGGGGTGGGACCAGATTTTTATTTAAATAAGCAAAACAAAACCAAGCCTCAAAATTCTTATGGAGTGAATATTTAAGAGAACCAGAACCTCTTATTCTTTTCCAATTCCAAGTGTTTGAACTCATTCATGGATGCTGACTGATGTTGTAATTTGGGGGAGCTGGATTCAACTGGCCCAGGAAGGCAGTTAAGATGGATTCCTAAAGTTCTGCTTCAGCCTCGAGAAACTCTGTATGGACATTTTTGTAGTATTCCTCCTAAAACACCTCAGTGATCAGTAAATATTAATTTTTTGGGGTTTGTGGTTGGAATGGCTTGGAGCTCTATGTATTAAGGAAATAATGGGTTTGAGAATAATTGGGAGTTGAAGATATTGGTTTTGGTTGGAGTTCAGTCATCTACTCTCCCTGTTGCCTTCAAAGACCAAGCTCTGGAGTTCTATTTGTTTTGGAGGGCCAACTGTGGCTTTTTATGGGCTTATTAAACCTCTGCTGCATAAGCTCACCCATCATCCATTTTTCTGTTTAAAAAAAAACCAACCACTGAATCTCAAAACCAACCAACCAAAACTATTAACATTTGGGAATCAAAAGTGCCCAAGTTGCAGGAACTAAGACAAACTTGTGTAACAAGGGTTCTACCCCTTTTTAGTGCATAAACCTCATATGGAGATAATTTTAATGTTGTTTTTGCTCTTACTTGGCTCTTAACTTATTTTGATGATCTGTTGTTGTTTTAGCACCAGCAAACATTTTTAAATCAGCTGAGGGAGATCACTGGTATCAATGACATCCAGGTACTGCAGCAGGCACTGAAGGTAAGATGACTATGTCTGACTTGTAGCTGAATGTATCTTAGTAATTCTTAACTGCCTATGAAAGCCATAAATCCCACCCTTTCTTACTCTTATCTCTTATTCCTTCTTTTCCATTCCCAGCTTGAATTTATTCCAGGGAGTAAAAAAACAGCTAATAATGATGGCCTGTTCACTTTAGAAGGAACCTTGATCTCCTTTGGTATTGACATAATAATTAGTCAGGTGATCAAAGATGAAAAGATAGAAATGTTATGACTTGCCTCTAACCTTTGTCTAAAGTGTTTTGAGATATAATGGTGCTACTACAACTGGTCACCTCCTGGAGAGTTAAGTGTTGTTTTTTTGTCAAGGTGTAGTTGTTTTCTGTCATTCACAGGCCCTGCTCAATATGCAGAATGAAGAACTTTTCTTGAAATTACCACTCTTTGCTAATTTGGTATTGTCTCACTGTTTTTTTCAACCATCGTAGCTTCTTTCACAGCACAGAAGAGTTCTTTTGGTGCAAGTAAAGAATGGCAGGTCTCTCTGTTCTGTTTCCCTATATATATATATATAGATATATATATCTATACATCTATATCTATATATCTGTCTAAAATTTACAAAATGCCTAGTCTCTCTAAAGCAGAACTTTTTAGCCATTTATACATGGTAAATGAGGATTTAGTAATGTAAATCATATACATATATATGAAGAGAGAGAGAGTTGCTTCAGATTGAGCTTAAGTTGTGTGCACAACTGCTCTTCAAAACCAGTTTAAAAAGGAAATGGTAGATTTTCAGAAGAACTCACCTGATTCCTGTTGAAGCCTGTGTATGTGCTGGTTGTGTTTGTTGAGAGGTTGACCTACCTTACAAGACCTTTAATATTTGTTCTGAAATACGTAAAACTCTAAGTAAATTTTTATATGATGCTTTATCTTTATTCTGGTTAAAAACAATGAAATATGCAGAATATGTCAAGTTTGGAAACTTGTTTTCCAGTCAGCATTTTATGTGACAGTACAGCGTGTCATTGAATTGAAGTTTCTTATGATGTCCTTTGTTTAAAGAAAAATTTAAAAAGGTTGAGGGGACTCTCACTTCTTGCTTTCTTGATGCTTAAAGGACAGCAATGGTAATCTGGAGTTGGCTGTGGCTTTCCTCACTGCGAAGAATGCCAAGGTTCCCCAGCTAGAGGAGGCAACTTACTACCAAACAGCCCTTCCTGGAAATGACAGATACATCAGTGTGGGCAGCCAGGCAGACACCAGTAGGTATTTTTTCTTTTCATAAATTTAGTTTAAATACAAGGAAACTAAAACCTTGCCTGTGAAATGACTGTTAATCTGCTGATAATTCTTATTTATCAGTTTCTTGGTTATTACGTATTTCTTTCCTTATTTTAGTGGGTTTTTTTGTTTGCTTGTTTGTTGTTTGTTTTTTTTTTTTTTTTTTAATTTGAGCTATCCTTAAGCATTACCTTTACCTATATGTATGGTACTGATCAGAGGGTGAATAACTGGGTTTTCCATATTTTTTTTCCTTTTTTTTCCCCCCCTTATATAAAATTTATTTTGGGGTCATGCAGTAAATAATTTAGGGCAAAAGCTGGGTACTCTTCCATTATAATAAAATAGAAGAAGAGTCTGGCAATGTCTGGCTTTATATGCTTATGAGTAGCTGCTCCCTGACAGGGATGACTTTCCCAAAGAGAGAAGTGAGAGGTTAAGTGTGAATTTTATAAATAAAAGGGTATAGATATTTTATATGTGAAACAAACATTAAATATATCTATTTTTAAACAACTTTGTTTAGTTGATACAGGAGGTTCCACAACCTGCATTTTTCTGAGCCTTGGAGGTCCTATTTCTTTACTGTAGTGCACAGTTATTTTTACTGGGAGAAAAATTGTTAAATGTGTTCTGCAAATAAATATGGTAAATAACATGAAAGAAAAAGCCAAAGGATATTTTGTAGTGGGATTGATTTCTGTAAAATCTGAGTTTCCTAATACTATAGTTACACTTCACAATTCTAAATGTGGATGTAGAATATTTTAATTCTGTATTGATCCTTGGGCTATGTATTTAGTACATCTATGTAGATTTTATTAAATGAGTACAGTTATTTAGCGCAGTAGAATTTTTTTACGTCTTTGCTTCCCTAGTATTGGTCTGGCTATGATGGCACCATCGTAAAGAAGTTTAGTTAGATCTTCTTATCATTTATACAGTTGTCTTTCTGTCTCTAGAACCTTGACATTAACAGTTTTTTAACTTTTTTTTTTTTTTAAATTAGAGATGAGTTTATTCTCAGCATCTCAGATCTGAAAACTGCATTTTAATCCTTGGTATTACTAGCAACCCTGTATAAAATGCCCTGAGTACATCATAGGTAGTTCTGTTATCCCTGCACTAAGTTGTGGGGGGGTGGTTTGGGGGTTTTTATATGATTTTTCTTTTTCTTTTCACTTCCTTGTAAAGAAAACACACACAAGCCCTGTGCCATATATTTAATTTTCAATATCAGAAAATTGCCACTGAGGAAATGGATACTATTTTCTACAAACTTACCACTGTTTCATAGTCTCTAGTACGCAAGATCTACTATGGCAGCGGGGCAGTAAGCAGGATTCTCTTGGAGTCTGTGTTTAATTAGATTTAATAGCAATCCCATTAATAGAATTGTTTAGGTTTGCTGTCACTTACTGAAGATATCGGGTGACAAGGGATATGAAGCAAGTCTGCAGAGTCCACATTACACATGACCGATGGTCAAACTGGGAAGAGTAGGTCTTGAGTTGCACATTTCAGGATTCTCTCTTCTTTTCTGGAGGGCAGAAGGCAAACCCAGATTCCTTACGGTTACACACCACTACAAGTCAGTAGTCAAGAAGCACCAACTGTTGTAGGAAAGTAGATTTTTTTTTTTTTTTTTTTAACATCTTTAGTGTCTGGTCGGGTCCTCGCTGGCAACAAAGATGAGAACCCTTTGCCAGCCTTTGCCATTTCAGACTGAAAACGTGTTATGAGATAAAGGCACCTTAGCCGACTCTTCTTCGTGTTGGAGAACTTACAGGGCAAGAAGTAAACACTTAGAGCAGAACAAAAGTCTGAACCAGTGTGATCATAGAGCTCCCCCAGACCCCTGTAGAGATCTAATGAAAGCTTCTGGCGGAAGCCTACATTCTTCTGTTGTAATCTGTCTGTAACTGTTTGGATCATGGATTTAAAAAATGCAGTACACTTAAAATGAACCAGTTTCAGGGCCGTGTTAGACAGTACTGTCGTGTAAGGGAGTATCTGGAAAGAGAGCAGAAAACTTGTGAGAAGAGAATGGAAGGGTGGGCATAGATGGAAAACACTTTCAGCAGCGGTGGCTTCAACCATCAACACTCCCTTCTGCAAAGAATGCTTATTAGCAGCTCTCAGTGACTGTGCTGAGTTGCTGACAGTACTCCTGTCTTTCAAATTTGACTCCCTTTATTATCCCACATAGGTATAATTACATGAATTAATTATAACTCACCCTTACTGTTCCTTACTGCCTAAATACCTCTGTGCTTTTGGAACTTACGATGCCATGAGTCACTGAGCTTTGCTCTCCGGCCAAGGTAAAGCATCCAAACTGGGAATGAGTCACAGATGAATATCAGAGCTGTCTTTTATGCCACAGAAAACCTCCAATCACTTACAAAGGCTGTTGAATGTATGCCTCACATAAAGGTATATCAGATGTGTTCTGCAAGCTTGACTGACTGCATTTCTTTGAAATGATTTCTTAGTTAAGGTGTAAAATAAAAATGCTTATGTATAGCTTAGCAGCCAGCAATTAGCCTGGATTGTGCACTGGCGCTTACAAAAGTGACAGTGGTCATAAACTGTTTGAGACTTGCATCCTATACGGTAGGAAGTATAAGAAAATCTGATTTCTCTTATTAGCAAATGCAACATTTCAGCAGCTGCAAAAATATTAACGAGTTTGCATGAAATCTACTCCGTCTTTAAAGCAAAGACTGACTTGCACAATCAGTGTTGTTCACAGTGCTTGCCTTTTTGACTGTTCAGAATGGCATGTGCAAGCACCTGTAAGGGCATTTTTTTCCACATCAAGAGTGATGCATACTTTATCTGATCCTTTGCAAAGATGGTTTCAATATTTTTGATTTTTTTCCCCTCCTGCAATTTTTTAGTGAGCAGAACATGCTTAAACATTAGTCTTGCAATGCAGAGATGTATCCCTTTTAGTCTAAGGTCATTTGAAGGGTCCACTTAGTAGAGTAAATCCCAGACGTTGCACTTAAAACAAATCCATAGACATTTAGTAGTACTTTCCAATATATTTACTTTATTGATTTATCTAGAAACTTTTTTTTTGTGTGTATTTCATGTATTTCATCTATGGATGCACAACAGAACTGTTGCATTGCTAAACATGTGACTGTTTTCTTCCTCTTGGAGAAACTTGCAGAACTCAGGGTTAAAGGAAGCAGCAGAATGAAGATAAGACATATATTTTAGAAGTTATGTTGTCTTCAAATGAAAGAGCTATCAAGACAAATTCTCTTCTTCTCTTGTCTTGAAAACTCCAAGTTATTTTTCACTAAAACTGAATTATTAGTCTTTGTAATTGCACATTCCATAGCCAAAACAAAGGATTTCAAGCCCTTTTATAAGGTCATAGTCCAATATAACTATTAAATGCCACACACAGCAATTTTGAGGATTGTAGACTTCATTGCCTCTGGCTTTTTTATCTTCCTGTTCTTGGAGTTTGACCCTTTGCATAGATTCAAGTCATTCTGTCAGCCCATTGCAGTGAGGTAGACTTTAGACACCTAACTGCACCCAAAATCTCTCGAAGTGATATTTATATAACTTTTCTTACAAACCATTCCATTCTAGGGACTCTGAAAAATTTATGGGGTACTTTGTTCTTTGTTTTGCTGCTTCACTTCCTTACTTTTAGACTCCTAATGTCTTGCCTAAATCCTTCTTGCTGCAGGTTAACTCCTTTACTCCTTGTGCTGTCCCCGGTGGAAATTATAGTACACTTCATTCCTTTTATCTCATTCCTTTCATCTCAGAGGAAGTGCTGCATGCTCAAAGACAGTGTTTTTTCTCAGACCTAAACTAAACAGCCCAAATTCTTTCCAAGTATTTGGAAGCATTTCCTATTTCTACTGTCTTTTTTTTCTTTCTTCTCTTCTAGGTCTTCTTTGATAGTTCTGCCTTTTTTTCTGAACTGTGGCTCTGAAAACAAGCAGCTTGGTTTTTAAGAAAAATGGGTGAATCTATAAATATCCCTGTAGTACTCTGACAAAAGTGAAACACATCATATTTTCTTCTGTACTGTGATGTGAATTGCAGATTGAACATGAATTGGCTGTAGCTCCTAGGTCCTTCTTGGTACAAGTCCTAGTTGATCCTCTTTCTATAGCTGTGCGTTTGTTTCTGTGGGTAGAATTTGACACTTCCTTCTTCTGTCACCTTACCTAACTCATCCATTTCTCTGTATCTTCATGACATTTCCTTCTGTTTCAGGGATTATTTGTGTCATCTCCATCCAGGTTCCTGGGAGTATCTCCAGCTTGTTATGGCAGGGTCCCTGCTTCAAAGTGTCAGGAGTCTTGTACTTTGAGGTCTTCCTTTAATCTTACACATTCACTCGTTCCCTTGTGCAATGATTACTTGTCTCCTTCCCATCCCTGTCCATGTGAGAGTCATCAGTTTAAGGTGTTATCATTGTAGGACATTGTAAGTGCAGCTGAGGAGAGTGTAAGACAGTGGTGGCAAACATTTACTGGCTCTTGCGTTAGTAGGGCTGTTTGACTTGGCTGAGTAGGTGCTGCAATGCTGTATATTCTCTCTTCATCCAGTTTTAACCAAAATGGGTATATACAGCCTACCGAAATTCCTTTAAATCTTCATGTACGAGCCAGAGACCATCTTGAGTTTAGCATCACGGAATAGATAGTAGAACATAGGATCTTGCTTAGCTCTGCTTGTAATAAATAAAATAGGTGTAGTCTTAACTTCCTTTTTATTCTCTTTATATTGTTGATGTGTTGAAATTGGAATCTTGCTGGATTTTCATACTTGACACCTGTCCATTGGGCTGCCCCTTCCTTTTTCTCCCTGTTCCAGTTGTTCCATCCCTGTGGATGTTTATTGACTGTCCCTGGGTCCAACTGCCACTTCAGATCTGTCCCTCATGCTGAGTTTCCCAGTCTCCTTAAGTCTGAAGTTCCTACTTTCTGCCTCTTCCTCATATAAATAACAAGTCAATAACACAGTAATTATTTTAATGACCTAGGCAAAAACCAAGTAAGAACCATTTATTTAAATGATGATAGAAACTTCCTAAGTAAACAGATTAATAAGAGGTTATTTTAGAGAAGGAAGAAATATGATATAGTGAGAGCGTTTATTATATATACACTAGTATATTTGTCACAAATTTCAATATACAACTTAAATTGCTTTGTAGATTTACAAACAATGTCAAACTCTCTGAATCTTATGCACCGGAAGCACACGTTGTTATACAATAATGCTGTAAACCAAGAATACATTTCTTAGTAAAACAGATGATTAATTATGCATGTTAATTGTAGCTGAATAAACATGAATGCACTAAGCCCGACTGTTTTGATGAGCAGTTTCTTCGTTCATAGAGAACTTCTTCATAAGCAAACTTTTTTTGTTTGTTTAGTAATCATGGCCTGGTTATGAAGGTCTGCATTTTCTCAGGCTGTGTGACATGGTGAGAAATACCTTTATGAGAATGAGCCAGTGAGAACTAAAGTGTTCTGTGGCCTAAATGAGAGGAGTATTACAAAATCAGCATATGTAAACTAAAGCCATGTAACTATAAATTTGAACAAGTGGCATTATTCTTAGATCTTTATGAAATGCATTCTTCAGCCTATCACAGAAAGCTCGTGTGTCTGATAAATACTTCAGGTAAAAGTCATCTTTTTTTTTTTTTTTTCAAACTCAGACCTGGAACACAGAAATCTATTGGTCGGATAGAAAACTTCAGTAGCTCAATTTCATGAATGAATTCTACTAATAATTGCTATAAAATAAACATTCCCATGTGAGAATTTACAAAATGTGAAGGTATTTTAAAACAAAAGCAAGGAAAAAAAAAGCCTGCATGAATTTCATGTAGTATATGTACACTTGTGTAATCTATAACCATCTGACAGGAATGGAAACTATTCAGACAAGGTAATATATATATTTTTGGTTTTTTAGAGAGAGGAGTTTAGTGTCAGACTGGTACCCTTCTGTTATGACTTCTGTTGAGATCTCTTCTTTATAATCTCTGATTTAGGATTCAAGTCATACGTGTGCTGTTTCAGCTTAATGAGTTACTGTGTCAGCTGAGATGCTGAAAAAGACCTTGAACCTGCTCCAACTACAGCAAACATGAACTAAAATACATTAGCTTAAATCTCTCAAACATTTTCATTTTACACTTGCTATGAACTAAAAGCTTGCATGGAGTAGGTTACCATGGATTAGCTGATATTTATAAATATATTTTTCCAACATGCATTATGCTGGATAAACCTTCCGTGACATAAATCGATTGCACCACTCACATGTAGTGGTAATATCTGTCATCAGGTCTTCACTATGTTGTGTTTTCTTCCTGCAAATCAGGGGCAATGTATATGTGAAAAGAACATTTCTAAAGAGAATCCTGTATTGCCTGCTCGAAAACCCTTGCATGCCAAAACAAACTGTTGTGTTCATCTGCTTTCTAAAAGCAAGCACAAGTCAAGGATTTGCGGTTTTAATATTAAAAGGATATAATCACTGGTAATATCAATGGCAATAAAGTTCTGAACACATAGGGTGGTGGTATAGATTAATAAAGATTAGGAGCTAAGGAGGTGCAAAGAAGTTGCATATTTCAATAGAAGTGTGAGTTGGAATTGATCTGGATAGATTTTTTTATAAAAGTGGAAGGGTTTTTTTTTTCAGCTAAGTTATGAGTTCTTTTTTAGAAATACTCCGCATATAAAGGATCTTACTTCTTAATCTTTCTTTATTGTTGTATAAAAATTTCATCACTCTCACTAGAGAGTTAGAGACTAACTAAAGGAATATTTTTCTGTAAGGAAGTGATGGGAGGAATCCCATACTTCTCCATCAGCACGTACTTCTGCTGGGTTGAGACTTTACTCCATCTTCAGTTGCGACTACTATTGTTGCTTTCGGAAAAACAGCTTGTCTTCAAAGAGATGAGGTGCTGTGTGTGACTCCTTGCAAATGTGTAGAAAATACGACACAGACACCACATTTCAGGGCATAATAGATAGTGTATGTGGTGATGGGATCCTCTCATTGCTGTCAACCTTTCTAGTCTTTCTCCTGCTCTCAGGCCGTAGAACAGAACCATGCTTGCATGTGACCCAGGTTGAGGTGTTATTTTAGCCCAAATCACATTGTTCTCAACATGGCAACTCATATATTAAAACCTCTCTGGGTGAGCCTTCTGGTGGTGGTTCTAATTGCTTTAGTACTTCTGAAGGAGAATTTCAGGCATCTTGAGTTGAAGTAACCTTTTGTTATGCTAGAAGATTTGAGCTGACAGTAGAAGACATAAGGATAAAGTTACGAAGTGCTGCTTTTACGGTCATAGTGTTTTTCCATACTAGGTTTTGAAGATGCTGGTGTTAACGGAGAAGCTTCTTTTACGATTTCATTTTGATTTCAGCTTCCTGCAAGGACAGGGCATCTCATTTTCAGTTCATACACAACTATGGCAATGATTTTTCTGTACGAAGTTCAGTGTTTTATTTTGATCCAGTGAAAAATATCACAAAAAAAGAAACCCCAGGGAAATAGGGGAAGCTGTAGTCTCTACAGTAAGTCAGCCCGTCCAGGAGGAAAGTCAGAAGCTAGACTGGCAAGCTCTTAGGGTACGATTGAGTTGGCCTGTGGAAGGAGCAATGCAGACAAGCCTCTCATCCCTCTTTGTGAACAACTGGCATTTTTGAAGCTGTATCCCTTTCTCCCAGAGTCTTTCAGCTTCTTAGGGTCAAACCCCAAGCTGGAGGCAAGTCCCTTTCATAACTGTTAGGGTAAACTTTGGCCTTGGAGGAGGGAGACTGAAATCAGCCAATGCTCTGTGTGTATGTCTGTCTAATACTGCACTTAAAAGTCTCTTTTGCACTTCCCCTCTCTTTCTGTTTTTGGCTGACTTGCAAAATGAGACTTTTGCCTCTTGAAATCACAATAACCAATGACCTTGGATTTTTCTGAAGGTCTTGTGCAGTTGATGGACATTCCTTTTGGCTGTGCCTTACGGGAGATTAGTTAATGCTGTTGTGTGTTGTGGAATCCCACCTTACTCGGGAGTGGGGGTGCTGTGGCTGCCCTCAGGAAACAAGGAGGTTTATGCAGGACATTAGTATTTGATTCCTTAGATAACAGGAACTGGAGAAGAAGGGAGAAGTAGGGTTTTTTTCATCTTCATTACCCAGTCAGTAGCCCATCCAGCATTCCGCATGTATCCAAGTTTGGATCCTCATTTTGTCTTTAATACTTGTTTTCTTAGTTCTCGTGTTGAGATGGGAGACTTCCAGTAGACAGGAATTGGATTTAAATACGTTCAGAAAAGGAATGCACAGACAGGATAGGAAATAATTAGGTTGAGTTAGGCACCCTCCCACATGTTATGAAACCATTTGGCTCGCCACGGCACAGAAATACTTGTAGAATTTGGGGCTGTGTTGGGAAAACTCTGTATGTGTTCCTTCATGAGGAGGGAAAAACAACTATGCTCAGTTAAGGTATTCTTTTTAAGGAAGGTTCTCTTTATCATGTGTTCCCTGAAACAACTGATTAGAGTAGCTGAAGTAATGCATTTAAGTGTATTGTTGCAAGAGGTCTTTCACAAACCATGGATTCCTAAATTTGTCTCAGAGCTTTGTGAAACTTAAGAACATAAGGAGAAAGGGAGACTTGATATCTTAGCAAGAGCAAGCTGGTGAGGCTTTTATCTGGCTTGAAGGGAGCTGTTAGCAGCATTAGTAGTTGGAAGAGTGTAGGGCCAGGAGGGATGGACTGGAATGGCGCTCAGCAATCCACGTGGGCTCTCTCTCCTCTGCAGTAAGACTTACCTTTCATTCTGTTTCACTTTTAATTTTGAGAAAGATAGTTTTGCTTTTCAGATGTGATTGATCTCACTGGAGATGATAAAGATGATCTTCAGAGGGCAATTGCCTTGAGTTTGGAGGAATCAAACAGGGCATTCAGGGAGACTGGAATAACAGATGAGGAACAAGCCATTAGCAGGTAAACAACCAACTTATATAAAGCAGAAATTAAATTAAAGAGTTGGAGATTGGCCTGTATTGCTTTTTTTTAAACTTTTAATTTAACAAAGAATAACTTGTTTACTTTCACTTGTGCTACTGATATGCCTGGCTTCAGGATGTTGCTTTAATGTATTGTATGTTCTGCACCGGAAAATAGTCTAATATGTGTGGACTAGGATTTAATAGTATGTTTCATATTAATGCATTTTTTTAAATATTGAGGAAGTGGATAGAGGTAGAGAATATATGGTTGTATTTAAATAGGACCTAAACTCAGAAGTTTCTCTTGTGTATCAGGTAAAAAGCAACGAACCCAAAATTTAATTAAGAAGCTAATAAATACTTTGTCCTGTTTTTTGCAGTGTTCATTTTACAATAACATTTTCTTACCTCTGTGCTAAAACTGAGGTTGAGGGAGGGGGTATTAATACTATGACTTGAGTATACTAAGAGCAGCTGCTCTATTTTAGCTGATTAAGTATGTTATTAACATATTTAACAAATAAGATTTATAAGCTTTGAGTGAAGTTAACTTTTTGATTTAAAGTTTTATAAACTTGCTCAATTTGGGTGTGATAACTGAACTTTTGATCAGATTTAATGATAACTTTTTGTACAGTGTATATTTTTGATAATTTTTATATAATTATGAAATATTTGGGACTTGAACTAAGCCTGGGTGTAGGATTGGGTGGGAGGGATGTTGTTTTGTTTTGTCTTTTTTCCATCTGTGACTGGCTTTGGGAGGGACTAGGCTTGTTCTAGGGGAAGCAGGCAATGATTTGATCCGTGTTAGCAGGTGAAGTACTGCCTCCTTGTAAAAGACCAGATTTATAAAAAAATAATTTAGATGGGGCTATTAACCACAATAATTCTTTTTCTCAGTTCAATTTATCTGACAGACTGAATGGCTTATTAGAAAGTTCCAACTGAGAATATGAATATCTTATTAATTTATTTATATTACTTTACCCGCAGTAATTTTCCTTTTCTGTTTGAAAAACAAATATACTAATTGTGAGAGTAAACATATCCTTCCTCCCCCCATCTGTGATAAAAGACATCTTGTTATATAAAGTTAACATATTTTAGCAGGGAAAGGTAGTTTGAGAGGGATTTATATTCTCATAAATAACTGGGAGAAGCTTTTAAGGGTGGGGTTTTTTTCAAAGACCTCAACATGTGTGTGTATACAAGGTTGTGGTGGAAGTTCTGCCCAGCTCTGTTTCAGAGTTCAGCTTGTGCCTGTTCCTCTTTGAAGGCTGGAATTGTCATAATTAGAGAGTTGTGATTTAGGCAGGCACTCAGAAAGATGGACCTATTTCTGGACATGGACAATTTTCTCCCTTTTTTCTTTCCCCAAGCTTTGACTACTTCTGCTGTGCTCACCTCTTGCGAGTCTTGAAGATTTAGGTTTCTTCCCCCGAAGAACTGGTTTTTCACTTCTCAAGCTAAAAGTGTCTTTTGTGGTTTTTGGTCCTATCTGTTTAGGCCATAACTTAGTATTATAAATACCTTCCACTTAAATTACAATGTATATTTTTCTGCTGCAGAAAATAACAAAGTATGCCATTTTTTCTGTATGTACAAAGGCATGTAGACAGTCTGTTCAGTTATATGCAGAGAAAATGTTGGTCTTTTGATGAAATAAAGTTGGATATTTAAGGGCAAAATTGCACATAGTAACATTTGCCAAATCAAGAGCTTGTTGCAGGCCATATCCCTCCCACACCTTGGTAGACTATACCACATTTTCTGTGCTTGCTGTAGTATTCTTTGGACCTGTTGCACAAATTCATTTCCCAAACCCATATAAAAATAATCACTCAAAGACCCATAGTATATCATGACATAAGAAAGGGATTGGGACTTTTCTTGTGAATGGAGGCAGAGAAGATTGAGAATCTTGGAGGTTTTGGCAGCCTTGAGATCAATTCAGTAACATGGCAAAAAGCACCCCGAGTTGATCACAAATTATGTCAGTGTTGAACAAATACAGGAAGTTCGGAATTCTTGAATTCTTGATCTGAACTGCTCAATCAGTTTCCTTAAAGACAGAATTTCAGTCTGTTTTTATAAATAAATTTTTAAAAAGTACTTTGTAGTTAACACCCCACAGAAGAATGTTGGCATTCCAATAGAAAGCACAGTATCTTTGCAGGACTTCTCAAAACAAAAAGTAGAACACTGTGCTTGTAAACAAGTCAAGCTGCAGTCATTTACTTTTGATTTTCTAGATTAAACAAGAAGCAGAAATCAAATAGGAAGTCAATAATAAGCAAATTAAACTATGGAATTCTTTCATTTTTAAAAATGTAGGCCGTGTGCGTATTTAAATAGCCTTTGGTGTGAAGGATTTTTTTTTCCAAAGGTATTCATAGTGGTTTGGAACCTAACTTGCACAGATTTTGTTAGGGTTTCCAAGGGAGAATTAATGGAATTTCTTTGTGTTCCTGAATGTAATTGCTTTGTGCTACTTAATGAGGACAGATTTGATTATGTGTGAGAGGAGTGCAGCTGAAATGTCCAAGTGTCCAAACTGAACATCTTGTACATGGCACGTTTAAAGTCTTTTACTCTTCCCTCTTTAAATTTCCCAGGGAAATGAACATGATCAGGGTATTTCCTAATATGAAAAAGTTTCTTCTGTTTATATCACTTTTTGTGGCTTGAAGGAGTCTGAGGCCAACCAGACAGGGCTTCACTGGGGAAGCCAGGGAGATACGGCTGAAAGGAGAAATTATCTGGCCTGTGTTGTGCCTGGGGTAGTATCCACATAAAAATAAGAGCCCATGCTGTCAGTGCACAAGGATGTGCACAGCCTGTAGGCTTTTTTTTTTTTTTTTTTTTTTAAACATGGTCACTGAAACTGCTGAGGACTCTGCACTGTGGTTTTTTTGTGTGTAGATCCAAGGTGGGACTGAGGAGGCTTGTGGAGTCAGGGGTATTCCTGGATGTCCAGTTGGAGGACAGTCACAGTACAAAGACCTTTCCTTGTTCTTTTATCTGAGTTGCCCAACAGAGAGGGGTTTCCTGCAGCATGTTGAGTGGTTTGGCTGAGCCGTGGACTCGCTTTGCCCGAGGGTTATTGCTTTGTCTGGTGAGCCCCGTGCAGCTCTGCAAAGCTGCTTGGCTATGCCCAGCTTGTTACAGGGAGAAATAAAACACTGCTTTCAAGTCGAACGCCAGGCCTGGCATTAACTGAGCCCTCGCTGCGGCATTTCCCTCCAAACAAGATTCCAGCGCTCGGAGGTTGGGGAGCCCTGGGTCCCGTGAGGCCAGAGAGATGCCAAACCCTGCACGTCGCTTATGGCTGTGGGCTGGCGGCTGCTGCTGTCATCCCCAGAGGTCCCAAAGTGGGGGTTCAGCTCTGTCATTTGAATTGCTAATTCCTTGTGCTAACTCTCTGGAAGGCTGCTCATTTTGTTCAGAGCTGTGTGTAAGATTCCTTATCCAGGTAGTCCCCTAAGTCAGGACTGTTTGAATGGAATACAGTGAACGTTATAGTATGAGAGATACTCACTATGGTAAATAGATTCACTTATGTAGCTTCTGAGCTGATCATTAGGTTCCTGTTTACTGTGCTCGCTTCACTTTATTTCACTTTTTACTTTTTATTTTATTGCATCACAGCTTTAATGAAAATGAATTTGGCACATAGAATGTGCAATTATTCCATGTGCTTTCTGAGGATAGATAATCTTAAAAGTAAAATGAGGGAAAAATATCATGAATCTCTGAGAATCAAATGCTTTATTGATGCATGGAAACAGATTTGAGGTAGAGCTAGAGATAACAGAGTCCTTTACCTGCTAAAAAAAGAAACACAAAATCAAATACAAGGAAGAAATTTTAGAAGGTAATTAAGCTGATGAATGGTGATATCTTTGGGGTCAGGGAATTGTTTCAGTATTAGAATATTTATTTTTTTTACTATCTTGAAATACTTTTGAGTTTGGGGGAGTAGGGGGGGAAAGGAAGTTTGTTTCCCTGAAACACAAGTGGTTTGGAGTAGGTATTGTAGTCCTGTTACAACATCATTCTAAGTTTATTCCAGTCTGTCAGTTTTTTGAAGGTCCCTTCAATTTAAACAGAATTTTTAGTAATTCTACCTACATGAGAAATTATTTGAACTATGTATGACATATTTTTTGATTGATTTTTAATATCCCCATTTAATAACTTTTGCTCTCAAAGCAGAGATACACTGGTTATCTAAAACTTTTAAAGAATTGTATTGGTTAGAAGGGAAATAAATTTGACTGTTTTTTTACGTTTTGGAGTTTGCTTATGAGACCATTATTGTAGAGGACTTTTAGAATCATCAGTTATTGAAGAGTTCCATCCCTGTGCATTGTTTGAAGAGGTGTCAGAGCAGAAAGTCTTAGAGTATTATAAGCCTGTGATTTCAGTGCTGTTTATAAAGTTATGTTTCAAAAACTAAATGTCAGAAATTGATTAATCCTTAAAAAATTACCAGTTTTAGGTATTTCCTGAGATACATTGGTACAAAAGGGGTATTTGCAACAACCAGTCTCTCAAATTCAGAATGCTTCTTTTATTTTATTTCAAAATAAGTAGCAATAACAAATTATTATTACTGCAGTTACCTGCAGTAAAATCATAGGATGCTTCGTAATTCTTGCTAACATACCTTTTCTTTCTTTGACAGGAACATAGCTTGAAACAAAAATGTAGATAGGAAACTGAGGGATTGCATTCTGTGTGTGTCCCTGTTTATTTTTTTTTCCCCTACACTGTTCAAACTTTGTCCTTAAGGAGCTCCATTTACAAAGCAGCCTAAACTTGCCTTTCTTTGGTGTTTACTGAGTCAAGAACTGAAGGGGTGCAGTCCTTCACACTGCTCAGACTGCTTAGATGCTTGTCATGAAGCTCCTGGAACTCTGTGCCTGGCAAATGCAGCAGCTGCAGAGCAGCTCAGCCTTTTTTATGACAGTTGGACTGGATGGTTGGGGACAGTGACCGCTGTGTCAGTAGAGCACATGCCAAGCAGCTTTGCTTATGAGTTAGAGCCACTGTTACATGACCTGAATATACCCATGTCCATCTTCCTATTTGGAATATGCCTACTGCAAATTACCCTTAAGGTGTTCTTTGTCACCACACTAAGGATACGTGCTGATATAGAAATAGTGTGTTGAGTGAAACTTAAGAGCTTCACACCCATCAGGTCTCACTGCCATGTGAAATATGGTTATTCAGCATAAATCACTTAGGAACAGTTTCCTGCAAGGAGTGTGGTCATTGAAGCACACACAATTAACTTGTTGGGTGGCATTTTGAAAAATGGTGGGGGGAGATGTCTTTCCATGGTTCATAAAGTAATTGCTTGCTATGTAAAGTGATTAACACAGTTGCATAAGTTGCAAAAATGGTAACTAAGAAAACTGCTTTCATTTTTGAAAGTTGCCTAGCCAGCTTTGGCTTCCTGTCAGTGAAAGAAAGATCAGTGACTTTGTGCTTTGCATAGCAATAAAAGCGTTTGTAGATGAAAGCACTGCACGATTAGCGCTGCCTAAAATTTGTCCATCCAGTTTGAATCTGGTTCTTAAATAATTGACGACTTGCAGACATGGCACTGGTATCTTGAGCTCTCACAGGAGATTCATGCACTCACTAATACCATTTTCCAAAAGGTAATGGAACATAGATAAAAGTAAAATAGCATCTTAAAGACAGATTATTGTATATAAGTTTAAAACCAGGCTGATCAACAATAAGTGAATGATGTTATTAAGATGTCTGTATTAGTAGTTGAAGGTATTTTAGTACGTAGTAGGTTTTTTGGGGTTTGTGGTGGTTTTTGCTTTTTTTTCCTCACATTTTTCCCTCCCTTCTGTTCCGAAAGAGTTCTAGAAGCCAGTATTGCAGAAAATAAAGCAAGTTTAAAGAGGACGCATCCAGAGGTGTGGAGTGACTCTCCAAACCCTTACGATCGGAAGCGGCAAGACAACTGTCCAGTAGGATTAAAGAATGTTGGCAACACGTGCTGGTTTAGTGCTGTCATTCAGGTAAGCACCCCCTTCAATTAGCTTGTGTGTACCCTTCATTGTATCTCTTGTGAGGTGAGTTACCTTATTTTACGTGAATAACTTAAAATATCTGTTTTCCTGGGAAGCTTAGGCCACTGCATGAGATATTTTTGAGCATTACTTATTTATTGCATCTCTTAACATGTTCATCCATAAGTCTGATTGAAGTGTAGAAAGTACTAGTAGCATAACTAAGTGAAGATTCAAAATGTTTCTCATTAAGAAGTTCTGGAAGACAAGGAGTTGAGTCTCTGAAGATCCTGGGCGTCTGCAGCTCATACTGACATCAGTGACAATTGTGGATGCCTAAAAACATGTGAAAATTGGATTACAGATGAGGATCCGACTTTTTATATTAAAAGAAGCGCATGCAAATGTCTGAAAGGGGGTGGCTGACAATGGAGGTAGGTGGAGGAAATGAGACACCCTCAGTCATGGAGTGTTTACTAGAATAGCTGCAAGGGGATGGATAGCTGGGTAAAAGAAGGAACAACTGATAAAGAAGGAGACCTGAAAAAGAGGAAAGTCTGATACGGCTGCAATTGTCTGATTTGGGTTGTTTTACCTAATAGAGCCAATGTGTGTGTCTGTTTTTGTGTATATGTAGCTTAATTAAAAGCTAGCTTTTTTTTTTTTTTCCCAGATAGGGTAAATAGGGAAATAAGTACAGATACTGCAACTTGTCTAGTGAAAGCTAATGTTCTTATATCAATAGTTCATGTATGTAAACTTTATGAATCCATCTTTTAGGAGATTTTTTTAGAAGTGATTGCTAGATCTATATAGGCTTTTGTAAATAATCTGTAGATCTACTGAAAAGTATTCCAGTGCACTGGAAACTGTATGTGAAACTGTAATACAATAGGGGGACACTTATTTTTAGTGTACAAGAAGTGAATTCGGCATATTGTAACTTTTCATAGTCTGACATTTGAGAGGAAGCAAATAAAACATTTAATATCCATTTTTAACAAATTACTGTCAGGCTGATGCACTTTTAGATAAACTAATACTGTTGCTTTCATACTGATGGCTGTTGTACTTCAGGCTAAGTCCATTTAGATCAGTGTTCTGCCTAGCAATTTCACAAATGGATACGTACAGAGGAGCACAGTTTGCATGATACTGCTCTAGTAAAACACTCCTGAGCCTCCAATTACTTTCACCTTGGAGGAGTTTCTTAACCCTTTGCAATTTGTTTAGTAAAACCCCAGTGGGCCTCTCTTGTATGTACTTGTCTTCCTTGAACCTTGCCAACTTCTTGCACCCACAGGGTCCTTTGGGTAGGAATTCCATAGTTGTGCTCCCTATTGCATGAAGAACTGCCACGGTTTTGTTTGTTTTTTGAACCTGGTTCCCACTAACTTTGTCTGGTGGCCTACATGTCTCCTGGTGGACAGGTTAGAAGTTGATTGCTGTTACAGTTGTCTGGGCTGCTGCCCTGCTCTCTTTTAACACCTTGGTGGTCTCTTTATTTCCAAACTGGCTGCTGAATTGCAACTGTACAGAAACTGTTCTAACCTCTCGTCCACTTTGTTGCTCTTCTCTGGATATTTTCTGCTCTAATAGCATTTTAGTTGGGGAACCAGAAAAGTTGTTAAGGTGTGAGTGGGCTATGAATTTGAGTATGGTGGACAGATACAGGCTCTTCAGGAAAAGCAAATGAGGACAACAAGGAAAGGTGTTTTCTTTCTCAGGAAGGAGTAGCTCAAACGTATGTGATACTTGTGTGGGACAGAGATGACAGTTTAGGAGTTTGTGGATCAGGTTCAGAGGAGAGGCTGGTAAAGGTGCCACCTTGAGTAGTCCATTACAGACTACCGTCCTCAGGATGAGGATGTGGACAAAGTCTTCTTTAGAGGTAAAGAAGTCTCTGGATTATGGTCTGGAGTTCCCATGGGGAGCTTTAGTAAGCATCCTGACCCTTGCTTGGTCCACCGTAACAGGACACAAGCAAACCAGATTTCTGGAGAGTATCAGGGACAACTTCTTGACACGAGCGCCAATGGGCCAACTAGGAGTGATGCACAGCTGAATCTGCTGTGGGAAAACTGGAGATGTAGTAATGTGGGTACTCTTGCTTGCAATGACCATGAAATAGTAGAGTTCAAGATCCTGATGGGAGCAAGGAAGAAGTAACAGACCCTAGAGTTCAGGAGAGCAGACTTAGTCTTCTTCAGGAAGTTGGTAGCTGGGATTCCATAGCAGGCAGCTTGGAAGGGCAGATTTGTGGGGGAGCCCAGCTGGCCCTGGGCTCTCTGTAAGCTAGGATACTGAAGATGGAACTTTACACCTGGCAGAG
>JAYRBT010000001.1:11302242-11316055 GCA_036023395.1 Myiotriccus ornatus
CAATGCGCAGGCTGGAAGGTGTAAAGACCTTCCCCGGTTCTTCGTTCGCGAAGACTGGCCATTACTTACTTACTTACAGGACATTCCTTTTAATACTGTTTTTTTTTTTCTTCTGTGGTCTCCAGTTCCCTCAGGTTGCTTGTGTGATTTTCAAACTCTTACCTTATATTTAGTGATACATAATATTGCAGAAGTTTCTGTTGTGAGGGTTTGGAAAGCTTCAGTGGATGATGGCTTTAGCTTTGGCTCATAAATAGCTGCTCATTTAAGGAAAATAAAGGATACAGGATAAGTATGGGGTTGCAGTCCTATGTGCAGTTCATAGATGCAGAAGAGCACTGCATTGTTTAGGTGTGTTGTTGAAGTTTATATCACGTATTTCATCTATGCAAGAAGTTCAAAATCGTAACCATGTAGGGAAATGTTGGCTCTTATTTTATGTCCTAACAGAATTTTTTTTTTCTTGCTTTGACCCATGTAATAGAGGAGTGGTTGAATGGCATTTTTTACGATGTGCCAAGACACAAACATAAAGTGAATTCTTCAGGACACATATCATACTTAGCTGTCTTCTGAATTGCAATAATGTTCTGAGTTAGTTGCTATAAACAAGTAAATGTTCTCTAAATGCAGGCTGGTAATACCATGGTGAGCTGTTTGTTTAAAGTGTTGACTTAACCCAAGTCTGCTAGCATTTTTAAGTTAGTTTGACTTTCTACATCAAACAGTATGCAAGCTGTTTTCTATCTTCTTCCATGTTGCACCTCAGCCTTTTGGAAACATAAAACATGACCGCTTAAAACTGCTTTTTATACCTTGGTTATCAGCAGTTTGGAATGCTGATTGGTTGTCTGTTTATAAATAAAACTCCTTTTAGAGGTACTTTCCAAAGCTTTTGAGATATGGGATGGAATCTCTCTGACTTGGAAACTGCTGAATGTTTCACTGATTGCTACCACTGTACATGTGGGGTTGTTCTGCTGAAGTTCAGCCATGAGACAGTGTCATATCTGTCTGTAGGAGATTTTGTTTCAGAGAGGCAGAGAGAAGAAACTCCTCTTCCTATGCTTTCACAGTGAAGTTTGAACAGCAACCTGTCAAATCCCAGCTTTAAAGCTGCTTTCCTCACTTCCCTTCTGTCTTCCTTACGTGCAGTTTTCTAAGGAATGCCAGAGAGGCTTTGAACTGTGCCAAATTCTCAGTGTATGTCAAGAAGCACTATCATGAATATGTTTTAAGTTACTTCCTAATTTTTTTAATGCCTGTCATTAGTCTTTATTTTGGAAACAGGATTTACTACTTAACAGAATAAGACATGCAAAAGTGGAGTAGAAAGCAGCCCTGGTGTGAGTTGTAACGAGCAGGGCAGGCAGCAGTGGCAATAAACAGCCACTTCATCAACTTTGCTGTGAGAAAAGTAAATTCAAGAATACAAACCAAAAGGGAAAAAATAGATTAATAAATAGAAAGATGGGGAAGGCCTTAAGGGGAGAGAGAAGTGATTCTCCCAAATTTGTATCATAGAATGGCCTGGGTTGGAAGGGACCTTAAAGATCATCTAGGTTGCTCCAGCCAACCTGGCCTTAAACACTTCTGGAGATGGGGCAGCCACAGCTTCTTTGGGCAACCGTGTCAGTGCCTCACAGTAAAGAACTTTTCCCTAATATCTAATCTAAACCCACCCTCTTTCAGTTTGAAGCCATTCCTTCTTGTCCTATCCCTCCAGACCTTTGTAAATAGTCTCTCTCCATCTTTCCTGTAGACTCCCTTCAGGCACTGGAAGGCCCTAGTTAGGTCACCCTGAAGACATCTCTTTTCTAGGCTGAACAATCCCAATTATCTCAGGATATAGGGATATAGACTTGAAAGCTGGAGAGAATGGGACTTAGGTGTCAGTGAAGTTGCTGTTTTTTGGTTTGTTTTTTTTTCCCACTACGGAGCTTTGGACATGAATATTCAATTTGAGGCATTTATTTCATTTAGAATATTACCACAAATAAAAAGCTAACTCAAATAATGCCCACTCTACCTCACTAAAACTAGGTCTATGTACCATAAACAACCAAAATTGTTTGTATAGTGAGGTGAGAACATAAATCTAATTTGTCATGTTGTCAGAAGCAAACTATTCCAAATAATGTATTTCGATATAGAGCTCTATTTTTGCTTTTTGTTTTTAGGACTTATTTAAGATTGCTCTCTGCTTGCTATACAGAATGAAGGTAGACATGGTCTCTTCTTTGAGGCTTTACAATTGGAATAAATGTCAAGTTGGAAATGCCTAAAATGTCCCAGATGACTAAACACGGCAAATGGGTGTTGTGATGTCATATCTCTAGCATATGTAAGCTTTTAGATTACACAAGATCATGTTTTAGGTAAATGCCAGTACCTGAAGGAATTTGTTTAGGAGCTCTGTTGGAATGCATACTTCTCTTTGTCACCGCCAAAGAGTTGCTTTTCAAGCTCTCCTAGTAATATATATTCAGTTTTTGGTTTTCTTCCTTCTGTCTTTTCTTCCTTCTGTCCTTCCAAGCTTAACCTTTGTGAATTGAATGCGAAGCTGTCTGTGTTCATGATATCATGATTTTAAGGTTTTCATGTAAACTTGTATAAAGGTGATACCTATTAAAAATTCTCTAGTTCTTGTGCAACATTTTTGGGGCCCCCTGCCTTTTTTGTTGTTGTTGTTTTTTTGGTTTTGTTCCCAATGCTGGAAAAAAATACGAAATGTTTTCGTAAGTTTGTTAGCGAAACAGAAGTTTTTAGTGCCCTCTGCCTACAGAACATGCAAGAATCCATCACAGAGCCTGTGTAAAGCTTTCTGCAGTAGCTTGGTAGGTCATCTTTTATCTAGACTTAGAAGTACTGTTCTCCTACTCTCTAAGTATTGTTGGTGTCAGTAAATTTACTAACTTAGGACTCTACCAGTGGCTTCTAATGACCTGTGCTGCATGCTAAGCTTTTATGGATTTAATATGCTGACTAATTTCTATCCTTGCACCATTAATGCAGCATCACAGTTCTTGAATTAATCCTTCACTCAGGCAATTGAAATTCTGCCAAGGTCCTTATGTTTCATAATCCTAGACTTGAAGGGGGAAAAAGGGATAAGCAGGATATTTTAGGTGAGACCGAGACAACTTATATTCAGAAGTTGCATCTGGACTATGTAGGTTAACATTACTCAGAAAAGTGAAGGCTTTAGTATTTTACAGTCTTGAAGCTACAACTCTGCCTGGTTCTCTCTGGCGTGACAGAAAATACATCTACATCATCATCACCTATATCAGGGGACAGCCATGGTACATTTGTTGTCATTCACTGTTGTTAATGTGACCTAAACGATATTGGATTTCTGTTGTTTATTCTCATTTTTCTTTTACTATCTTGTTCCCCTCCCCCCAACTAACATAATAGGAGGCAGGTATTCTAAAAAAAAATCTGTTGATTTTCATGGTAATTTCAATTGGGATAACTTACCTCAGCCTTAGCTTGGTCAAGTTTCCAGATGACAGCTTTAAATAGGTTTAAATACACTGGGCATGGGGGGGAAAAGAATCTAGAAACCCACCTTTTATAGAGTTCTCCCTACATGCATAAATTCCGCATGCTTTGGTAACTCGTAAACATATTAGATCAAGGCCAGTAGATCTGAAGTATCCACCTTTTAGATCCAGCCCGTTTTCTTGTGCTGGGACTCCTGACATGTTTCTGTAGCTGAAGCCAAGCGGGTAAGAGGTGAAGTGCTGCTCCATGTAAAGTGTTTGGAAGGGCAAAAGTTGCCTCAGCAAACTGGAAGTTCTTTTGCCTTGGCTGTTTCTGAAGCACTGGGCTGGTTGGCCATGGAAGGTCTCGTTTATAGCTCTTTATCACAAGAAGAGCTGTAGGTTCCTCACTGAGGTACTCTGGGCACAAAAATTGATTGGTCTCAGGCACTTGTCTACACTTACACTGGGGAATTATCTTTTTCTTAATGGAAGTGTCCTGAAGTTGATTTAGCTTTTTCAGAAGTGTCCTGAGGTTGATTTAGCTCAGTATAGAAGAGCTATATATATATATGTATACTGTTCTTATAATTAGTGCTGTTGGCAGTAGATTAACTGTGATGGTTCTGCTGCATCTCAATAAAACCATGCACAAAGTAAGCTGTTCTGGAGAGAAGTTTAATAACTAGATATCTTGCATAAGAAATGTGGAGTAGAACAAAGCCGAAGAAAAGAGCAGATTGGCCAATCCCCTTAATTATTCTCACAGATTGCACAAATAGGTTCGTTTAGGTTAGTAAAAAACCACAGAGTTGTGTTCAGTTTAGAGTCCTGGATTAAAGAAATAGAGTTTTTGAGAAAAACTTATGGATTGAATGCTGGGCAAAAATGCTAAACTCGAGTACAGTTTTCTATACATAATTTTTGTGTTTGTGTTATGAAATGGGCCTGCTCAGCTGCTTGGCATTTTGATGGCACTTGGATTAGTCATGGAGAAAATTCAGCCTTTGGACATTGTATTTCAGCAGCTGGTTTATTTTGTATGTAAGACATTGCTATGTTTTGCTTGATGAAGAGCCCACCAGTGGAATGCTGTTACATCATGAGATATAACTTCAATTAGTATCAGCTTTTAGAATGACACTTGAATTAAATATTAACATTTTCTCTGCTTTGAGTAAGTAAACAAAGGACTCTGTTTTAATCTCCCTTCTTTGCAATGATGGATAAAAGGGGAACATGTATTTGGAACGGCAAAACAGAAAAAAACGTTGGACTACTCAATTATCTGCTTTGTTTTAGCAAGCTCAGAAAGTATATTTTGGTTGATGTTTTTGATTTGCTTTTTTAAAATTATTTTATTTTTAAATCTAAAAAAGTTAGGGAAGATATATCTCTAGCCTTTCCATTTTGCTGGGGATCCTGTATACTGTGGGGTGTGGGAAAAGGTTAAACTCTGTACAGGCTCTTTTACAAGGAAAGTCGGGACCATGGGAGCTTTTCAGGTACTTGTTTTCCTTCCACCATGTTCTAAAGTATTAGGATAAATGCAGAGTCTCTTCACAGTTTCACTTTCTTGGCACTGTGGGGTTGAAATCCTATTAAACCTGTTGTGATCTGTGACTTAAGTCCTTACTTGTGTAGGACAAGTTGCAGGATCAAAATCTATTGCTGGATTTGGCAAGCTGTGCTTCTTCAAAGTGAAAAGCTAATAAGTGATGGAGGGGGCAGAGTTAATTAATTACAGATTGTAAAACCAAAAAGTATGAATAGGAGGGCAAATCTTTCCCATGCTTCTCTGATGAGCATGTTTAAAATACTTCAGACCTTTTCTGCTACCCTGTCTTCATCAAAATGCTGTTCTGTCATAATGAAGTGAATTTTAGTTAAGAAGCTTTCTGTCTGTACAGAAAAGCAGTGATGCAGCTGCAGAAGTGCTCAGGACTCCAGTTCTGAGCCACTGCTTTGGACTTTTATTCTTTTGCAACCCAGAGTTGTCTTGTTCTTGTAGTCTCTTGGCTCCAGGCTCTGTGTTACACTGTGGAGTTCTTTGTGGGTTTGTGGGTAGATACCTGTTTCCATGTCGTAGTGTCTGTAAAATAGGAATGCTATCAGTTCTTTACTGCAGAGGTGTATAACCCAATTTCCTTACTCAAATGTACATCCTTCACATCCTGTAATAATGGGAGGAGTGGACAGAATGCAAAAAGTACAGCTAATTGCAAGCAGAATTAAATTGCATATACAGAGGTGTATTCTCTCTGCAATGAGGAGGTAGATGATAGAGGGCTTACAGGATGAGTTTTAGATGGCTAAACAAGCTTTCATTTCAATTTTAAAATTGATAGTTATACAATTAATAAAATTCTTGTTGTAAAAGGTAACTTGCCTACCATCTAAAACTACTGTACCATTTATGTGATGAAGTGCATAGAATTTTTTTATTATGCTGTTTTCTTGGCAAAAATAATTGTCTTCTTATGAAAGTATGTCTAGCAAAGTTAAGTGAAATAATCTACCTTCTGAAATGAAACCTTAGCATTGCATAAGTTTAACACTTCATTTCTTTTGCTTGTTTGGAAGAGCTTTGTATTTGTAGAAGTGCTTAAAGGTTTTCTTAATTTTTTCTTTTCAGTCATTATTTAACCTACTGGAGTTTCGAAGACTAGTTTTGAATTTCAATCCTCCTGCAAATGCTCAAGACTTGCCCCGAAACCAAAAGGTAAAATGAGAAACTGACTTACCCTCGTGGCTAAGGGCATTTCTCTCTCGTACCTGAATTTTGCACTGTTCTTTAGCTCAAATTAACGTGGGTTTTAGAGGTGCCACTTAGCAGTCCTCTGAGCTTCCTATTGTGGATCTTACATAAATCACATCAGCCTCGTGGCAGAGTGTGGGGCAGGGTGTTGGGAGAGGCAGAGCATTTCTCATGTGAATGTAGCTTGTCATAGCAAACATTTTATTCCAGTTCCCTCAACCTCACAATGCGAGATTAAGCTTTCCATTTTATTAGCTTATCTCTTCTGGCCTTTTCATGAGGTGATTGTAAGCACAAATTTTCTCATATGTATCCTGGTACTCTTGTAGGATTGAGGAGGGGAGTGTCTTGGCTCAGGTTTTGTCTGACTTCAGACTAGCAAGGGGGAATGGTCATGGCCTGATCACAGATCAATTTTTCCTCCTTCATGGACACCCTCTGAGGAGAGATACATGGAGGCCCCTTGGTTTCCATGCTACAAATTGGAAAGGTAGAGATGGGAACAAGAAATGGCTGTAGGAAGTGTGAAGACACTTGGTACAGTTACTTTTAGCAGTGTCTTACAAGGCAGTGAATTTTTGCGTATCCAGAAATTAGAATGATTTAGGTTGAAAGGAACCTTAAAGATGATCCAGTTACAACCCCTGTGCCATGGGCAGGAACACAGTGCACTAGACCAGGTTGCTCGGAGCTGCATCCAGCCTGGGCCTGGCCTTGAACACTTCCAGAGATGGGGCATCCACAAGTTCTCCGGGCAACCTGTTCCAGCGCCTCGCCACCCTCACCATGAATTAGACTATTTCCTGTTGCCCCTTTCTTTCAGATTTAAGAAAGGGAGTGTGTTGTCTGCCTGTTCTTATTGTTTGTCACTTCAGGCTTGACTGGGATGTTCACTAGCAAAACTAGGAGCTGTAATTAGAGAAGCAAAGGAAAAGAGACAGTGTGTGTTTTCCAAACTTCTGGGCATGTACCCTGAAAGGGAAGTTGAATGTTCAGTCAGAACTGTATACTCTCTCCCCTGTCCTGCTCCTTTCCTCCTCCCCCCGCATTCAAGTAGGAAGGAGTCACTTTTTTTGGGGTAGGAAAGCATGTTTGCATTATGTCATGAGATGATGTGAAAATACAACATGGGTAGTGCTGGGAACGTGGCACAAGGTGGGGATGGGGCAGTGTATTCTAGTAAGAAAGATAAGTCGTGCTTTACCAAAGAGTTGTACTGATTTTTTTTAATTTTATTTTTAGATTGACTTTCTGCGTAGCATTTAATTATTCATCATATAATTTGTTTTAGTAATGTCTTCCAGTACTCAGAGATCTTTACCTTCAGTTTTCAGGGTGTAAAAAGCAGTTGGTGTCTAAGAGGTGGTATGAAGTAGCTAGTAACAAGCTGTTGTGTTGAAAAACATCTTGCCCAAGCACTGACACTTGCAGCTGAATGCCTTTAGCAATTCCAAAGGGCTATTTTGTTTTTCAGGAATTCTGACCATGACAGACAGTATTAAGGCTGTGTGAAATGGTGTGACACTAGGAGAGGATATAGATTTGAGCAGAAACCTTGCTTTCTGCAGGCCTGCTAGTAAGAATCTCTGGCAGTAGTTTGTGTCCTCTCCTTTGTTAACTTAAATTCCAGGATGAAATAACTTATTAATTGGTGTACTCATTTGTCTTATCTACAGCTGAAAAAGGACTGGGTCAGTTTAGGAAAAGAGATCACTTCACTAGTTGGAACTTTGACAAATAGAGGAAATAAGCATGCATGCCCCCAAATATGGTGCTTTTATTTCTTTGTAAGTGAAGGCAAGTAGAGGCAAATTGTTTTAATGGAGTAATATAAGTTACCAGTTGACAAAAGGGAAAAAAAAAAAGGCCCTGGAATTTATTTCCATCTGCTTACTTGTTTTGAAACTGTTTCAGCTTCATTTTGTTTTAATTTTTATTCTAGTATTAATAACTGACATTCTTTAGGATCAAATTCCCTTCCTAATAAAGACCGAGTTTTAATAATCCCAGATTTTTAATACTTTGGTTTATATCTGGTTGTTCTTCCCGTTGGTGGGACTTATTTAACTCCAGGGTCATGACAACCTCTTGATTTAGAATTAAAGCATGTGGTTGTACTTCAGGGAATATTGCATAGAACGGTTGTTTGTTCTTTCCCATCAATATATTGAATCCAAATGCTATGAATGATTTGGCATGTAAAGTTGTTAATCCAGAGGTCATTGGTATAAATTTTAACTTGAAAAAAAACCCCAAACAAACAACAGCCTCACCCTGTTTGCCTCAGCTAATTGGGCTTTGTTTTTCTGGATTTGGGCATGCACTTATCATCTCCAATCTGGTTTTGTTCTTTTTATTTTGGAATTAATTTTTCTTCCTTGTTATCCTTCTGTAGCACAGATACAGTTCTCTGTAGTAACTGCAGCTTCTTTGCTCTCCCAGTTCTCTTCTTACTGTACAGGCTTCTTGCACGAACAGACCTTTTTGCTGTACACAGTGAGACCAGAGAAATATTTGGCCTCAGTTATATCTTCAGGAAACATTTTATTATCAGAGGAAGCAGGTTATTGTGCTACAGGTTAGCAGATCCTTCCGCCTGTTTTGATATTATTTTCAATATTATCACTGTGTTACTGTCCTGGCACACTGATTGACAATAATAAATATTTGCTATATATTAAATATGCAAACTGCTTTAACAGCATTTATAATCATAAGTTATTCCAACATGTATTAAGAAATTACTTATGCAGGCAGCATGGGTGATAAAATAGCGAATGTTTCAGATTATTAGCTTCCCCTACAGTTTTAAATTCAAAACTTCTTTTTTTTTCTTTTGGTGTTGATGTAGCTGCTGTGCTGTGGTCACTTTATTACTTCTTTTTGTTTTACTGTACTGTTTTTTGTTTCTGTGGAATTGTATACCTTGTCGTGGGGACTGGCCCATGTTCTTTTGAAGATTTTAGGCTTTGTTCAGTCAGAATCTGTTTGTTGTGGTAATGCCCACATAATCTGGTCAAGGATCATGCCTAATGCATTAAATCAAGCTTTGATTTTCAAAAAACAGCAAGGATTTTTCTAGTGTTAGAGAACTTTGATAGCCTTTATAAAGATATTCTGAGTAATCCTGCTGGCATTGGTAGCCAGTTGTTTGACCTAAAGGTGCAAATATTCTTAAAACTCAGCCAAATTAGTAGTGTAAGTTTGGCTAATGCAACAGTACTGTCTATATATTTCAGATTTAAACAAAAGGTAAGATCTAGAGAATTCTCTGGTTAATAATTTATATTGTGCATATGAATTATCACTGGTATTTAAACATTTGGATAAAATATATCTGTATCTAAAATTTGAAATTCTGTTCATTTTAATAGATCACTTTATTAAATAGCAAGAAAAATACCAGTTTTGCAATTCGTTTCCCTGTTTTGTTGTTATATAGTTCTTTAAATATCTAAATGGGAGACAGATTTTATTCTTAAATTAAGATGACTTAATGCTGAATTGCTAGGGTGGCACTTGAAGTCTTCAGCCTATTCTATGAGCAGTGTTTATAATTGGCAGGTATTTTGCGAGGTGGACTGGAAGAGCAAGTTAAACTCAGAGATTTATGTGACTAGAAGTATTTTTTAGGTATTATGCAAAACATATATTCCAATTCACAGGACAGTTTTTAAAGCTGAAGTAAATCATACTTAACATACAAAAAGCTTTGTCCATACTGGATTGACACAGGAGTGACTAAACAAGTCTGCTGTTTGATGAGCACATGAAATAGTTTGTCATCAAGTAATTCTAGTTTGACCAGCATCTGACCTCTGTGCTGCTTTGAATGATACGTTGTTCTAAATACAAGTGGGTATTACATGGGGTTTAGTTTCACAAGTATTTGTCAGCTATCTACTCAGGAGTATGAGTGATATCCAGTCTCCCCTTGTGGTTTAATCTGTGGTATGAAGGAGTTGTGTTTTTATTTGCTTTTCATTATACAGGCAGAAGGTATTTCTTCTGTTCTGGAAACCAGAAAAAGAATGCCATAGCCTGATGAACTGTGCTTTAAATAATAGGTACAAAGGAGAGCAGGCTGTTTCTCTTACTTCTGTCAAGAGAAATAGTATTTATGTACACTTTATGAATTTAGTTTTCAGTAAAAAATAAGCTTAAGAAGATACTGAATAGTGTGTAGGCTCACAAGAAATTCTGCTAGAGATACAGAGGAGTACTAATTTCAATAAAACAAAGGTATATTGTTGCAGTGAATTACTTAAAAATTTGTAAGTCTTAAGAGGAACAATTCTGTCTTAAATGCAACGTGGCTTGTCCAGTTGTCAATGTAGCCCCAGTTCAAGACAAACAGTATTATATAGATATAATTTCAGGGAGCTTTTAGTTTCTGAAATGTAATTTTCTTCCCAGAGGACTACAGTATTTTGTAAAATTGACAAGTAAAAGGCATGCAACACTACTTTGTAGTACTGTAAGTAAGGTTATGTATTATTTTGATGATTGGCAAGTCATACACTTAGTTTATTGGGTAGCACTTATGTAAAATAGATTTTTGTTATCACTTTATTAAATGTTTTTAATTCTTCCAATACAGGAACATAGGAATCTGCCTTTCATGCGTGAATTGAGGTACCTATTTGCACTTCTAGTTGGTTCAAAGAGAAAATATGTTGACCCATCAAGAGCAGTTGAAATCCTTAAAGATGCATTTAAATCAAATGATTCCCAACAGGTAATTTTTGATCAATCTTGTTCATGTTTTTATATGGTCATCTGGGGTCATCTTGTGATAGGAAGTACTTACAGTGGACAAAAAAAAATTCAAGGTGTCCACAGAAAAACTTCTTATTATCAGAGTCTTTGAGCTTTTCCTCTGATATGATGTGACTTCTAGTCACCTTTATTAGGAAAATTAAAAAAATATTCCAGAAAGCATGCATTTTATTCAGTGCACTTCCTTCCTGTTATTTCAGAAATTAACTAATAGTTCCACATTCTTGCTTTTAGGGTTTAGTTCTAAGTCTGAGGTTTTTGAAAGAGCGTTATCTGATCTAACAGTACATCCAGGGCTGGTACAGTCCTATTATCCTGTTTGTGTAGATAGTGTTTTGGAGGTTCCAAATGTTCATATTCAGGATTCTTACCTAAATCATAGTATATTATGCTTTTTTTGAGAAGCACTTCATTTCTCCAGATGCTTTATTTTCCCATATGAGTTTATGTGGCAAAGGTATTTAATTACAACAGCATGCTGAATTTAGTGCTCGATGAAAGTAATATTAGTCACCACTTGTTAGATACCAAAGGGTTTGAACAATGGGATTCATGAGATGCCTTTAGACTAGGATGGTATGAAAGCTGAGCCCAAGTAATAAGGATCACAGGACAGTGTCACATCTGAGGAACACCAGAGCTACTCACAAAACAAACACTAATCATGGAATAGTCTTAGGCACAATGTGATTTTGGAACAGTTGTGGAAGGGAATACTGCTATACTGATCTTGTAAGGTGACACTTCACTGTGTTCTGTTACATGTAGTCTGTGATTCTCTGATATGTGAACATACACTGATCATTTTATATTTTTTAACAGCAAGACGTCAGTGAATTCACACACAAATTATTAGATTGGCTAGAAGATGCCTTCCAAATTAAAGCTGAAGAAGAGAGGTAAGATTTTTTTTTTCCTAGCTCTGCATGTTGAACATTTAGATAAGAGAAAAGCAAACCAAACAACCAAAAATCCACTTTTCTCTATGGCTGAAAAGACCCAACTCTGTAGCTCATTTTCGTTCAAGTGTGGTTTTTTCCATACATGGCAGTACCTTGGATTTTTCCATCAATTGTCTTTTAGAAATCTAGCTCAATGAAGTCCAAAGCGTATAAAGAATATAGATGTGGGTTTTGTACTTCATCAGTTAGGCTCTTTTCATTTGAATGAAGCTTTGCTTTTTGATCCTGCAGTTTGAAATACTTCAAAACCTTACTCCTTTTTCTCATCTCAGCAGTAAATACTCATTACTTGTCTAAGTAAACATCTGTGAACCGTCTTTTGACTACATAATTTTTCTGAAGCATTGCGGGAAATAGTTTTTATACAAGGGTTTTGTACAATTAACCACTCATTAATTGAATCTGGTTTACATAGATGTTCCTAGAACAAGGCACTTCTGAAATTTAATTTTCAGAATATACTTATCACTGCAAATATCCAAATCATTGTTATATTCATTAGAGAAAAGTACAAATATAAATTATCAGTAACTGAGTGAAAGAGGCAGCATAATTTCCGTAATGAACTCAGAGTAATCTGTTCATAATTTTATAAAAGTTTGTAGCTTGTGTTTGATTTTTTGTTTTCCCCCCACTAACACACTTCCTGTTTTTCAGGGATGGAGAGAAACCAAAGAACCCAATGGTGGAGTTGTTTTATGGACGGTTTCTAGCAGTAGGTGTACTTGAAGGTATGCATCTGGATTTACTTGGACATCTGTGGTTATGTCTGTCCAGTGCCTGTCCAAGTACACGGCTGAACGATGCAGTTGTAGGATTTAGGTACTTCTGCAGAAGCACACTTGGAGAATACAAGCTCAGTCTGTGACAAATGGTTTGTCCTGGAAATAAGAGACTGAAGGTAAATGCAGTGAGCTGCAGGGATCCAGAAAGACTGTTTTGATAACCTTGAGGATCTGATTGCTCTCAGTGCAGCAGAAGTTTGGGTGAGATGCTGAGGGAAGATCCTTGGAAGAAATTATTGGGGCACTTTTACCACTTACTAATTGTATATAGAAGGCAAGTTACTGTATTTCATTGAGTTAGTCTCTCACTTTCTCTTATTCATTTAGTGCCGTTTAAAATTTTGTTTTCTTGCATTTTCTTCTGCACAATTTCTTGTATGAGAAGCTCATCCTCCTAAAAGTTACAGTTTGCTGAAAACAAGTCAGTGGAAACCTCCCCAAAGGCGGTGTTGGAGGGCGTGCTAAGGAGGAAGAGACTGTACAACAAACTTCTCTTTATCTTATCTGTATGTAATTAGTAGAAGTGTGGAACTGCAGTGTTCTCTATTTCCAGGAGGCTATGAAAGCATTTTTGAGTAACTTTAATATTGGTGAATCTGCTCTCCCATCCTAAGTTAATGACTTGCATTTGAAAGAAGCAGCTACAGTCTTTTAAGTGGCTTCCAGGTTATTCCTTGACCTTGAATGGCATATCTTATGACTTGTTGTCAGGTTTCAAAACGATTCTGCAGATTTCTTGCTACTAGCCAGTGTTCTTACTCCTTTACATTTAACTACTTTCCACCTGTACGTTCTCATCTTAACTGAGGAGATATGTGAAAATCAAACCAATGGAAAGAAACTAGCAGGCCTAAGAAGACTTGTTACTGACTTTAGGATGAAATAAATTGAAATTCTAGGTTGAAATTTGTATTTCTCCTCATGTTTGAGCTTACATCTTTATACACTGTTACCAAATTATAATCTTGTTTTCAGGACAGAAATCATGGATGTTCTCTTTTGCGGTTTATTTTTGCAAAATGTACTTATACAAAGGGGTCT
>JAYRBT010000001.1:11316155-11339145 GCA_036023395.1 Myiotriccus ornatus
CTTGTTTTCAGGACAGAAATCATGGATGTTCTCTTTTGCGGTTTATTTTTGCAAAATGTACTTATACAAAGGGGTCTTTGGTATCAACAATTCCACTGACTTTGCTGATACAGTTGTGTTACTAAACTGCTATTTGCAGGAGGAGGATGATTTTGCTTTATATGTGTAAAACTTCTCATACATCTGTAGAGCCAAGTCATTTTGAGTTTTGCCATTAGATGCTAAAACAATATAAAAAAATGGGCTGGAGAAGAAAATACAGAGATTTGCAGTATTACGTTTCAGCCACTTTGAACATATAATTGAACTGCTCAGTAAGAAAATGTGAGTATTTTTCAATAGACTAGATCTGCTGACCTAGGATTGTTCATTTCTTAAAAAGATAAATGCTTGTTTCTAAAACATTAACTGTTTCATTTTTCATGAAGGTAAAAAATTTGAAAACACAGAAATGTTTGGCCAGTATCCGCTGCAGGTTAATGGCTTTAAAGATCTGCATGAGTGCCTCGAAGCTGCAATGATTGAAGGGGAAATTGAATCCCTCCATTCAGAAAACTCTGCCAAGTCTGGTCAGGAGGTGAGTTAAGTGCTTCTGTGGGCTTCTTTAGGGATGTTGTTGTAGTGCTTTTTATTTTTCATTCGGGTTCATGGTTGTTTTTTTTACCTGACCTGCTGCTGTGCAGGTCCTGATGTCTGGCATAATGTTAATTTGGGGGGGGTTGTATCTCTTTTGGAGTATCCAGAATATAATCTTTTAGCATTTTTCTTAAGATAGGAAGCTCATGCTTCTTAAAAGCTTACAGTGCTTACAGTGGTGATTTGACACAGGCTGGTTCTTGCCTTTTCCTGATATTTGATCTCTGTGAGAGGTCATGGCTTAGGTGTCCTGTGGTATCTGAGCACTGCTCTGACTGACTTGCTGCTCTGGGCCATGTTGTGAATAGCAACTGTAAGTTGTGCCCGTTTCATAGCTGCACAGCACTCCTCTTGTTCCCTCTGTGCCTCTGTCATGTAGTTGCTCTGCACCTTAGGCTTCTTCCCCTCTCCTCTTTCTACTGGCATTTCCATTCGCACGCTTTGCCACCTACAGTGGGCGATTCTCTGCTTTGCTTGTGGTGTTGGACAGACAATACCTATTCTGTGGGCTGCAGTTCCTCCTGTTCCAGAAGAGCTCATTAGAGCAGGAGGCTGCCAAATACCAGAACATGCTGGAAGCGTGGGTGAAGGCATTCAGATGGAGCCCCACTAAGCAATGGGGTTATGCAGCATATGATATTGAGATGAGTTGATGAATGAGATTTCTTGTGCAGAAATTGCAGGTTAGGAAAAAAGGTAGTTGGTGGTTGTAGAACCAGGGAGGTGTGCTCTGAAACATCCACTCTTACTGCTGGCATTTATGTGTGCCCAGCATTTTTCTCTGGCAGGGCTCTCTCTAATAACCTGTGTGTTATTGAGATGGAAAGAGGTGGTGGTAAGGGCTGAACTGCTTTCTCTTAACACAGCTGTTCATGTTTTACCACAGTTATTTTAAAGATGTGAAGTCTTAAGAGGTTTCTTCTACTTAAGTAAAAAGGTGTAATTTCTTCCTTGATGTCAGTCTTTGGAAGTAACATAACTTTGCTTCATTTAATCGTATCAACATACACACAGGGTTTAATTACGAAGCATAGTGACACACACTGAAATCATCCTCCAGTCTGAAGTTCTAGTTCTAACTTTGTGTTTTACAACAAATGTTTTAGAGCATTCCTTTTACAATGATCATGTTTACTGCAACATAACTGGAAGAGAACAATCTCATAAAAATTCATTGGTAGAATCCAAAGTTTTGTTTCTTTATTCTAGGTGAAATCTTGTATGTGTCTACTACAAGAACACGATTGTTCATCTTGCGGACTGAAACAGTCTTGCAGTTAAAATATGTGTGTGTTCTTGCATAAAATGTCAGTTCTGTTATAGATGCTTGTCTAGAAATGTCAGATTTGGGGGTGTGTGGTTTGTGGGGGTTTTCTTCATTGTTTTGTTTTGGAGGGTTTTTAACTTGTAATGTTGGGAAATTGTGGGGAACAGAAGGATAGTTATGTGCAGGTCTAGGCTGTTAAACTTTGAGTTATTGTCAAGGTTTTAATCAACTTGGCTTCTTAGCATGTGGAAATTGAAGTGAAAATCATATGACATATTGGCAGTGGTGAAAAACCAAGAAACATTACTGCATTATTACCAGGGCTAAGTAAATTGATTAAGTTTCTCTGAAGTAATTTGTAGTGGTGTTGCTGCTTTTAGTAGCTGTGTTTAAATATGCTGCCTCAAAGATCACAGAACCAACTAGGCTGCAAAAGACCTCTGAGATCGAGTCCAACCTGTGACTGAACACCACCCTGTCAACTAGACTGTGGCACTAAGTGCCACATCCAATCGTTTCTTAAACACCTCCAGGGATGGTGACTACCACTTCCCTGGGCAGTCCATTTCAATACCCAATCACTCTTTCTGTGGAGAACTTTTTCCTAATGTCCAACCTAAACCTTCCCTGGTGCAGCTTAAGCCCGTGCCCTCTTGTCCTGCTGCTGGTTGCCTGGGAGAAGAGACCAACTCCTACCTGGCTGCAGCCTCCTCTCAGGTAGTTGTAGAGAGCGATAAGGTCTCCCCTGAGCCTCCTCTTCTCCAGGCTGAACAACCCCAGCTCCTTCAGCTGCTCTTCATAGGACTTGTGCTCCAGTCCCTTCACCAGCCTCATTGCTCTTCTCTGGACCTGCTGCAGCACCTCAACGTCCTTCCTAAATTGAGGGGCCCAGAACTGGACACAGTACTCAAGGTGCAGCCTAACTAGTGCTGAGTATAGAGGAAGAATCACTTCCCTGGTCCTGCATTGTTATAGTGCACTGAAAGGCTTGGAAGTACTAAAGGAAGCTCAGGTTTTTGTAGTTTTAACAAAGTCTGTCTAAGATGAACAAAGACTTAAAGTGTCATTCCTCTGAGCTGGTATCAAAGTCTAAAGAGAATATTGTTGTGATAGACACATTTTAGTAGATGCTGCTGAAAGCAGCATTCTGCTTTTTTCCTTATTCCCACCTTTGCCTCTAGTGGGGTATTCAGCTGCTCGTTCACTATTATTATCGTTATTATTTTTACTCTTATCACAATGCCTAAAAGCCTCAACTATGGAGTGGGGTGTCAGCAGGCAAGCTAATGTACGAACAACAAAAAAATCCCTGTTCTGAGGAACTTAAATCCTCTTTCAAGAGAAGGTGGAGGTCAATGCACGTACTTGGGAGTTAGAAGTGTGAGGAAAATGAGAGAATGTTTGTCAGCATCATTGTTGATGAAATTAAGCACATCAGCAACTTAGTCATCATTAAGTGATTTGGGGGCCTTGCAATGAAAGGGTTTCAGGGGGAAGGGTTGTGCTGTGTCTTTTCTGACTTAAGCATTGAAATTTACTGCTGTGTCAGGTTGTTGTAAGAGAGAAGTCACGATTGTCTCTGTTAAAACTGAGAAGGTGGTTATTGGAGGCTGATTTAGGCAAGAAAATGTAAGGCAGCTCACTTTGGGTGTAAATAAGGCAGTGAACTAGTAAAATTCAGCGACATCTTGGGAATCTGTTAGTGTGACAAGGTTACCTGTGCTAAGGCCAGGCAAGGGGAGAAGAGAGGAAACCTTGCACTCAGATGTGGAGTGATGGGAACCCAGACATAAATTTTATCCATGAGCACAGGAGGAAAAGGCTGTCTGCGAGGTATTGTATGAAAAGACTATTTAAGACATTTGGCTAGATTGGAGAACCTGAAGTGAGCCCTGAGTCAAATGCCACATCTGGGCTATGGCATTGATGTCGGAAATATGTGGCAATAGCATCTGCAGCAGTCGGGGAAGCTTGAGTTGATGGTTAGATATCCAAAACTTATTAAATGGATAGACCATAATTGTTATGTTTTACAGTGGAGAGAAAAAAAATTCTGGAACTGGAGCTGGATTTCTGTTGTAGTTGAGAAACAATGTATGTAAAGAAAAAAATGAGACCTAGGGGTAGACCTCTACTGAACACTCAGAGAAAAGTGAGATAAGGTGATGATAACAGTGATTAGCAGTGATTAGAGACATGAGCAGAAACTTTAGGCTGTTAGTGTAGAGGAAATTTCAAGAAGTCTGTTTATGCTGCTGAGAGCACTTGTCTGGCCCAGCCCAGAACACTCACCAGTCCTGCTTCAGAGAAGAAACTTTGAGTGATATCAGGTGAATGAAAGGGTCAGGAATATAAGCCTGAGGGGACAAGCAGGAAGAGCACTTGATACGGTGTAAACAACCCTTTCAATGTTATGGGGGAGTTAAAAGAGAACAGGACAGTTGGTAAGGCAGGTAGGTTGAAGCATGGGCTGGTTTTGGTACAAGCAAGGCAAATGTGACATGAATAATCCTTCCTGCCTCCTCTGCTTCAACACAGCAGTGGATGAGTTGAAAAGCTCTGATGCAGCATGGGCAACAAAGGGTCTGTGTTTACAGTGAAGGGGAAAGATGGGAGATTTGCATAGCTTATGGTGACCCACCTTCTAAAACCAGTTTCTCCCACAGCCGTTGGTCTGCAGTTACTGCACAATTATTACTAAATTAAATTACTGCTATTGGAAGGCATTCGTTGTGAGGTTCTCTCTTTTTCTTTTGTCTAGCACTGGTTCACGGAGCTTCCTCCTGTCTTAACGTTTGAGCTGTCAAGATTTGAGTTTAATCAGGCTCTGGGGAGACCAGAGAAGATACACAATAAATTAGAATTTCCTCCAATTTTGTATCTAGACAGGTACAGTATAATATAATCTATGGGTCCATTTGGGAAAGAGGATGACAAGTCAGCTATTTCATGGTGTTCCAGATAGACTGCATGGTTTGAAGAGTATCCTCAGCGTCGGTGCAATGCTGTTGATGTGATGGCTTTCAGTTAGCTGCTGAATGCTATCTGCCAACCAAAATAATGAAACAAGAGTATTGCTATGTGGCTGCTCCATAAACCATTTCATTTAGAATCTAACAGTAGCTTTCTAATACATGTGTGTCCTCCATGGTATGAACAGAGCTTTCGATGCCATGGAAAAAGCATCCTCTAAAAGTTGTGGAAGGGAACATTTAATGGCTTATTTTTGTCTCAGCTCTGTTTTAGTGCTGAATATATTGTAGGTTCTATGGAGTGTGAGTTTTTATTAGCACTCAGTGTTAGCGATTCTGGCTGGTGGGTACAGAACTCAATTCCGGTGTTGGGGTACTATGGGCTGACGCTTCTCTCTGAATTTCATGTTTTACAGGTATATGCACAAAAACAGAGAAATAACAAGAATTAAACGAGATGAAATCAAGAGACTCAAAGAGTACCTCACAGTTTTACAGCAGAGATTAGAACGGTACTATAGATAACTGTGTAAATGCAAATAGTATTATAGATTACATAGAATAACTCTTTTCAACTACAGACTTTGTGTAATTATTTACTCTTTTACTCTTTCTCTTGTAAATTGTGTATAAGCATTGTAATTCTGATGCATGAAATATGCTAGGAAAGGCTTACTTTATTTAATTGCAGTCAACCAGAAAAAAAATATTTTTTTTTCTTTTTTTTTCTTTTGTGTGCGTGTATATGTGAGTCATGGCATTAATACGTTTTATGGTTAACAGATATTTAAGCTATGGTTCTGGTCCTAAACGATTCCCCTTGGTAGATGTCCTGCAGTACGCCTTGGAGTTTGCCTCCAGCAAACCGGTGTGCACATCTCCCGTCGATGACCTGGGTGCAAGTGCCCCTGCGAGCGGCACGGTGCCAGCCCAGACCTCACCCAGGTAAGGGCTGCCTCCTGCTCTCCCAGTGCAAGCCAGCCTCTGGGAGAGAGGCAGGAACTCTAGCTGCTTTGGTCATCAGGTGAATAAAACTAGGCATCTCCTAAAGGGTATAGTGTAAAATCTCTGCTCTTCTCCCAGAAGTGCTTTTCAGCACAGCAGACTTAAATGAAGCTAATTATTAATAATGTGTTTGTCTCATGCGCTTATAAAAATGTCTCTGGGTGGAGAATTTCCATTTGCAAAGAAAGCCCAGTTCCACCTACAATTCCGAATAGACACAATATCTGGGGAGGTCGCTGCCTCCTAATGGTATTGTTTAAGAATCTGAATTGGGCAGTGTATATGTGCTGTTGGTATACAATTCATCTGTAATTTCTGCATGGGAGTTAAGCTCCTTTTCTGCTTTGCAGTTTATACTTCTCACCAAGTTTGTCGGGAACCTAACAGTCTGACTCTTTTTAATACAGAGTAGCTAAAGTATCGGGGAGAGAAAGGTTCAATAATGTTGGTTTTCTCATTATTTAAGCTAGGAACTCAGTATTGGGGATTGGGTGCACCCTCAGTTAGCAGATGACACCAGTTTGGGTGGGAGTGTTGAATCTGCTGGAGAACTGGAAGGTTCTGCAGAGGGGTCAGGCTGGATCCATAGGCTGAAGACTATTATATGAGGTTCAGCAAGACCAAGTGCTGGGTCCTGCACTTGGGTCACAGCAACTCCCTGCAGTACTACAGTCTGGGGGAAGAGTGGCTGGAAAGCTGCTGGGCAGAAAAGGCCCTGGGGGTGCTGGTCAATAGTGACTGAACGTGAGCCGGTGCGTGCCCAGGTGGGCAAGAAGGCCCAGTGGCATCCTGGCCTATATAGAAATAGTGTGGCCAGCAGGACCATCCTCCTGCACTGGGCACTGGTGAGGCCACACCTCAAATCCTGTGTCCAGTTCTGGACCCCTCACTGCAAGTAAAACACTGAGGTGCTGGAGCGAGTCCAGAGAAGGGCAGCTGAGCCGGGGAAGGGATTGGAGCACAAGTCTGATGAGGAGCAGCTGAGGGAGCTGGGGGTGTTTAGCCTGGAAAAAAGGAGGCTGGGGACAGACCTGATTGCTCTCTACAACCATGTGAAAGGAGGTGGTGCCAGGTGGGGGTCAGGCTCTTCTCCCATGTGACAAGCGATAGGATGCAGGGAAATGGCCTCGAGTTGTACCAGGGGAGGTTTAGGTTGGATATTAGGAAAAAATTCCTTTACTGAGAGGGTCATCAAGCACTGAAACAGGCTTCCCAGGGAACTGGTGGAATCACCATCCCTGGAGGTATTTAAAAGACATGTTTATGTGGCACTCAGGGACATGGCATAGTGGTGGAGGTGGCAGATGCTGGGTTAATGGTTGGATTTGATGGTCTTAGCGATCTTTTCCAAACTAGATGATTCTGTGATAGAGTATAACTTTGGTTAGCTGGACACTAACAGTTTATAACATAGCTTTTTATATTGCATATGGAAAGCAGGGTTTTGAGTTCTGGTTAACTATGTAGTACAAAGAAATTAAGTACATGAATCTAAAAAGACTTCAAAAATATTTCAAATATCCTACTGTAGAAATGATGATGGCTGATAAGGAAAGACAAACTTCTAAAAGTTACCATTGCTTGCATGAAATACAATATCAAAAGTAATATACTTTGTTCAAACTCCTACGCAGGAAGTTTGTTCTGTAAAAATGTAAGTCTTGTGACTTTTTTTGGTCAATCTGTAGAAACACCACAGCATGTTACATGGAGTGACATTTTCAACTCTTAGTGTTCTCAGAACTTTGTAAACTACTGAAGAATCCAGGTTCTTCAGGCTGTATCACGATGCTGTATGCGAAGTAAAAATTCAGTGGCTTGCAAGAAAGATCTTCAGATTCCTGTTAGGCAGTGTAATTATATATTGGTGGTCTTGTTGATGAGAAGACTCTGTAACAGGTTTTAATTTTTATTATTCTGCTGCTCTTCTAGAGTTCTCCTAAGATGGCTGCTCTGCAGTTTGAGTTAAGAGCTGTTTGGAACAAATTTAGATGGGTTGGTACTAAATTTCCAGTGTACCATAGATATCAGAGGTCCCTTCATTGTTGCTGTTCAGTTATAACGTGAGTTGTAGGTAGGTGATCAGAAAAAGAATGTCTGCTAGGCATAGGACACACAAAGAAGTTATTAAACAGAGAACTTGTGTTTATTGGATTTTATGGTCAGTGGGCCATAAGACAAGCTGCTGTGATTTTTCTCTCTGCCATTTGGCAGTAAATGTTTCAAACTGCACTGTTTACATGTGTGACATGATTTGAAAGTGTTTTAGTAGCATTTCAAGTGAAGCAAACTATGGCTTGACCGATCCAAATCTGATTCCTTTATGTATGTGGTTTTGAAAACCACAAAGTTTTCAGAATTTACACACTAATTCCATATTGATATTGTAGGTACCTTTCCTGAATTGCACTGTAGGAAATTATTACCTTTAAAATTTCTGTTTTCAGGGGAAAAGCTTATTTTTGTGCTGTAGCTTTTAGTTTGTGCACATGATGATTCAATTTTTGTATTTCATGTTTTGAACATATACAGCACAATAGAACAGCAGGGGCCTTCCTCTTCAGATGTTCCAAGCACATCTCCTGTACAAAGATCAGTAATACATAAACCATTCACACAATCACGAATTCCTCCTGATCTGCCAATGCATCCGGCACCAAGGCACATCACGGAGGAGGAGCTGTCTGTCCTGGAAGGCTGTTTGCATCGCTGGAGGACTGAAGTAGAGAATGACACTAGAGGTAATGCCACAAGCTGGGGATTGCACTTGCTGTCGAAAAACATTTGTGCAAGCGGGGGAAATTTTTCATCCAGGAATGTTTATTATTTGTCACGTGGGTAGATCAGTATGCACCACACTGAAACGTACCCGTGTTTGGCTTTTAGTGAGATAAAATAAAGATGTAGCCATGTGCAATTATGCAGCCTTATGGAAGAGAGGTTCTTTTTTTCTTTCAGATTTACAAGAAAGTATATCTAGAATACACCGGACAATTGAACTGATGTACTCCGACAAAACAATGGTCCAGGTAAGTACAATTTCAGCATCAGAACTGAAAATAGATCCTTTTTGTCATTTTTTGAAAGTTCTTAGGTGCTTGAAAATAGAGCAAGTGTACAGCGGTTACATAGGGCTTTGAGATTTGCAAGCACTTTAGTTTTGCACAGTCAGATGGAAGACAGCATTACAGTGTTTTACAGATGACATGCTTAAGTTCAAGCAACTTTGTGATGAAAAGCCAAAATACATTTCATCTCTGATCCATTTTTATTTTTTTTTACTTGAATGCAGATTCATGCAATAAATTTTTTTTGCCCTGATTTGACCGTATTGCTAGGCAATCTTGTGGCATTGAGGTGGCAAAGCATGAGATGCAGAAACCTATTATTTTTGTACTTTGCTGCTTAGCGAGTGTCTGTGTGTATTGCAACTTCCATGCTAATACTTGGGAATTCAGGATCCTGATTGTGATTTGTAGTTAATAATGCAAGTCAGTGATTTTGTTGTTGTTTTGCTATTGTTGGATTTTTAAAACACTGTTTAGATTAGTATCAGTCACAACCTCGATTATTAGTGTAAGATGCTCTTTAGGAAATTCTCATGTTGTGTAATCTGAACAGCGTTTTTAGAGTGCTTTACTATGGAGTTGTGGCTCCTCTGCCATTTCTTATGTTCACAGACTCACGTTCTCTCACTCTGACAGGTTTTAAGGTTAAGGATTACTCCCTCTGTTACTTTCTGTTAGTAAAAAGAACTGTTTTCGTTCCAAGTAAGATCTGTTCAGCTTACAGTTTTCCTTGAGTTATGTTTTCATTTTGTACGTAGCTTGTAATATCTTTTGGCAGCTGAGCTCTGATGTTAAGGATTTCAGGCAGACTTGCCTAGATGACTTTCTTTAAGCTTGCTATTTGCAGGCACTTTTTTTTTCCTTAATACTTGTGTTATAACAAGAAGGTTTCATGTCATCCAACAGTAAAATGAAGTAATTTGGTAACACTGTATCCATATAGTCTACCTGTGTTGGCTTAGGTGTTAGAGGAAGAAATACCTCTGGATGGCAAACGTGGTTGTCAGCTATCATTACAAAAGAAAAAGGAGACTAGTTAGTAAAACCTGAAGTAGGTGCTGGACCCATCTGAAATCACAGGCTGGAAGCAGAGGTTGTTGCTCTTATTCAGCTCAGCTGGTTTTGTCCCTGTGGGTGTTTTGGCACAATAGAAAGGAGGCAGGTTCACACCATCCATTTTTCCCTACCTACCTCTTCCTCTGGGTGATTTGATAGCTGGGTGTTGCTCTATTCTCTGGGATAAGTTTCACAGTATTGATGCTTTCCTCTGCACGATACAGTTGCAGGACTGAAAGCTTTTCACTTGTAAGTCGTGTTCTAGGAACAGAAAACTAGACAACATTTTAAGACAAAAATATATTTGCAGGATACTTCCTAGTGTTTGTATGAACTGTTTGAGAAGCTCTTCATCTTCTCCTTGTGACCCCTTTTGAGTCTAGAGAAAAGGACAGTTGTCCTAAAACCTTTGTCAAGTTTTCATATGAAATACATTCCTGAAATTTTTATTTTGCCTTGTTCTCCTGAATCAGTGGTTCATCAGCTGCTTATTTAATTATTTCCCTCCTTCCATACATTTACTGTGGGGAAATGACACAACACTTTTTCCTGTGGGAGTTTGTCTTGGATACAGCTTTGACATATCTGTTCTGTAGGAACATGTGGGTTGGTGAAGCTCCATTGCTGTTTCATGAGTACTAAGTGTAAGCTAAGAAGCTTAATGCTCTCTGCTATTAATTACTGTTGATATAATGGCTCATCACAAGAGATCTCTGTCAGCACTGAACTCACCTGTACACCGGTCACAGACCTTTGTGGTGGACTCTCCTGGAAGCTCAGTATGGACAGCTGGTTCTCCAGAGCTGGAGGAAATGGTAGGGGCCCTCAAGCTGACCCAGTTAGTGTGGTTTTAAATAAAATGTTTCAAATTCACCTGGGATTTTTAGTGTCTAATTTTAAGGTGAGGAATTTTATTTTGTTGAAGTCTATAGAGAACTTAATTTTTTTAAAAATCAGGATCTGCATATATTTTTGTGCATATCCACGGGCTTGCAATCATTTTAAGAAGGCTTTCACACTGGTTTAATAACAGATGTCAAAACCCCCAGAGCATTTAGATTTAAGGACTTGCCAGGATTTCTTCTGTGTATACTTCTTGTGTTTGGGAGATTTAGAGTGCAGTTTGGTCTCTGGAATGACAGGCTGTTTGATTCCAGCTGCTGTGCAGTCAGTCAGCTTTATAGTTCAGGGGGGTTTGCAAAATCTCCAGCCCTTACATATAGCATGGAACAGAATGATCAGGTTAAAAGTGACTTCAAGGAGTTTCTCAAGGCATAGTTACATGTGTATTTATGGTTAATGATTACTGAGGTACTCAAATGATATTTGCAACAAATACTTAGTACACCTTGTGTTAAACAGGCTGTTTATCTGCAGTCCAGACTGTGACACCAGTAAAAGATTGTTTGGGGTTTCTCATCTCAGCTGAGCTGTTGTCATTCAGGCACACTGTGCATAGCAGGGAAGCTCAGTTTTCCCTTTTATGTTGCATGTGCTGTTTCAGCAGGTTAAAATGAGTCAGTCACTAAGATGCTTTTAAAGGACTTGTAAGTAAGGAAGCACTCATTCATTCTGCTTTTCTCTCTCTCCTTCAGTTTCCCAACTACTTAGATAGAACAGATGTAACCCGGAATACTTTTTACATTGTTCCTAGAAACTGGTATCTTCCTTCTTTGCTGCAGGAGGAAGAGAGGACATCTTGAGTTGTTCCGTGCTTTTACTTAGCAATGCCTTTACTGATAACATTTACAATACCAGAAAACAGTTGTATTCTTATTTTACTTCAGTAATTTTACCTTTAGGTAATAAAAGCATTCAACTCTGATATTCCTTTAATAAACTCTCTTAATGGCACATAGAAAGAACAGAGTTTATTACCTTGAATTTGCATATGCCTTTACAGACTTTTTGACAGGTTTACCAGGTCAGAGCTGAAGCAAATCACAGACAATCAAGGCTGACATATTTGAGGGTTTTTTGTACAAGGAAGGTAGGAATATTATGGAATTAAGAAAAGAGGGTGTCTGACAGTAAAGAGAGCAGAGTGTAGACATTTATGCTGTACACACAATAATGTTTTTAAAATCTCCTGTAACTAGTGGTAAGTAACATAGTTCCAATTCCTTATGCTTAGTAGATTGCTAGGTTTACTTGTTTGTGTTTCCTCTGTGCTGTTTTGATTCTGTTTAACTTTATTTTTGTTACCTTTATTTAATGCAGCTATTATTGCTGGCATACAGTAGGAACTAACTGCTGGCAAAGAGAGTTTGACATTTGGGTTTTTTCCTGTTTCCTTTTTTAAGGTTCCTTATAGGTTGCATGCTGTGCTAGTTCATGAGGGTCAAGCGAATGCAGGACACTACTGGGCATATATTTATGACCACCACCAGAACAGATGGATGAAATACAATGATATTTCTGTGACAAAGTCAACTTGGGAAGAATTGGAACGGGATTCCTTCGGTGGTTACAGGAATGCCAGTGCATACTGTTTAATGTATATCAATGATAAGGAACAATACTTGATACAAGGTAATGTTATCAATATGGGTTCTGCATGGTGTAGAATAGCTGAATACATTGATTAAGCAAGCTTCTCTCACATGGATTTCCAGATTTTTGAAATGTTTTTAATAATTATTGAAAGTTTTATTTCTGCTCATAGCTGTTAGATTATTTTTGTACATAGAACAATTGCTCTTCAACTTTCAGATTAATAAAGATAATGCCAATATTTCAGCATTATTAAGAGATAAGCTATATGTTTGCTATTTTGCAAACATTTTAGCCAGGTGATTGCATGCTCAGAATTTTGAAGGGGTTATCTCATGAGAATAGAAACATGGAAATAGATAAATGAGTATTTTACATTAAAATCCTCATGTAACTGCCCTTTGTTTTTTTTTGCCTATGCTTCAGAGCTCTAATGCACTCTACTAGAGCATGGAAACTTGAAAGCTTATGCAGTAAATTGAAATATGAATAACTTAGCGCTACCAACCACACATTAAACCTAAGCAATACATGGATTGGGACATTTTTTTTCAGGACATGTAGTAGTATGCAACTGTAAGCCTCTGTATGGAAGTGTTTGAAGAGGGGACAAATATCCCTTTAGCACAAGTTTTATAATAATGGTAGCCAGGGAGCTGACTGTGAAAACATCCAGAGATGCAATAATAGGTTGTGGAAAATTTTCATGCTGCTGTCTTTTCATAGGGCAGAAGGCTTGAGTGCTCATTTGTTCAGTTTTTAAAGGAGAACTGATGTTACCCATGATATTTCTAGATTGCCAGATTGGTAGTGGACTTGCAGCTGTAGGGTCTGCGGGCCCTATAGGCTACTCTGCCACACCAGTTAAGTTTGAGGGCTGCTCCTTGTGGGACAGTTACAGCTGATTGATCTGCTGGGGTCTGGGATACCCCTGCAGACATCATTCTTCAAACAATTGGGAAGGTTACTCAATGTAGCTGGTGTTCCTATCAGCTGACTTTCCAAATCCCTGTAGGCCCACTCTCCTTCCCCTTTAGCCTTGGGAAGTTTAGTTGTGTCCATCTCTGTGTGGTTGTAATGCAATCGAGTGATGGTGGGGGGTTGTGACTTTTTTTTCTGAGTGTTCACAATCATAGGTGCTCGTGGCCCAAGAGACTTATCTTTCAAGGTGTCAGTGATCTGATAGTGCCCAGGAATGTAAAATCCAAAGATCACAGGAGCAGTAGCCATATGTCTCAGTAGCAGAGGAGTGCCCAAGAGATAGTAAAACCAGTTAGAAGTAATATAGTTTGGGGGTTGTGGTGTTGCACTGTACATTTGCAGCAATTCACTTGAGGAAATCTGTTGAACATACTCTGTTTTCCCTATTCTTTCTTTTTCTGACACTTATATTTCATGTTACTGCAGAGGAGTTTAACAAAGAAACAGGGCAGATGCTTGTTGGAATGGACACGCTACCTTCTGATCTAAGGGATTATGTCAAGGAAGACAATAAGCGTTTTGAAAAAGAACTTGAAGAGTGGGACGCAGAACTTGCTCAGAAAGCACAGCAGGAGAAGTTGTTATCTCAGATACCCAGAGCACCAGCACCCTCACCTGCTCCAGGTTAGCTGCTTCTACCTGTTTGCAAAAGGACGAGGACCAAAAATCACTGGGTTTTGTATATATTGTTTTACAGCTTAACAACAGAAAAGGAGTGAATTTTTGTAATCATGAATTACAGCTGTTTACTTGGCCAGAGTAACTGCACTTGAAGCTCAGTCTGGGTTTTTTTTGCATTTCATTTTTTATTTAAAGAAAAAAAAAATTGTTGTTTCACCTGCCTTTTCCCTCCCAGTTATCCTTAGCTTTAATTTTTTTTTCATAGAGACTCCGTTCTTTTAAGACAAGTAATTATTAATTATTAACAGATCTCACCAGTCTGTTTTGAGAATTTGTTAGTAAGTGTTGTATATTCTTCTATTCAGCATGACTGAGTACAAAACTTACCATCTCGTTTTAAATTAAGACAGAATTTAGATATGAAGAGAAGAATAATTTATTTGGTGTGACGCATTGGACAGATTTAGCAATAGCAGGGCCCACTTAAGATTTTATTGTGTAAAAATGAGGGTGTTAAAATTATGGAAAAGACTAATCAACAACAGTGAGGCCAGTGATTTGTAGTGATGCTGCTGTCCAGATGTTTTCATTGCTGTACTGGAGTTGTTAAGACTGAGCATATATTTCTCATAACTATCTGCAACTGCAAACTGAATGTGGAAAGTGAAGTGATTTAATGACATCACTTGTTTTGTGAACTCTGCAGAGAGTTACTTCATCTTCTGTATGTTTTGAGTTCACAAACACTTTGAGACTGGTTTTTGTTATTTTGTTAGTAATGGAAAGTACAAAATGAATGTCTTATTTGCCTGCCAAATTTTGGTTTTGTCATGTAAGGAATATAAGGTAATATTTATACTAATCAATTTATTGCCCTCAAGTGAAAGAGACTTTGAGATATCCCTTAAGGCAGATAAACATATTGTGTTTGTTATTTTACAAAGTAAAAATACATCTGGCAGTCAAGTGGCTATAGGTCATTCCATATGTTGAGCCTGTATCAATAGCCAGAAAATTCGAGTAGAATCTCATCTTTGTTCTTGGTCATCTCTGATCGATTGATGAACACCCCTCACTCAAGAGCCTTAATGGGTTTATTGTTCCTAATATAAAATCAGGGATCCATTTATAGGGAAGTGTTCAAAACAACACAGACTGCTGTAAAGTTGTATTTGTGAATTGTGTGACCTACCCTTCATTTTCTGTGGGGTTATCTTAATCTATGAGACAGTGATCCAAATAAAAACTAATCAATTCAAAATTCACGCTGTTGTTAACACACAAAATTGTTATCTTATTTCTGTCACTAAGTTCAAGCAGGAGAACCAGAATATTTAGAGCAGCCATCAAGAACTGACATTTCAAAGCACTTAAAAGAAGATTCTGTACAAGCAATCAATAAAGCTTTAGCTGAACAAGAAGATAGAGGTCCAGAAGCTATAATGGATACGGTGAGGATATTTTGAAGCTTGAAATACTTCTTTTGCTTTTATTTTGCAAATGGAAATGATAAAAGCTGATTAAAGGGTGTGTGTCTGGAAACTTTGAACTAAAATTGGTCTTTCTTCAGGGATCGTCCAACACTGAAGTCCATTCAGAAAATGTGTACAGCAGTAATGAATATAGTGCAAAAAAAGTACTAAATACAAGTTCTCTATCAGATTCAAGTGCTTGTCAAGAGTACAGCATATTGTTCAGATTAAAATCAGATGTTTGTGCCCACTGTCTTCTAAAAATATCAGATGGTTCCATGTATTTTTGAAGAGAAAATATTGACAGTCCATGTAAAAGACTTGAAAAATACTACTTTAGACATGGAGGTTTTTGTCTGTGAAATATAAGATTATAATTGAGTTCCCTTGAAAGACCTGTGGAAATTAATATAGCTTTCAAACTAAGGGTTTTTTCAACAATATCCTGTAGCTTTAATGCACATTTTGTGATTCATAGGATGCATATATTAACTTTAAATGGTGATAAGAATAAGTGTTGGGTTATTCTGTTTTCACTTCTTACAAAAGATACTAAGAGGAATAGGATGTTAACTATTTTATGGGTTATTAATGAAACTAATATTTAACATTTTTTTCTTCCAGCAGTTATTTTTTTTTGCTTCTCTATAACTATATGGCCACAAAACCAAGTGCCATTAAAACAATACATACATCTGTCTTGAAACTTATCCTTTACGGATACAGACATAAGAAATGTACAGTATAGTTTCCTTAGGCACCCCTAGTGACCACTAGAGAGATGAACAGCTTAGATCTCTGCAGAATTTGAAGCAGATGGTTCAGGTATGAACCCTCATTAAACAGCAGCAGATCTAGCCATAGATATCTTTGGGGCCAGCAGGAAACTCCTCTTAAAGCCTTTGAAAGTGGTTGACAACTTGCTGACCTGCTGTGTTTTCCACTCCTCCCTCCTGTGGTGTCAGGAAAGGAGGGAAACACACTTTCTCTGCTAAGCTGAAATCAGAGTTAACAGGGAAACTTACCTAACCCTGGGTGAAAAGATGCTCCGCCATTAATGCTTTAGGCTACTGTATCTCTAATTTTTTTTTTTTCATAATGTTGTCATTTTTCTAGGGCTTGTGGGCATCCTTGCCAGTGGGATGTGAAAGAGTCTTACAGACTTTACTCCAAGGATCAAGTGTTTTAGTTCAGGATAATGACACCTTGCACAGTGGTGAGCCTTAGGGCTTCACGAAGCTGTGGTTGAGGAGCCACGTGGGGACACCACGATAGGCTTGATGAGGCAGATGCAGGTTGTCTTACTCCAGTATTTTCCCTGCAGCAATATGGATGGCTCTTGAAAAATATAAATGAAAAAAAGCCAAACCATGCAAACTCCTATTTAGAAACTACTGTACTTCAACTATTATAATCTAAAGCGAATTTCTAGCTAATCTGAAGGTACTATGTTAATGTTTAAAAGCTGTTCTCTCTATATCCAAATTTCACTTAGTGAAATTGTGCTTTCTTCTCAGTTTATCAGCATGCTTTCTAATTATTCTACTTCCACATGCATTCAGACATGCAGCCATATGTTCCATTCTTCCTCTTTTCGTTTCTCCATTTTTAAAGAAGGAAAGCCAATATCAGAATATGTAACCTACAGGATTGTAGGTTATTCATCTCAAGTTCATGTTGTCCATTTTCTGCCCTTTTGCCCTTTTTTTTCCTGCCCTCTGATTTCACAGTTTTCCTTTGTATTTAGAAATAAAATAGAAAACTGTGTATGTTTCTGGAATCTTTGTTAAAAGGCTATTGTTATAGTTGCAGAAGTAGCATGGCACTCTGTGATTGCTTAGATGAGAGTCAAGGTTTAAGTTCTGCAAATATTGTAAACTGCCTATTATTCAGTGATAGACCATAGACTACTGAGATTTGTGTCCATTTTTGTTTAAAACTCATTTTAACATAGCAAGAATTTCAATGACTAGCAAAATCGTCCTCTGATTTACTTTTTAATTACTCTTGCAGAAAAACAGACCTGTTGAATGTAGTGTATCTTCAAATATTCTTTAAAGTATCTTGATTTTTAGAGGTTGGTTGATTGTTCTTTTCCCAGAGCATCAGGAAATGTCAGCCTTTGGCTTGTTTCCATCCTTTAGTATGAATTCAGGAGGTATTTCAGATATGAAGTATCTGGCCTGACCCTGTTCGAGACCAGGTTGGATGGGGCTCTGAGCAACCTGATTTAGTGGGTGACATCCTTGGAATTAGATGATCTTTAAGCCCCTTCCAACCCAAACCATTTTGTGATTCTATAATACATTCAGTAATTTTGGGGTCAAATGTATAAGAAGTGGTGGTTCATAGACCCATCCTTTGCCAACTGCCTTAGATGTGTAACAGATGTTAGAGTTGCAATAGTGGTATCCTAACCTGTAAAGATATAATTAGTGATTAAAGAATGAATGAAATATTTTTAATAAGTATGGCTTAACTTTAAAATTACTGCTTAAAAATATCACTTATATTCTCAGTTTCTTAACTTTTTCAGAATTTCAGCAGTGCACATCACTGTAGTAGATCAGCCTGCCAGTTTGCATCTCTCTGTAATTTTCTGTTTTTTCTGATTATTACTCTTTTTTTTTTTTCCCCCCCAAACACATACTGATAATGGTTTTCTTCTGCAGAGCTCTGGTAATGCCCCAGCTCCACCAGCTCCTAACCAGCGAGTTGTAGAGGTGGCGATTCCTGATGTAGGGACTTTTGTGATTGAGTCAGAGGAGGGGGGTTATGACGATGAGGTACCTTTGACTGCGGTTGTGTGCACCGCTCCTCCTCGGTGCTTTCTTGTGCTGCCTGATGAGAAGTTTTGGCATGTTTGCACATAGTGACACTTAACAGATTTCTGCAAAACTAAATGCTTAGCGATTTGTAATCTTAACAATATATTAATTTGTAATGAAATATGAAAGGAAAGCACTACCTACTCTAATTGGGCACGCTTTGCATGGTACCGTTTACACTGGAGGTGTATTTGTCTTTTCAGCTGTGGAAGTTGAATGTTTGTGTTAGGCCAGGTAGCCTTCAAAATGCTGGTGACATACTGCACACTGCTCCATTATTTAAAAAGTGACAGGACAGGGAGTGATGTTCTTAATGTTTGTGCTTCTGTGTCAGTCCAGTAAAGCCAATGTTCAAGTCTGATCTCTTATTTGCCAAGGTTAAGCTTTTTGGGCTTTGGGGATTAAATTATCTGTGGAAATAACCTGAAACTGATGTGGCTGGTGGAGCTGACTCCTGCAAAGCTTAAAAAGAAAAAAAAAAAGTCTTTTTTTTCCAGGTCAGGCCCAGGGTGGTGCATGTACCTGGTACTACTCAAGGAATAGACGAGAGGCCCATTGTCATCCTGAGAAACATTATTTTTTGCTGCCCTGTTTTAGCAGTAAAAATGAACGTGGCCAGGTCATTAAACTGCCCTGTCTTGACACTGCCTGCTCTGTGAATATTTTGGTTGGGGTTAGTGCTGGGACAGCCCATATTCTCAGGTGTCTGAGCACGTGTTCTTGAGGGGCTCTGGGAAGCTATAGCTTCCCTAGGCAAATGGATATTTCAGGTCATTCTGTCCTGGAATTGTGATCAGTTGTAACTGGAAATATGGGGTGGGGAATAAAATGATTTAATTGACATCATCACACTGAGTTTGGCTTCTCACAGATATGTAGTCTCCACCTTTAAAGACAAGAGGAGGAAACCTCATATAGTGACCTGCTTTTTTGTTTATTTTTTTTCTTTTTTTTCCCACTGTTGTCCCCATGCCATTGTCTTTCTAGAGGAAAACTTTCTTGCCTATTTCCCTGTTCATTTTGTAAGTGTATTCACTTTTTTTAAAAAAAATGTTTTTATGTGTGGGAAACTCCTGCAGGGAGTTTAAGGTTCTTCATCTTTTCTTGCTGTGCCAGTTGCTGTGCCAGCGATACCAAGGAGAGAGGGAGAGTTTTTCTTTGCTCACAGTTAACAAAGGAGAAAAGCTTTTCAGAGTAACCTACATGTATCAAACTGTATGTAACTGATGTGAAAAGCTGTGAGATGTGTCCTGTGTTTGGCTTTGTGTTCGTTAATTGTTTTGGGTTTGATGTTTAAGAATTTGTCTGCAAATGCTTCAGGAAGTAATTGCATTTGCAGCAATGAGTCTCTTGATTTTGATGTTGAAATATGCATAAAATAACAGGCAGTGTGGTTTACTGTGGTTTCAGTGCCGTGTGATTGGATGACTTTTCTACCTGAAAATTTTTTCTTTTAAAATCCTTTGGCCATGAGTAGCACTCAGTGTGCAGTTTCTGCTGGATACTAATGCCGAATGATGCACGTTCCTTTCCTGGGAAGTTTGGACCATGTAACTTTTTTGACACAGTTTTCTTCTTTTTTTTTTTTTTTTTAATAAGATTCCTTTAATGTTGTTACAGTAAAACTGTGTACACATACCATGATTGGATTTGCAGAATATGCACACCTGATCTGTATTGAACTGAAGCATTTCAGTGTATGCATGCCTTAAGATGCTTTTATCTTGCATGAGACTAAAAGCATATTGAATTTGGTCATATAAATATTAATGATTCAAAACTTTTACCTTAAATCCCTTGTGGCAGGTCATGCTGACCCCGAACATGCAAGGTATTATCATGGCTATAGGTAAAGCCAGGAATGTTTATGACAGGTGTGGGCCAGAAGCAGGGTTCTTTAAGGTACAACTAACATTTTCAACTTTTTCTCCTCTGACTTTTCTTGTTAGATATACTATTCCCTCCACCCTTTGATGTATTTTAAGTCTTTTCCAGCATCTATACGTGTTTGTGTCTATCAGTCATCCATATTTCTCCCTTGAAAAACAGATATTTGCCCTGTTAATATCAGTAGCTTATATACCTTTCTGCATTTTAGCTTTCTAATAATAGTAATATGAAATCTAGATGTGTAATCAATAAGAACATGTATTCCTCCCGCCCCCCTTTTTTTTCCAGTAACAAAACCCATGCCTTTGCTTGACTGTTTGGGGCATCGAAGTTTTTTCACCCAGGGAAATTAGTGTTTAATCATTTGTTGTTTATTCTAAAGAGACGTTCTTGTTTAGTACTCCTTAAAAGATTTTAATAAATCTAAATTACTTTCTTTTGTGTAACTGCATGGGTGTCAATACTATTTATTATAAATTTTTTTATTACTGGGAATTAGACATTAGGCTTGATGTGGTTATTGCTCTTCACAGTGATGCCAGATTTTAAAATTTGTTAGTTTTCTTAAATACACAAACTTCTGAGCACTTTTGGCTCATAGTCTTTTGAATTTTCAGGGTATTAGAAAGGGAATTACTTTGACATGATATAAAATCCTCTCAAGTGTGATCTGGAGAGGAAGAAGAAGTTCCTTGCCTATCATTGAGCCTGTTTTCTCCTTAACTGTTACGATGTAGTTCCACTAGAAGAAATTGTCAAAACCCCAAACCCCCCAAACAAACAACAGCCAAACAAAGAAAAAACTCTACCTCCGCCACCAAAAACTTCTCCAACCCCTTGGTGAGGCAACTGAAATCTCATGGGTTGGTTTGTTTGTCTGTTTGCGTGGGGGTTTGTAATGGACACTTAGAGAGGGGTTTTGACCATAACATATGTTTGCAGGGTTGTCTCTCTTAACTGTGCCTGCCCTCAGGGAATGGAGAGACACCTGCCATAGCCTCTGCTGAGTAAAATGGGCTTTGTATGGGATTCAGTGCTGATTATTTTTTGTTTTATTTTTCAAACTTACTACTTAATGAAAATATGTCAGTATTTTTAAATTTTTTTTAAGCTCAAAAAACCCACCCTCATTTGTTCAAATCACTCATTACCAGAAAGTTTAATTATACCTAATTATTTTTTTAATATGGAGGGCGTTTTAATAGTTTTAAACCAGAAATGTTTAGTGCTTCAGAGTTAGAGACAATACTCAGTTGCAGTGTTTTTCAGTCTCTAATTTTGAATGCTTAAAAACTTTTGCTTCATGGGGACAGAATTTTTCTCTGAGGTAGAAAATGTTTTGACAATAAATTGTTGGAAAGTAGAAAACTTTCCCTACTCATTTGGCTTAGAAGAGGTGGACCAGGATTAATTTTCAAGGACTGAATTAGCATGAACATATGCAGATAAAGTGGTCCTCCTTAGTAAGAAAATTCAGGTTTCGAGATTTATCAGATGAAGTCGCACATTTCTCCATAAACTTATTGTAAAAGCTTCTATATCTTTTAATACTGTTATGCTCTGTGTCTCTTTGTGGTTGTTTTTTATGAAATCAGTGGTTTTAGAAAATTGTGGGCGTTTTCTATATCTTTGTTTTAGTGTAACTCAGGTGAAACCCCTTTGATGTGGGTCAACTGCCAAGGTTTCATTCCCACTCTAGATCTGAGGCTTAAGACATGACTAAGATACAGATATTTCTTGATCAATGACCTCTTTCAATCCTCCTCCTTTAAAGTTTATCGACAGCCTTTGCAGAATGTTTACCGTGATACTTTCTTCTACCGTCCCTTTTTCCTGTATTTTGTGTAAAGAAAGTGTTACTTTTTCATTGTACATAAGGTTTCTGAACCTGTGTTATACCATATTATTTAAAATATGAATATAAAAACAGAGGCTTTCCATTTGCGCTTTTTCCTACTTCTCAGTAATTATATGAAATATTAAATGTCTTAATAGCAATTTCTGTTTGCTTCTGGCTTACCTCAATAAACAGTGTTTAACTGTTACCCTTACTGGCTTTCTAATAGTAGAACTTCTGATGTGAGATAATAGAAACTCTGTTTGTGGCTTTTGGCATCTGTGTTCTCCCAAACTTCCTTTTTTAATGGTAATGCATACGAGTATTTAAAGATATCGATGCTGAACAATCTCTTCAGTTTTAAAGTTCACCACATGCTCTGTGTTTTAGCCTGTATGATTATTATCCTACCCGCTTGTTTAGTCCTGAAACAAAATAGGTACTAATAGAGGATGGGAGCCCAAATTTCTGACATTTGCCTGTTACTGCCAGGTATTACAACATAAAGGAGTTTGAAATATTGAACAGCATTGTGGGTTTTTTTCTGACTGCTTTGAAGCTTTACTTTGTGCATATGTTGTATTGAAACTTTGCTGATGTGTTAGCAGATAACCCAACCACCTCCCTGTTTTGAGAGATAAATTATGGAACTTGTTAACATTTGTCACCATTTTTCCAATTATTTCTCTTGTTGTTTTTGTTCCTGCTGTATAATTTCAGTGAATGAGATCTAATGAACAGAACAAACTTGTGTTCATTAAAATCTAATGTGATGGCATATCTGGAAACATAAACACTGATGACCTCTAAAGTTGACCTAAAACATTCAGTGAGGGCTCCATCCTGCCCTATAGGAGGCTAATG
>JAYRBT010000001.1:11343413-11358341 GCA_036023395.1 Myiotriccus ornatus
CTAAAAAATCCAATGCGCAGGCTGGAAGGTGTAAAGACCTTCCCCGGTTCTTCGTTCGCGAAGACTGGCCATTACTGGGTCTTCCCACTGAAAGTTTTTGCCTGCTGAGCCGAAACTCCACCTGTCTTGGGCTCTAAAGCTCAGGAAAGCAGAACATATTTGAGAAAAACTATCATGCATAGCTGTCATAGTTGTAGCTGATTGTCCTTAGCTCCATGGTGATTCATTCCCTTCTCTTTTTGAATCAAGTCATGAATTGTGACTGTATAAAATTGGTGACATTTATGTACTGAATGCACTGCAGCTAAAATTTATTCTGATCATGCAACAAGGATGGTGATTACGGTATAAATGCCTCAAAATGAGAATTAATCAATTCTCATGAGAGAATCCCTCAATGAGAATGGAGAATAAATGTCTCAAACCAGAACTGTTCGAAAGTACCTCATCCTCCCATGCCCAGCCAAAGGAATGAAGTGGTTAGTTGCAGAATATCCAGTGGCTGACATCTGTGGTGTGAAAACTGAGCATTCACATGAGATCGAAATTTTTGATTTTGGAAACAATTCTGTAGTCAATCACTGATTTTTCATGTATAAAACAGTAGGTAAGGTAATTTATAGTGAGAATGAAATTTAATTCTTTGTCTCTTAGTTGTGCAGTAAATTGCTTCATAATTCTTCCTTGTCTTGTATTCTCCTGAAAAAGAAAGGCCTCTAACAAACCAGAAAAATTGATTGGAAAAGACACTGCCTTGCCTTTGTGACAAGATATGTTTTTGTAGAGTGGCAAACACAATGAGCCCATAGTCTTAATTTGTCTTCTGGTTGCTAGCATATAGTAAATGGTACATTAATTAATAATCTAAATTGCAATATGCTACCTTGGCAGTCTTAAACAGTTTTTGTGCAAAGGTTAGTCAGAAGATTGCCTGGCTTACTTGAAAAATAAACACTCTGGGGATGTTGCTTCATCCCCTAAGGAGGCAAAAAAGTTATGGGCATCGGTGTGGCTTATAGGAACCCTCCTTGTTACCTCTGTACTTCATGTATGCTCTGAGCTGGTAATCAGGAATGGAAAATCTTCAAGTTCCTTGGCACTGGGACTCCAACTGTAAAATACAAGTGTTTTCACTAATTTTCCTCTTGCCATAATATATTGTGATTGTACTGTGGGGGAGGGAGCAAAGCACAGGTTTCTGCTCTGTGCTGAACAGCAGTTTTCAGGAGTTTGGTGTAGTTTCAGAAGTTTCAGCCTTTTGCAGTAGTTTGATGGTTTGGTTTTGGTAATTTCAAGGTTAACCATCACCTCCTGTTCTCAATAGGAGTTGAGTGAGTGCCTTTCCTGTAACCACTGCCTTAGGAAATTTCTCTTCCTTGATTTTTTTTTTTTTAACATTTGAATAAAAATGAGATATCAACGTGCTTGTTTTTAGGGTAGCTGCCTGAGCTGCTTTCAGTGCCTGTCATAACTGGGTTTTTGTAAGTTACAGAATTAACCATTTCAGGTTTCTGCTGGAAATGGTGTGCAGCAGTGTGAAGGGAGATTGTTAATCTGTACATGAAGGGATCTCTGTCAATTATTAACTGTTAGATTTTTGAGTCCTATCTTACTCCTTCTCTACCAATCAGGCTTGAATTTATCTTCTACATTTAAATTAAAGACAACTATCAACAGTCTAACAGCACTTCTGCTTTTGAAGTGCTGTTGTGCTTCCTTCCATCACATTAGATTTCAGTAATTTGGAAGAACTTAAAGTTAGTGAAGCTTAAAAATTCACAGTTTATGTTTTGGAAATAAGGTGACAGCTTTGATTCTTACTTGCCGAGGTGCAGAATGCTATTAAGAGATTTATGGCAAGAGAACCTCAAACCTAATGTGACATAAATGCACAGTAAGTTTTCATGTATACTCGAGCCCCCCTCCAAAGCCAGTTTTGAAGTGAGTGAAATGATACCTGTTGGTTTCAGTCAGCTTTGGATTAGATTTCATGTGCAATGATCTAACCTGATAATAATATGATTTGGGTTTATGTGTGCAAATAACAAAACTGTGTGGTAGAAAAAAACATTGTGAAGAGATGGGTGGGTAGGGGTGGACTAGACACAAAGCAAGTGAGTTACTATCCTTCAAGTTACCTTGAAGCAGGTGGTACCTGGATGCTGTATCTAATGCTTTTGTTTCTTCACTTCAGCTATATGGAAGCCTTGCTCTACCTTATCTATGCTTACCAGAATAACAAAGAACTCTTGTCCAAAGGCCCATACAGAGGGCATGATGAAGAGCTGATATCTCACTACAGAAGAGAATGTTTGCTAGTAAGTGAGGGGTCAAGTATATGTTTTTCAAAAAGTTGAGTTTGCTGCATAGCTTTAATAAAATTAATTAGTAGAAAAGTGTTGCTGTCATATAAAACAAAAGCAGAACCTCCTTCTATTAACAGTTTAACACTTAGACTCCTGTACAGGGAACAAAAAAAGCAAAAATAAAAAGGACAACATTATTTCCCTTTTTTTTTAATAATCAGTCATATTTGATTGATTACATTTATGATTGTAAATAATGTGGTCACTGCCACCGTGTATGAGTTAGGTAGGAGCAATGGTTGACAGCACTGGGGAGCAGACTCACTGTGTTGCATAGTTCGGTGAGGAGCCAAATACTGGAAAAGGCGTCAGCGATGATGCCTTGCCTGAAGCAAGGAATTTCTTCCTTGTTATGTCACCTTTAAAAATAGTGAGAAAATAAAAGCAGGTGATTAAACCTCAGTTTTGAAAAGAACAGCTGCAAAGTTGGAGTTGGCAGGTAGGAAATGAAGTGGCTTCAGGAACAGCACAAGATCAAGTGGATTATTAGCGTTTATATGTCATTGCTGTGAATGTTAAAACACAACTGTGGTTGTGGTAATACAAATTACCAGGTAATTTTGTAGGAACAAAACAAACTGATAAAACTGATGCATGGCAGAATGTGAAATGCTATATACTTAAAGGCTTTCCTTTTTTGTGGTGGCTTATGAAGAAACTAAACGAACATGCTGCAGCACTGTTTGAATCGGGAGATGATCAGGAAGTGAATAATGGCCTGATCATCATGAATGAGCTTATTGTCCCGTGTTTGCCATTACTACTGGTGGATGAAATGGAAGAGAAAGATATTGTTGCTGTGGAAGATATGAGAAACCGTTGGTGTTCGTATCTTGGACAAGAAATGGAACGTAAGTCATTTATTTGTTAAGGTTAAAGGCCCTCGTGCACCTTTTTATAAATATGATGTTTCTGATTACTGGAATTGAACCTATATCTTTTGTGCCTTGATAATGTTTTTTGAGCTACCTTGACTTTTGAATAGTCCTGTACACATTTAAATAAAAAGTTTTTCCATGTCTTGCGCTGAGGTATCAGGCCTTAAGGGAAATGTGCTTCTTGAATGGAAAAACATTTGTAGTGTTAGGCCATCTGAAGGGGCATTTATATCAACATCTTTACTATAATAGGAATTGGTATCTCCTAGTTATTGCTGGTAGATCTGTAGAAGGTGGATTATTCCAAGTGAAACTCTTCTTCTTCCCACCCACCATTTAAAAAAAAGTCAACATTGGGCAGAAAAGGGAGAATTCCACTTAAGTGCTTACATTTGTTTTTCTCACTTGATTTGCAGCCAACTTGCAAGAAAAGCTGACAGATTTCCTGCCAAAACTGCTAGATTGTTCTACAGAGATTAAAGGTTTCAATGACCCGCCAAAGTTACCTTCCTACTCCACACATGAACTGTGTGAAAGATACGCCCGAATCATGTTGTCACTCAGTCGAACTCCAGCCGACGGAAGATAAATTCTGCGACCTTCCTAAGCACATTGTATAAACTTTTTTAGTTCTTAAACCTTGCCTTCCTGTCACAGGGTTTGCTTGTTGCTGCTATAGTTTTTAACTTTTTTATTTTAATAACTGCAAAAGAGAAATGACTGTCCAAACTTTAGCCAGACTGCAAACAATTAAAGCTGAGAATCGCATGGCGCTCAGTCGTTTCAACCAGAATTGATGCAACATGCAAGTCTGATCATTATGGCAAAACTGCTTTTTTGCCATTTATCTGTTACAGTATTACTTTGCTTTTATCTTAAGATCCTTTTACTTTATCAACAGCTGTCTGGATCATTTTGTGACTGCAACTACTTTTAAGTGTCCAGTGCTGTGTAAATACATGGTACTTGGTAGCTTGTAAATGAAATGAAAGAATAAAGTTTTATTTATGGCTACTTCTGTGTTTGCAAGCAGATACCTTGTATATTACTGTAAAATACGGGTATTTTTAGAAGAGATACGGTATATTGATGGGTTACTCAATTTTATAGACAAGATTCTTCAGGATTTATGGCCAGTTTAGATACAGGTAGTCGGAGATTACTGTATGTGAATATATTGAAAAACTGTCACAGTATTACACACTATGGTTTTTTTGTATGTTCTTCACTGATCTGTATGATACTGCACCTGAACACTTTTGTGTGTGTGAATGGCCGTGCCAGGTCTTTTCTAATAGTAGGGACTGACTTCTGAAGAAAAACAATAATGGCACCTTCCTTCTAATCTCAGAAAAAAAAAAAAAAAAGAGTAAAAAAATTAAAAGTATTTTCAGTAGAAATATATTACACTCTCTGAGCAAAATTTCTTGAAATTGATTAAAGTGGAGGAAATAAAGGTTTTTAAAAATGGAATTTATTAAGCTTAAGGATTAATCATTTTTTAATTGGTATTTTAGTCATGTAAATGACCAGGAATAAAACCTTAACGTTAATTCCTTACTTGAAATGGGTTGCTATTGTTGCAACAAAATATCTCAGAAATCTTTTTATCTGTCCTAATTGAATTTCTGTTGGAAGTGAAAAAAAAAAAATCTACTGGGCTTCTTTTGTAGAACTGAAATACTGTCTGGTTTTAATGAAGAAACTTAATTATTTTGTGGAAAAAGATTTAATGCATCTGAGGTAATCCTGTTACCTGACACTATTTTGATTCCTACTCTTTACAGAGAACATTTTCTGTTAGATCAGTAAAATATGTGAATATTTATTTGTATGTTTTTATTGGAGCGGCACATCTTTTCCTTACAGGCTTTCAAGTGGTGTTTATTTGAATATCTACTAATAAAAGGCCACAGAAGAAGGGAAGGACCACCTAGAAATGCAGTGGGCATAAATGTAGGCACCTCATGTGCAAGAAATGGCAGAGTTCAACCTTAGTGCATATCAGTCTTAAATTCACTTCACTCTTGATCACAATATACAGTGACTGAAGGGTGGCCTTCAATTCAAAATGTGTTTAGGAATGTTCTCTTCTGTTTTAAGTATTGCAGTGCTTCATGCTTTTTCAAACTGTCCATTTATTTTATCAAATTTTTTTCTTTTTCTTTTTTTTTTTAAAAAAAAAAGGAATATTGAACTTTTAAAAGTGAAATACCACTCAGGAACCTTCTTTTAGGTCTGAAACTGTTGATGTGCAAAATATCACTCTTCAAGGAAAAGGTATGCTTATTATGAAATGGGAGAGAGGATAAATTTTAAAAGGTTTTACATTTTGCACCTGTTCCACTTTGATTTGAAACTCAAGAATATGCCTACTTAGCACTGTGTATTCTTAAACACGGTTTTGAACAGATCAGACTTCTCACTTGCCTTTTTCAATAATAGTAAAAAGAATTAAATGTAAAAGAGCAAATCTGTTTTGTTATTGCTAAAAGGTGTTGAGTTTGAGTGTTTGTGGAAGGTTTTAGGGAAAGCTGCCCTCTAACCCTGTAGGAGCCAGTTACCCTTAGCTGTGTAATCCTTCGTGACAAACACAGGGGAAAAGCCACTCTTTCTAAGGTAAAAAGAGGAATAAAGTATTTCATTTGGGAAGAATAAGAGATTTAAATTAAAAGGAAGCAAGGAAGGATGAGATTTGTCTTTCCCTTTTTGTTTTCACTTTCTTCAAGTATGAAAATAATCCATTGTACAACATAATGCTGAAGATAAATATGTATTCCTTTGCAAAGACTTGAATTTTTGAGTTGAATTGAGGTCTAGTCAAACAGAAATAAATCTATATGCATTTTACTATTTTACTGTATTTTAAATATCTGATTTTAAACGTGCAGCTAAATCATTAGTTTATTATTTTGGCTGAAAATCCTTGCTTTTTCACTGCAATAAGATAGTTGATAGCTTGGATTCATGTTGCCTAACACAAAACCTATAGAAGTAACTGTAAGATAGTAAAGCATAAAGTCCATTTGGCTACCTAATTATCTGTGACTGGATTATGTAAGTAGATATGTCTCTTCTGTATGGAGACTGAGATTTTTATAATATTTTTTTCACTTTATAGAACACAAAAAGATAAAGGGAATTTAAACAAAACTCACCCACTAAATCACTGCACCACCAAGTAAAGGGTGAATTTTTTTTTTTCCAGATGTTGCTTCACACTGTGGAGGACTCTGAAGGCACTGCCCTTTTTCAGTTAATTGCCTTTTTTGCCCACACACAGGTCTTCTTTTTAGCCAGACTAGCCTATTGCTGCACTTTACCTGGTATTTTGGTAGTATGAAGAATCCTGTTGACTCCAGCTCAAGAGCTGCCATAGCAGATTTGTTACTTTCAGCCTAGCAGAAGACCATGAGCAGCAGCAGAATTAACCTGAACAAACAAAGAGAATTGATGGAGTCAATTTGTACTTCTTAGATGTGGTGGTATTTGAGATCACACCAGACACAAAGACCTGACCTTTGTTACTGAGTTGCTTTGTGGACAGTCTGTGTTTTAGCTGCAGGGAACAGGTTTGCTCTAGAAAACCTGAAGTGTGAGCAGAGTCAAAAGCCTGTGCTTCATGTTCCAGCATTAAAATACCAGAATTTGATAACATCTGCATTAAATATCTTTCAGATTATTTTTAGGCCGCTCCAGCGTGCCTGTGAAGATTGCAGCTCCAGAAAACTCAGTGTCAACAGTAGCACACGGGAAACAGTCTGATTCTGTACAACAAACATAAAGGTCCATAAAGGGAGACAACGATGGTTGTTTATATTCTTCATTTTGTATTGTTTCCTTTTCTCAAACTCCAGTGAATCCAAATGTCTGTGGGAGGCCTTATATAAGCACAAGGTAAAGAATGTTGATGAGAAAATGCACCACTCTAAGTATATAATAAGTCACCTCATCTATGCAGCATTTTTCAACCTAAATGTGTATTTTTTTTAAAATTATATTCTGGGTTTATATCTAGAAGGATGCAAGTAAATGAATATCAGTCATGACAGTGGGAAGAAAGTGTTTGCATCTTTCTATTACTTGCTTTTGTAGAGGATATTAATGTAGATATGAAAAAGCTTTTATCCAAAGAGGTGTTTTAGAAAAATACAGTAGGTAGAATTCAAAAGGGCAGTGATTCTTTTAAGTGAAACAGAATTATTTTTCAAGTGATTGATATCCAGTTTATGTACTGTGTTGTCCTGGTTTTTGAAGATCTTTTGAAATCCAGTGCTTGATGGATAAGTGTTAACTGGAAACACCCTTAACTGCTAAGGAATATCTTTCTTTATAGGCAAATTAACGGTATCCATATTCCTCTAATTGAGTTCCCATCAGCAGAACATTCCTGGTTGGTTCAGCATTTCTGTTTCAGTTCTGATCCATACAGGAGCAATTCCACCAAAACTTTAGTGGACGTGTCCATTGCTGCCATACACACTTGTGCTCCAGCTTTGTTGTTATGCCCTTAAAATCTTGGACTTGGTTATGGAATTTTCTTCATCATGAGTTTCAGATCTTCACTGTCTGTGCCTGAAAGAGGCTCACACTTCTTGGAAATGGCTTATTGAGGCAGTGCTTTTAAAGAACAGCTTGACTTGCTTTCTGGTGGTTGGGATTAACCCAAATGCCCATCTCACAGACTGGGAAATCTATAATGGGAAAGGCTTGTTTTCAGGATGGTCATCACTGGGTGGATTCATCATGAATGTTAGGATATGGTCATCCTTCATCACTCCATATCTTATGCAAAGTACCTCTCAAATAAAGTTTGGGCTCCATGGTTCTGTTCACTCCCATATTTTATTTCCTCCTACTCTGTCGTTCCCCACTGAAGTCACTTGAAGATCCCCTTCCCAGGTTTCTAGTGTGTTTAGTTTTTCATGCACCATCAGCTGGTCTAACCACTGTGCCTTCACGACCAGGTAGAGCTAGTGATACAGAACCAGGATTGCACTGCTTCCGTCTGATTATCGTGGGCTTGGAGCTGCCTGTGCAGGATCTGTGGGTCAAGTAACACCATCCACACTGATGCTGTCGGGCAGCTCAGAGTTTGAGAGCCTGAAATAGGAAAATTATGGATAGTTAACTGTAGGTAATTAAACTGCAAGCTTTTTCTGTACTGTGTCTTGGCACATTTAAGAAAAAAAGGAAATATTTTGTTGGAGACTTACTTAACAGAGCACTCACTGAACTGAGCACTTCAGAAGTGTGAGGGAAGTCTCATGCACTGTCTCAGCACTATCTGTCCAGGTTTATGAAGGCTGTAGAGGCTGGTCCTCGTGTTCAATAACCTTTTCTTTGGTTTACCCTGATCCTTATGCTTTGTCTTGAATTATTAAAACTGCAGTCAAACATAAATTTGGGCAAAAAGCAGCTATATCATGCTCTGCTGATTTCAGTTGGTGTCTGTGCAGTTCCTACCCATGTCTGTGTCCTGTATCTGGGTGTTTCCTATCACTGTGTGGAACCATATCTGCTTCATTATCCATGTGAAAGTTCCCTGAATCCATCTGTATTTTGTGGACATGCAGGCAATCAGGGAAGAGCAGTAATTTCTGTAGATTTCCTTCAGGAAACAAAACTTGCATTTTTCCTGTGACCTGAATCTGTAACTGAAACTTTCAGTTGAACTGTGGACTGAGGGCTTGATAAACCTGTGGGAGTTAGGGGAGGGATTGTTTTTTTCAAATTATAGATAATATGAGATCATGGGGTGGAGGGAATCACTGTGTAAATATGGTAAACTTCTGTGTGAATTAGGAAAAAACATTTGTTGAAGTAAGAAGTTTAAAGCAAAAAAAAAAAGTCAGTGTCACATAATGCAATTTGAAGAAAACCTCCTGTGTTCTTAGAGGTTGGAGTGTTTGGCTTTTGAAAGAAAGCTTGATCTATGAAACTGAGAAATTTGTGACTTTTAATAACTCACAGTAATACATTCATTTAATCTGCTCGTGAAGCTCTGTTGTTTGGAAAGTTTCTCTGAGTTTTTCATCTCATGAAGCAGATTTAAAAAACCCCAACCAACCAAAAAACAAAAACAAACCTTCCTCACAAAATCAAATAACAATATCCCCGTTCCTCCGGGGAGATAATATTGTGCTAAGAAGTCCAAGTTGAGTTTGGATGCACAAAAAACTTCTTACCTCCTCCCTGCCATGATCACAGTCTGTTTTGACATTCTGGTTTGGAATATTTACAATTTCTCTTTGAATTTCTGGAGGAAAAGCTTGCCATCTCCAGTGCCTTTGAATGTGAGGTTAAGACCTGTAACTTTATTTGGCACAGACGCTTGTTCCACTCTCAGCTGATGGTGATTTTAGTTATGTGGTTGTTGCAAGGTGCTTGAACAAATGAGCATCCATCTGAAGTACACAGACCTCCACATGCTTTGAGTACAAAGTATTACACTGCTGTGTTTTAAGAATTTAGTCCCCCCCTTGGTCCAGTTTAAGTCTTTCATTCAAATGCCTTGCAGTGGGCAAGTAAAAACAGTACTGGTTTTGTTTGCCATTGTTCTGCTCCAGTGAAGACAGTGACATCTCTGTGTTACCTGGACTTCCTAAGAGATTTTATGGTGCTTTGTGCTCTGTGAATTTGTCTGAAACGGCAGGTGATGGAGTTAATTACCTGGTGGTTGCAGTTGACAGAGAAGAGCCATAAAGTTGTTTTCTTATTAGTTACAAAGTGAAATTAAAGAATTTTTCTCTTGACGCTATTCCTCATGAGATTAGGAAAGCTGGGCATCTTTTCTAAGAAAGTAGAAGTCCACAGGTAAAATCTGGTAATAATTGTTCAGAAACCCTTTGGGAGAGCACTTGCATGGATAGTGTGTTTGTTCTCCTGTCTTTGTGCTTGGAGTAGACAGACAGCTAAAAATACTGACTCAAAAGTATTTATGATGGATTTTTATTTGCTCTGAAGTAATTTTAAGGGGATTTGGGTTTATATATGTTTGCTTTAAAGAGGCTTATTTTGTAAATCCATAATGTCAATTTTTGGTGTTAAGCAAGAAATTTTGATGAGTTCCAGTGGCCATTTTCTATCAGAAGTTCAGTTAAGTTTTGGAACTTTGCAGTTGTTATCCTCAGTTCTTGATCCTTTTACCTGGCTAATTCCCTACTGTGCCCAACCAAAAACTTTTGAAACTAATTAGTGGGCTCAGGACCCGCTACTGTAAATTTGGTTTTTTGCTTGTGTTTTTTTCTTTCTTTGTTTTTTAAGGAAAAGATCACATGTTTGGCAAAGAGAGTTACAAGAGTCTAAGGTAGCTACCAAATATTGCTAAGCTCTGGGTAAGAGGAGAGGCTATTAGTACAGCCAGTTTTAAACTAATCTGTCTTATTTCTGCTATTAAGACTGAATAATTTGGTTGTTAGTGGTGTGCGAGTGGTTACAAATGCTGGTTACAAGCAGTCTATAAAAGGGTGCTGTGCAAAGAATATTTATAGGGAAGTGCTGGACAATGAATAAATGCTGAGGACTTCTATGTACTGTAGTCTATCACTTCTTTCCAGAGGGAGAGTACTGTGGAGTTTGGTGCCAGCGGAGTTCAGAAAAGACGTGAGAGGTGTTATCTGCTACAGAAATACTCAGAGGTGTGAGCAGAAATATTCCGTCAGGATTTCTGAAAAGTGGGGGAGTGAAGGCTGCTGTGTTCCCTCATCTTGTGTTTGATCAACTGCAGGCTCTTTGCCCAGAGAAGGCTCAGTGCTTCTCAACGTGTAGGCAAAGCTGGATTTGGCCATGAGAGATGGAGTGGGGCTCCTTACAGTAGAAGGAGGGGAAATGGGCACATTCTGGACAGACTGTAGGGAGACAGGCATGCTTTCTTCTGGAAATGGGACTGATGCCAGCAGTTGGGAGAAACCCCTTATTTTCCATAGGAGTCACTGTCTACACCCTGGTTGTTCCTTTTCTTTCCCTTGTCATCAGCGGAACTGCAGCTCCAGGCTTGTGCACGAGCTGACTCTGTCAGCCGTCTGCTTCCTCGGCTGAGTTCCTGCTTTACCACTCTCCTGTTCAGTGTCACACCTGCAAGCTCATTTTTACTTCTTTTAAAGTCCCTTCTGAGTCTCTCCTTCCTAAGGTACAAGCCCCATTGGATAAAGGAAGCAATGGCCTTACTTTGTAAGTAGTGAAGGGGAGTATCCTACATTAAACCTGCACACAATTGAATTCAGCTCCCTGAGTAGTCTCAGCTGTGCTGTAATTGACTGACTGACTCATGGCAGTGTGTACCCTTCCTTCAGATTTTAAAGCATTTTCAGATTTCTACAGTCATTGCTTATATTTCAGCTCACTCATGAAGAGGTCTGTGCAGGATGTTACTCCTTCCCCTGCTTTCACTAGTAATGCTTCCCCTGGAAAGAAGTTCCCAGTAACAAGAAACCTCTGTAGTGATGCCACAAAAATGTCTTGGGAACAAAAAAAGCAGTGTGCCCTTGTGGGCAAGAAGGCCAGTGGTATCCTGGGGTGCATTAGGAAGACCATTGCGAGCAGGTCAAGGGAGGTGATCCTGCCCCTCTTCTCAGCCCTAGTGAGGACCATCTGAAGTGCCATGTCTGATTCTGAGCTCCTCAGAACAAGAGAGACATGGAGCACCTGGAGTGGGTCCAGTGGAGGGCTATGAAAATGATTAAGGGACTGGGGCATCTCTTATGAGGAAAGGCTGAGGGAGCTGGGCCTGTTTAGCCTCAAGAAGAGACAACTGAGAGGGGGCCCCACCAGTGTCTGTCAGTGTTTGCAGGGAGGTGTCGGGGCATGGACCAGGCTCTGCTCGGTGGTGCTGAGAAATGGGACAGGAGGCAACGGGAAGGAACTGATGCACAGGAAGTTCCACCTGAGCATGAGGAAGAACTTCTTTGCTGTGCAGGTGCCTGCACACTGGAACAGGCTTCCGAGACAGGGTGTGGAGTCTCCCTCACTTGAGATATTCCAGAACTGTCTGGATACAATCCTGTGCCACATGCTGTAGGATGACCCTGCTTGAGCAGTAAGGTTGGACCAGATGACTCACTGTGGTGCCCTCCAACCTTACCTAGTCTGTGATTCTGTGGCAAACCAGAAATTTTGGTCTTGCATCTCGGGCAGCGTTTAAAAGCTGTGAGAATGGAATGGGAAAGCTCCTCTGGTGATCGCTGGTCTCCCTGAAGGTAATGATGGAGCTCCATGTACCACCCAGTACAGTTAGACTTGGCTTTCTTTAACACCAGCACAATGTGCTGTCATGAAACAATTCTCCTGGTTCTACAGAGAGCAAATTTCCCGACAGCGTGTGCAGCAAGGGCTGTGCAGGAGATCATCAGGTTGCATGTCGGAAGCTACTTCTACATGTTAAGTCCCTGCATTACAAATTTCAGGTTAGTAGCAGGCCCCCTACACTGGAGAAACATAAAGAGTTTAAAATGCATCAGGCAGGCTGTAAATGAACATGGACGTGCTGAAAATGAAAGTTTTGCTGTCTGAAAAATCTTAAATGGTGACAGCTGAAATTCAGTGAGAAGTGCAATTAACACACTTGAAGTTTCCTGTTTGTTCAGTTTTGACCAAGCTCTTACCTACTGTGTTACAATATTTTAGAAGTTTATATTTGTGAAGTGGCCCATCTCCCTAAACTATGAATCTGGAACTTTTCTCTGGAGTGGCAGCCTATACATAATTTTTTTTTTTTTTTAATTTTCTTGTTGAGTTTTTCAGCTGTCCTGCACTGGAAATAATTTAATATGAATGCACTAATTTGGACAGCTTTTCTTTAAGTGCAAAGAACATACGTACTATTGACAACACTTTTATATTGCAGATTTTACAGAGCCTGTGGAATTGTCTGGACTGGGGTTAGTTTGCTTTTATGCTTGTCATATTTTTTATGTTTTCTGGAGAGCCTGATGCTGGAAATGATCCCTTCAGAGTCTCTGGGAAAGGGGATAGGGGCTGCTAAGGTCTGAAGTGCTGCTGGGCTCTGTGGAAAAGAAACATGAATGCTTCCCTCAGCAGTGGAGACAACTGTATATCTGGGAAGGCTGTGGGGATGTCCAGGGGTAAAAAGAGTCCAAAATATTTTAAATTTCTTCAGTCTACATAGATTTATTTAAAGTATTGAGGTCTGGCTTTGGCGGATGAGAACCGTGGGCTGCCCGGGCAGCTTGCGGGCTCCGCATCCCCGGCGGTGTTCAGGGCCGGGATGGATGGGGCTCGGAGCAACCCGGTCTAGTGGGAGGTGTCCCTGCCCCCTGCGCAGGGGGGTTGGAACTGCTGGGTGGTGTCTGAGGTCCCCTCCAGCCCAAACCATTCCGGCATGCCAGGACAACAGCCGGAGGACGGAGCGGCGCCTCCCGCGGGGCCGCAGCGGCACCTGCCGGGCGGGGGATGCTCCCGCCGCTCCCGGAGCGCGTTCCCGCTTCATTCCCGAACCACCAGCGGAGCCGCTCGGGTCGTTAAAGACCCGGGGTGCGTGTAAATAAAATCTGATTTTGATGCACCAGCTCCTAGGAAGCGTTCCTAGGGAAGCAGTGGGGCTTTGACACCCTGGAGGGCCTGTGAACAAGACAACTGAGGATATTTTATCAGAAGATGTTTAAGAATAATCTGGCATATTGTGAAGTTAGTCTTTCTACCTTAAGGTTTTGTATAAATGGCAGATTCAGGATAGCCATGCATTGGAAAATTTTAAGGGCTTTTGTTGTAGGTTGCTTTATTTTGGTTTGGTTCAAGTTTCCATGGAAATGGTAATTTTACTTATTTATGTATTTATTTTGTATGTCTGCTAGTGATGTCTAGCAGGAAACAGAATAGTTTATGAAATGATGAAATGAGTTTTCAGTTGGATGCCTAGGGCAGGTTAACTACTGTTAGTGGGTTAGCAACTAACTGAATAGGATTTTTCACCGGTTTGGAAACATGTACATGTGAAGAAGTGAGTATAAGATGATCAGACTTGGTTGAGGTCACAAAGGAAAAATTCCACAGAGGATACTTGAGTGAAGAAATAAAATCGCTGTCTATAATTTTGGGCACCATATTTTTTACTGCTACTGTTCCTAGCAAATCAGATCTTTTTGACCCCCTGTGCCATGCTAGCTGCTCCAAAAATGACAAAAATAGCACGTTTGGCAGTGTTTGTCAGGATCACAGTGTCAGCGTCATGGTACTTGGATCATGACAGTGGAACACAATGTTTGTGGCTTGAGCTTTTCTGCTGGATTTGAATTTGCTCTGAAGTTCAAACCTGAACTTGCTCAGGTCATTGTGGTGCCTACCTGAAAGCAGAGGTGCTTGGGGGTCCAGGATCCTATTTGCTGCCTACAAAAGAACAGGGTAGATATTAATCTTTATTGCACTCACCTAGTTTGAGATTTAGGAGGCAGACCAAAGATTGCTTTAGCTAATTAGGCTCTCTAATTAGATTTTAAAAGTTATTAACCTTTTAAATTGGCTCTCCAGAGTGGTATGTCAGCATGTTCTGAGGTAATGTGCAGCCAGCTATTGGTTCCATTTGCAGGGCTGACAAGCAGAGGGCAGGCAGGGTCGCGTCGGCCCTAGGGGAAGGGAGGGCAGGGAAGAGCTCTCTGCCATGACAGGGATGCAGGAGGGGAAGGTGGTGCAGGTTCTCAGCTTGTAACACAGTCTAGGGGTGTGCACAA